>JABVXV010000037.1:0-381026 GCA_013365325.1 Dipetalonema caudispina | reverse complement strand
ATTATTATTATTATTATTATTATTATTATTATTATTATTATTATTATTATTATTATTATTATTATTATTATTATTATTATTATTATTATTATTATTATTATTATTATTATTATTATTAATTGTTATTAAAATTATTATTATTAATAGTAATAGTAATAGTTATTGTTGATATCAATATTACTGTTAGTGTTATCAGTAGTATTATTCTGATATATTATTATTTATGTACAAATCAAATATGTATTTCATATATTCTTAAAAAGACGTGTAATGCAGTATATCATCCCTGCTGAAAAAAATTCATAATGGAAAGTGGAATGTCTGATCGTTTTCTTATGATGCTAATGCGATACAATGATTTGTTAGAATGATTGGATTAAACTTCATCTTAAATATTTTTAGAATTGTTAGTGATACTAAAGCTATTAAGGTGATGGAATTATGAAATTTTAAAATTAATTCAGGTCGTCCAGAACAAACGGCTGGTGGGAGTGCATCCAATGAAATACTTATGGCATGGTGCCATGTACGTAAAGGTCGACTGTTGCAGAAATGGATTAAACGTCGTTGTACACTTTATAATGGAACGATCCGTATCGAACATGGTTTTCATTTCATTTCATTTTTCACAAATTATCATTGTTGTAAATATACTCAGTACAACTGTTCCTTAATTTTGCAAAACTTAAATTTATAAATTTATTAATAGTTTAACTGTAAAAAAACTTCATACATTTTGAAATTTTTTGTTCCTTCAATTTATTTTGTTTGAAATTTTTTGTTTCTTCAATTTATTTTCTTTGAAATTTTTTGTTTCTTCAATTTATTTTCTCTTTTTTATTTTCAACATGATTGATTGAAAATCAATTACGTATAAAATTGTTGCATTTAAATATGTAAGGATAATTCATAGAATACATGGGAAAAAAATAAGCAATCAATTTTTTCTACAACAAATTATGCCAGATAATGGTGACGAGATTTTGCTACTGAGTCGATATCGTGTTGAAGTAACGGAAGGGAGTCGTGGAAAGTATCTTCGTCTTACAGATTCTTCCAACATATATAACTTACATTTTGAAGCAATCGGTGAAATGAATCTTTGGCTTACTCGTTTACTTCAGGTATTTTTCTTCGTCAATTATTCTATGACGGGGAAAAGGTAAATTTTACAATTAATTCTTAGCAGTCTTTTTTTTATAATCTAAATTTAAGCCATACGTATGAGTCATTTTGACATCATATCGTAACAAAATAAATTTAAAATGTACTTGACAACTTTAGTTTATGCTAAGTTGACAAGTTATTACTTACTTTGTAGATTTACTTATTAATTTAATTACTGTTGTGAAAGATTTCCTTCCTGTTGATTATGAGTTTGGAAGACCTTTTTTGTACGTCGAAAATAAGCGTCGATGTAGAATTTATTCGAATAATGAATGGATGATACGAACTGTCAATAGAAGATTTGATAGATTTTAACAGTAGTTAAAGTTGACCGATCGCTGGAGAGTCAACTTTGTTATTTTTTGGGTTTATGTATAACTTTAAATGGTTTTTTATGACATATATATAGGTGTGAGAAGTAGGAGAGGTTTATCATCATAAACAGAGTTTTGATAAGTAATTGCCAAATTGAAATGTGATAAATCATAAACAAGGTTAATTTAGAAAGTTGTTATTGAGTTAAATGATTTTCAATATTACAAATTATATTAAAATTTATTTACTCAGAAATTTGGCATATGTTGTGATAAAATTATTTATTTCCGACATTCCTGATTGGAGAAGATTTGAAGTTTCAGGAAGAATGAAGTTTGGATTGATTTGATTAGAACTCGTTGTTTTGATGCATTTCTCGTTCTTGAGGCTATAGGTCCTTCCTTCATTGTCGTTCTCCTTCGATGGTTGAACTGTTGAGCTTTTTTGATCAACTTCTATAGGATACAATACATTCACTGAACGATTGAGTAATTTTCCATTCGGCATTGCTATTACAGCATTTCTTATTTCTCCATCCTTCCATCTTTTAATTTCTTTTATCCTAGCTAGCTTCCACGTACCACGTGGTAATTCTGACTCATTAACTAATACAACTTCTCTTTCGCGAAGTGCTCTTCTTTCTACACTTCTAGGAGAAGTATGTTTTCGTTGAGTATATTCTCAGAGACTGATCAAATATTCGTGCCTCCATTTTTCCCAGAATATATTTAAGGCCTTAAGAGTACTTGATCAATATTTAATAAGTTTTTCTTTGGTACTTGATTTATGTGGGAAAAACTCGTCATCATTGTTATTATCAATTGTTGGAGTAATTAATGATGCATTAAGGGGGATGAAATCGATTGGACGTATGATCACGTATTGGGATCCACTATCGAATAATACTAGTGCTTTACATTGAAGCTTTGGATAATTTGGGTTGACTACGTCAACTTCTGGAAGTAAGATCTGCTTACCAAATTGGTTTCTATCTTTCATTATTGAATTTGTCGTTGTTGTCGAATCGCTCTTTGTTTTATTTGATCCAGCAATTTGTGAGTTGTCCTTAGATTTGATATGACACAGCGCAGTATTATGAGAGCCTTTGCACTGTTTTTCCTAAAGTATTCCAATCGTTGCTTAAGGGTAGGATAAATTTGACATATATTATTTATCCCAATGATTCTTGTTACAGAGTACGCATGGTCTTCTTTTCTTGCCATCTTTGATGGCTTCCTTTAGATTTGGATTCAACGCTGATTTGCCAGACTTTATTAGATTTGTTGTCGTTAAGGTAGAAGTTTTTCCCTTAACGTTACGTACTCATTTCGAATTTTGTTCCCTACTAAGAGTTTGGCGCCTGGTTACTTCTTCGTTTCTTTGCACTAACTCCATTAAAAATTGTCGAAGATTGCTTACCGACCAGGTTTTCCTTTCTGTTTTCAATTGATAGACTTTGTCTAAGTTGTCATAATGGCAATTTGCTTTCGATAATTGTTCTGATACTAGAATGCTCTAGATTCTCTCCTATAGCTTCTAGTTGTCGAAGAACTCTTTCTGTCGTTTCAACGATTGATTTCTATTCTGTCGTTGTATAGCGACTTTTTTATTGTATTAGATTTGACGAATTTTTCAGTCAAGATTTGTCTTATTAATTCATAATATAATTTTCTGAAGCAATATCATAACCACTTATAGCTTGTAAGGCATCTCTCTTTAAGCATGAGATCAAATAATTAAGTTTTAGAATGTCCGGAATTTTTTAGAGATGCACAGCTGCATTAAACCCACTCCAGAATTGTCTCCACAATGTTGGATCACCACTAAAGGTCGGTAATGGTAATTGTGGTAGAATTATTGTTGAATAATGGGTGGGTGAGGATATATCTTTAGTGCCGGTTGAGCTGAAACGTTAGATAGCTAACTTAATATCATCATAATATGAAGTTAAGGTAATAATAGCTTCCTTATCATTATTCAATAGGATTAAAATACCTTTATCGTCATTGACCATCTCCAGATATCTTTCTTCTTTTGAGTAAAAGTAGTTTTTTGGTTGAGGTCCAACCAGCTTTGATTAATTGCCTCGGACGGACCAATGTGTAGTTCGAGACTTTTAATTTTGTCCCTGATGATCCATTTCTTGATCTCATATTGTTGTTGTATTGCTTCTCGTAGTAGATTTCGGTCTGATAGTGATAGATCGATTCCTTTACTTCATTTAGAAATTTCAAAATCTCTTCTACCATTGGTTCCGCCGATTTAATTAGAGAAGTCGACATTTCTCGGTTCGTGGCCCAAAAATTGTTGTGAAAAATTTCCTTCTTGTTGATTATGAGTTTAGAAGAGGAGTTCCTTCCTTTTTTGTATGTCGAAAATAAGCGTTGATGTAGAATTTATTCGAATAATGAATGAATGATACAAACTGTTAATAGAAGATTTGATAAATTTTAACAGTAGGTGAAGTTGACCGATCACTGGAGACTCAGATTTGTTATTTTTTGGGTTTATGTATAACTTTAAACGGTTTTTATGACATATATATAGGTGTGAGAAATAGGAGAGGTTTATCATCATAAACAGAGTTTTGGTAAGTAATTGCCAAATTGAAATGTGGTAAATCCTTAATCTTAAACAAAGTTGTCATTGAGTTAAATGATTTTAAATATTGCAAATTCTATTAAAATTTGTTTACTCAAAAATTTAACATATCTTGTGATAAAATTATTACTGTCCTTGCAGGTTCAGAAAAATGAGGAAATTGAACCATTATACACTTGTTGTTTGTACTAAAATAACCTATCCTTCATTTTAGACTCAGATGGCACCAATTTGTGATTTAAGTGATCATCGTTTATTGCTACTACCTGATGAGCTATTCTCAGCTGGCGTAATTCGCCAAATAGTCACGCTAAATTTGCGTAGGAATTCGCTGCAATTTCGTCCAAGCAATCAGGTAAATTTGAATTAATAATAGAAAGAAAAAATGAACTGAATTGGCATGGAATTGGAAAAGTTTCAAGAAATTCTAATATTGAAGATTGTAGCTGTTGTAAAATTTAGTGGTATTATTTCCAGTTGATCAAAATTCCTTCAATTTATAGCATAGGAAATGTTTTTCCATCAAATACGGTTTAGATATCTCTTGATCAATAATTAATGAAAAATAAATTAACGCTAATCAATTATAATCGAGAAATGAAAACGAGTATTTCATTTTTTTTTCATTTTGAAACTACAATTATCTCAGAAAACATAAAAAGGAGCACTATTTCTTATTTCATCCCCGCTTTTCATTTCATTCGGTTATTTACTGCTATATATAATAATAACTACCGGTGAATTATCGATGCTAGCAGTTAATTAATTTATTCTCATAATTAAACATGCTGAAATTACAGATTCAAAATCCACTTCTTGGATGGCTTGATGATATCGGACGTTTACAATCTCTACGTTCGTTGAATATTGCTGACAATTCTCTTTATCATTTTCCAATTACAATAACTCATCTCAGTAATCTTACTGAACTTATACTTTCCGGAAATCGTATATCTTATATTCCAGCACAAATTGCTGAATTGATCAAGTAAGTTAACATTACTTTAAATATAATTACTTTAAACTATCGAGCTTACGGTACATCATTTAGATCTTTGTACAGTATTCTAATTAAGATAAACATGTGGGTATGAAGTAAAGTATACAGTACAATAATAAAGTAAATGGAAAAATTACCGCTTAAGTCAAAGGCTTTTAATGATTGACATTTTAAAAGAATTTAGAAATTAAAAAACAAAATTAATTAATCCTTGCCATTTCTTCTTATCTAAAGAAATGACATCACGTAGTGTTGTATGTAATTTTCAGCTTAACAGTATTAAATGTTAGCAATAATTGGTTGCAAACAGTACCGGAAGAACTTTCACGATGTGTAATGTTATCCAGACTGGATTTAAGCTTCAATCGTTTTAATCAGGCAATTATTATCATTTTTCTTAAATTGCTTGCTAATTAATGATTTGTTTCAATAAATTTGCCAAAAAAAAAAAAAAAAAGTATCAGTTTGGTCGAAATAAAAGAAAATAAATATCGAGCTTTTTTTCTATAAACCGGAATTTCTAGCGATAAGAAAGTTTTGCAAAACGAGATTTCAAAAAAAAAAGACACTCCATGTTTTGAATTTTTATTGGAATTCAATGAATCTACATTTTGGAACTTCTAATAGCTTTCAGATTCCGGATGTTCTGTTCACACTAAAACGAATCGTACATCTAGAAATGGCCGGTAACAGCATTGAAGTATCAGCGTTGCATTCTTTATCATGTATCCATGCACCAAAAATTGATTTACGTCGAAATGCTTTGATAGGGTTAGACCGGAAGCTTTACATCGTTAGCCTGAGAAGAATGAAAGCTTGATTTTCAAGTAATTTCCCAGTGTTCCTACTCAGGTGAACTAGCTCCAAAAATCTAGATTCTTCCGGATTAGATTTTACAATCTACAGCTATTATAATTGAAATTCCAGCAAATCCAAACTACGAAAATTTTTTCATCTATCTTTCCGATTGTTCAATTAAAACTAAATGAGATGAAAAATTTAGAGGACGCATTACCATAATTGATCAAAATATTCTTTGAATTTTTGATCAAAAATTTAATTCAAATAAAACATCCATATTTTCAGTACGGTACGTTTAACTTCATCCATTTGTTGTGCATTAACAGAGTTGGATATTCGTGATAATGAAAATTTATTCGAATTGGATTTAAGTAATTTGCATACCATACAGGTATTTACATATATTTCACATGAAAATGTTTAATTTTCGAATTCGGATAGATTTTTTCAAGAACTTAGCCCATTATCATTCATCTTAGAGCATTAAATCATTAGTGTAAGTTGAACTAATAAATGATTAATGAGGACAATTAACTTTATCTGACAAAATCTAACCTATAATATGCTAAGCATTGGGGAAAAAAAAAATTGAAAAAATAATATTAAAAAATGAAGATATATACAGTATTTGTTGCACAATTCTTTACTTTTTTTTTTTTGTTACTTCAGAGAAGTTAACGAAAGTTAAAAGATTTATTTTACTTTATTGATTGCCTAACATATCATTGATTAGAATATATTTATTTATTGATCAAAATTCTCTTCTGATTTTCCACCGTATCATTTTTACCACTATATAAAATGACCTCTCCTTGTTACATTTCATTTTTTTATTTTAGATAGTTCATTGTGAAAGACTTCATCTAACAAGTCTTCAAGTAAATGGTACCAACCTTAAATATCTCTATGCTGATAATAATGGTAAAATCATCGTTTCTTATCTGTAATGTGAAATATCTCAATTAAAATTCGATGTTTTTCTTCAAAGTTAGGATAAACGATAGATAAGTAAATTTATAGGATAGGAGAAAATGAATTATTCTTGGGTATTTTTACCATCTTTAGCATAACAAAAATTTTAGAATTTAAAGTATTGATTGAATTCAAGAAGAGTTCAATGTTACTACCACTCAGTTTTTTGCATAACATATAACCCTGTAAGCTGTAAAGGTTCATAACAATTTCATGATGATGTAGATTTTGTTCCCAAATTAAAATTTTAGATTTTACAGTACAGAGAAAAGTATAGCAAAACAAACGTTCATGTATTTTGTGATTAATGTAACTTAAAATCAGATTAACATTGCAATCAAATTTCAGAGCTATCACAAGCAATAATAATGCCTGTACCCATTCAACTGATGGTATTTTCGATCTCATTTAATCGTTTTACTTCATTACCGGAATGGCTAACAGATTTACAACATGTTGAAACAATTTCTGCCCATCATAATCTTATTCTTTATTTACCGAATAGGTTAACTTTCTAGAATTCTTGAACCGAAAATAGAAATGGAAAGAAGAGTACAGAAATGAGGAAGAAATAGAAAACTTCAGAATCTCAATTTTGTTTGCTTAAAGAGTCTAAATTTTAACAACTCATCAGCCTTATTGAATTCAAAATATTTCCACTTTTTTTTTCCAGGATTTTCATGAATATAAGCAGATTAAAAAATTTGTACGTAAACAATAATAAAATTGAACATCTACCAGATGTTGTCGAGAATTGTTCATTGGAAGTTCTATCATTGCATAATAACTGCATAGATGTGTTACCGAATGAATTACTAAAAGTAGCGAATAAGTAAGTTTCTGAATCTGTTCTTTCTGAAGTAAGTCTTTCTGCATCTGTTCCTTCTAAAGTAATCTTTCTGAATAGTAAGTCTTTCTAAATCATATCAAAATGCATGCATGTATGAAAGGATTCATTGAAGATAAACATTTTATAAATAATGAAATGAATCTGTACAAGTACGCAAATTCTTTTAAGATCGTTGTATAATCATTATTTCAGGTTGAAAAATCTGAATGTTTCACATAATCGTCTTAAAAAACTTCCAAGTGCAAATACAATGCTTGATCTGAATCGGCTTCAATTTCTTCGAGCAGCTAACAATTTTCTGGATGAGAGCGTAATTAGTGTTGTGGTATCCTGTCGACGTCTGCGACTTTTAGATCTTTCTTATAATCAACTCAAATTTTTTGACGACAGGTTTTTTTTTTCAAGTATTCAATTATTGAATTAGTTAAACTTATCACTTTAGATGGTTATACCTGAAATGTGGAGTTTGCATCACTGTACATTATTTAAATCCTTTCAAAACAATGATATCATCCTCGTTTCAAACAAAAAGAAAAAATTGTATATTTTAATTTTAACTGTAATCACAGTGTGGAAAGTATTTAATGATTACACCAGGTTAATTATTAAAAGAGTAAAAGTAACTTTAATAGGTGAATCGTTTAAAAAAAACTATTGGAAATTAGGAATACCAATGTCCACTTCTTTGCTAGACCAGCATGATATAGATAAACTTTTGCTCCTTGATTATAATTTATAGAACTTCATAATCATTACTTTTTCTATTTTGTTCATTTTATAAATTTCTGTCTAAAAATTTAGAAAAATTGCAATTTTTTTTTCTGAAGTTGTTTGAGCTGTCTGGTAGCATTGGAAGAAGTGAATTTATCAGCGAATTATCTCACTTCGGTTTCAACTTCATTTGCACAATTACCTAATTTGCAAGTCCTACGGATACATTCAAATAGTATCACAATAATTCCGGATTTCTCACAATCACCGCAATTACTTGTATGTTCTCAATTCATTAATAATCATTTGACAAATGATTTATTTCACTTTTGAATCAGAGTAAATTACGATTATTTAATTTCATATTTATTTATTCTAAGTAAAATCATTGGTAAAGCTTTCTGTACAACCAAGTTATTAATGTTATTGGTAGGGTAAATTATCAGATTTTTGGTAGTTTGACATAACATATGGAAATATTTTTTTCAACTTGTTTGAAATTTTTGAGAAGATTGTTTGAGAGTATTTTTTAACATTATTCACTCCATTATTACAATGTGCACAACAGCAACTAATGACTTTTTTTTAAACAGTTACTGGATATTTCAAACAACGAATTTGGAACTTTGAATACAAATTTATGCATGGCAAGAACCCTAAAACATCTTGATCTTACCTGTAATTACATGTTGCAAATTGATACTGATAATATAAAGCCAAAAAAGTAAGTGAAATGAATGAAATTGATCAAGTAGTGCTGCTAAATATTCCGATCAGCTTCTTTAATTTGGAAAGCTATTAGAGATTGAGGTGAGATGAAGATTGGCTCAGTTTGTTTCCTTTTTTTAAATTCTTGTTTTCTCTTTTCATTTAAAAAAAAAAAAATATTCAACATCTCTAACTTAGCTTGTATCTGTAAGGAAGAAGAAGTGTATCTTAGGGTGAAAAAATTCTTCAACAAAATATGAAAATCTACAATTTCTATCTTATCTGATATTGTTATTGTCACAGACAAGGTCAAACAGTATCAGTAGTGGATGTTGGAAGTGAATGCAATTGTAATACATTTCATGTTGGTTTTAGTGAATCAGCTGGACAACGAAATAAGTAAATCTTTTTGTATATAATTGAAATATTTTAATGTTTTTTTTTTTTTTTCAAAAGAAAAATTTCATCTTGCAGAAGATAAATGTGGAGATATGAATTATTTTTGACCAGAATTAATCATTATTATCCTTAGCCATTCTTGTTCCGTGGAATAATTTTTGAAAAAAATTATGTGTATGTGGAGATGTGTCTGTATGTGTCTGTGTGTGCGTGTGTGTAATTAATTTAATTTTGGTTTATTTGATGCAAATATATTTTTACTGTAATAAGTATTTGAGTTTTACCATCATTTTTATCTTAGTATTTCATCGTAATTAAGAACAAGTATAAATAATGTCAAATACAATAGATCATATATTGAACAGGTACAGAAAGAAATTCAATGACCTGATTCAAATTAACTTAATAGAGTTTATAGTTTTGTATGTGAGTTAAATCCGGTACACAATTGTTTCATTAATGACTGGATAGGTTAAGTGAATAGCTTGATTAGAATATCATTTCTAGACTATGTATTCGACAAATTCGATCAAATCCAAATATGAAGGGAATTTTTGGTTTGATTGATGGTGGAAATAATGATCAGATTGCAACAATTGTAATCGAAAAAATAAAAGACTTCCTTCAAAAACAGGTAATCATATCCTATCCTCTGTTATTACTTCATATTTGCTAATTTATCAGAAAATCAGATATCTAAACTTTCATATGTGAATTATGAGGATGATGAAGTAATTCAATTCTTTTCAAGTATTCCATTCCTGTGTTAGCAATGAATGAAATAATATTTTCTATCACTGCTGACAATTCAATTTCCTCCCTCTATATTTTATTTCAGGCCTTAATTAATAAGCATATCTTGAAAATGGCTTTAATTTATGCCCATGAACATCTCGGTCAAATTGGTGAACGTCTTGGTGCAGCAGCAATGCTTCTTAAAATTGAGCAACATCGACTACTCTTCGCAACAATCGGCGGTATTCGAGCAGTATTATGTCGTTCTGGAAATGCCTTACAGTTACCAAGCCAAGCAATTACAATAACACCGGAAGATTATAATCAGCTACGTACCGGTAACGCGATACTTAATCAGGTTCTGGAAGACTTTTTAAATTCTTCAAATTTCAATGTTTGTATCGTATAAATGAAAGGAAACCATCATTATTCAATCGATTTGTTTAATTACTTTTATTTCCGTTTTTTTTTTTTTTTTTTTTTTTTTTTTTTTGATGCCTTAAGAGCAAAAATAGAAACGTTTTCATTTCAGGATAATTTAATTGATGGAATATGTTTGTCAGCAAGTTCACTTGGATTTTCATTCCTTTATCCTGCTGTTCTTCCGAAATCTTATCAGGTTTACTTGAAAAGTCTGTAAAAAAAGAAATTGTAAAAAGGAACAGTTTTTTCTATCCTATCATAAATTAGATAACGTGAAAGCGTACTAATCGAAAACGTAAGTAATGTCAAGAATTAATTACACGTGACTTTCTATTTACTAAAATATTTGAATATGTTGAAAAGTTTAGATTTTTCTACTAGTAAATAAATATTAATAAATTTTATTTTTTGATTGAGAAGAGAACAAAACTAATCATTTCTAGGATACGGTGAACCTTACGGAAGCTGATGAGTTCATTATAATTAGTTCACGAGCATTATGGAAATATATTTCTCCGCAGGAAGCCGTGGATAGTATTCGAACTACGCATAATCCACAAATTGCAGCAAAAAAATTGCAGGTTAAAAAAGATTTTCTTTTTTCCTGAAAAATTGCTAGCACAGAAATGGGAAACTTGTATGTTTCCATTTTTTTTTTTTTTTTTTTGTAATTGATTTTTAAGAACTGAACAGCAAACAGAAATTAAACACTTTCCATCGAAAAAATCAGAATTGTAAAAGTGCTATGAAATTGAATCCAAAAGATGCTTATAAGCTATAAGCTTAAATATGAAATACGATTGATATAAAGCTTTTTGAAGATGAATCTTGCTAAAATATTTCAATAGTTTTTTTTTTTTCTCTTAAAGTTATAGAAGTATATTGATAAAATAATAATTTATTACCATTCATTCTTGAAGATTAATTTTTTTCTTTTCCTTTTTCTAAATTAATCTAATATTTCTGCATTTTTATTGCAGGATATAGTGCAAGCATTTGAATATGTTGGCAATGTGAGTATTATTGTTATTCGATTCAAACGAGTTCAAGAAGAATGTTGCTATCAAGATAGGAATTCAGAAGGATCATCTACAACCATCAAATCTACCTATCCAAGTAATTTTATGTATCAATATATTAGAGATCCTTAAATTGTGATCTATAAAATTATAGATATTCGTATGCTATTGCATAAATTTCATACCTGATTAATGATTCAAATTCCGGAATTGCCTGAATTTATGAATCGATAAATTTGAGGATGCAAATTATCTCGAAGAAAAATAAGATAATATTAAGAAGAGAAGATATGAAGTAAATGTATAATTTAATCAACATGCAATTATTAATTGTATAATCATCAAAAAGTATGATATGTATTGATAAAGTTAGTAATGTAACAAAAGGATTAGTTTTTTTTTTTTTTTTTTTTTTTTTTTTCAAGATTAATTTATGAATTAATAATAAAATAATTATTAATTAAAATTTAATTTGTATGTGTGTGTGTGTGTGTGTGAATGTGTGTGTGTGTGTATGTGTGTGTATGTGTGTATGTTTGAAAATTTGAAATTGGTTCAGAAAATGGCGTCAATTTGTTGCGTAATATAGAAGAACGATTAGAGCAAATCAGTGAAGCAATAAATAAGATTGATGATGATTCGAATAACGACTATCCTCTAACCTATGGTCTTCAGTTATGGAATAAGAAAGGAAACTTTAGTACATTGGAACTAATGCCGAATAACATCGACAGGTGCCAATGATTTATCTATGAATAATGAATTTTTGAACTATGACAGTTGTAGTAGTTTGCATCAGAAATCATTTCAAATATTTTCTTTTAGAATGAAAGGAAAAGAGAAAAGCTCATAGTTTGAAATAAGTTTCATTAATAGAGAAATTAATCTTATTCTCAAAAAAAAAAAAAAAGGTAATAAGCAAGGTTTTATATGAAAATTCATGAACTAAAATTATAAATCTTAAAATTTGAAATGCTTTAAAGTATCACTTATCGAAAATATCCTTCCCAGAATATTTCTTTTTTTTTCAGTAGTTGGCCATCTGAATGTAGTACTGTTTCAAAATATAGCACTTCACGAGGTGTATCACCTTCCAGTGCACCACCAGATCCGCATAATGAACAAGAAGCATCAATTGATCGATTTTCAATTCGTAAAAAAATTGATATGTACGATCGTTTAAGTGCTGCAGCGATTGCCGATAGTAAAGAACGTTTTCAACATGCCAGATTAACTCTTAGTGAACAACTTCGATTTCGAACTTCAGATGGAAAAATCATGAAACTATACAACGTGTAACAAATGGATGAAAATAAATTAAATAATAATAATTTATTGATGCAATTAATTAAATGAAACATGAATTCATTGTAATTAACATTTATAATACTTAAAAGGGATGTTAAAATTTCGCAATGTGGAACATGATATAATAGGCCGTTATAGTTTAGCTATTGGTATGAAAGACAGGAAGACTGGGCTTAATTGTAAATGAAGCCAATGAAATAATTGGGATTAAGTAATTACGGTGGGCCAAGAGAAAGAGGTAATACATATCGGATATTGCTGGAATGTTCCAACAATAATAAATGGCATGTCAAATCTTATTGATATTTTTTGGCGATCTGTCTCATTTACTACACTGTTACCGGATTATCCATTTGATTCATTTTACTATTTCCAAATTATCCATTTCATTTCATCGAGTTATTCTTTTATTTATTTCATCTTTCTAAATTACTCTTTTATTCATTTTTACCTTCCTGAATTATCATTGCTTCATTTTACTTTTTCTGGAAAGCTCTCATATTAAAGCGATACCGATGAAAATATGAAGTTATTCAAAAGGAACGTAATGCAAGCATACACTTCATTTTAACTTGCCATTTGGAAAATTTAATTTTAAGAAAGAAAATTTGACTCATCATTACTTTGCTGTCTATCGTCTCCGATATTTGTGATGTTAAAGAGAGAAAAGAGAGAAGAAGAAATGAGATGGAATGTGCCTATTAATGCCCTCCTTTTCTGGTTGAGATAAGCAAGCCTCTCAGTATTCTTATGTTCTTCATTTCGTCTTGAATAATTTCTATTATTAATAGATGTCTGAAATAATGCCATTATTTTACTCTTTTAGGAAATCTCAGATGTATTATGTAATTCTCGGGAAAATATCAAATTTATCGTTCCTTGCAACATGATAGGTTAATTTTTGTGTAATTTATTAGAAAATTTTTTAGTTAAATGATTTACCCTGCAGTGTATTATCAATATTGAAAGAGTTATATGATTTGATTCATCAATGCTAAATTAGGAAATGGTTTAAAGGAAATTAATTATGTTAGGAATTAAGAATTAATTTTTAATAAGTTTGACATTATATTACCTATTATTTTTGAGAATATGGAATTATTTAAAATTACTATCAATTATTCATTAATTCTACAAATCATTACCATTAACGTTAATTATACTGCATTACATATTGTATTTGCAAACATTTATGTTATGTTATATTATGCTAACCATAAGTGTGATATTAATTCTGTTATCGTTTATTTAAGATTGATCATATTGCTTATATTGCATTTTTAATTTTTCTTAAATTATTTAGACAAATTGTAGTTTAGTTGTGTTATTTTCATTTTGTTTGAATTACATTCAGATTTGCAAACTATCAAGAATTATGATGTTTGCTTACCCATTTAATTTTCAAATGTACTTGTTTGTTCATAGATGACGAAGACATAGTAACATCATTACTTCTTCATTGGAGAAATTTTGAATTGTCAGTGTCACAGAATGTATTACTTTTTTGAACAATGTTGTTTCTTTTCTTCATGACCTATCAAACAAATGTTATCAAATATTCCTTCAGAAATGAGTAAAATTAACTTATCAAACTAAATAATAGTTAACTTTTGAATGGATAATTTAAGCAATGATAATAAACTTCCTTCCGTCACTTCCAATCCAAATATGATTTTTAAAAGGCATAGTTTCATCAATAATTCGATGAGTTTTCGAACTTTCGAGGAATAAGATGAAAACTTTCTTTCTGAATAGTTCTATTATTTGGGCTTCTTTCTGGCTTCTTTTTTTTTTGATGAATTTGTGAATTTAATTTTTCTCGAAATAAAGATATGATTAAACGATACTCATGATACGGGCAATCATAGCTTTTCTTTAATTGATTATAATCTTTTACTTTAATGCTATACAGTTGTTAACCTTAATTTTTGACTGAATTAATAGTTTTCTTTAGTATCAATTTAATTCAATGTTCACAAATTTTATTTTTGGTCAGTTATCTTTAATGCTTAGTTCCACTCTTGTACTTGAATCCATAAATTTTAATTAGTGAAATGACAAAATTTCTCAAAGTATTATATGAAAAAGTTCATGATCTTATTCACTATTGGTACCATGCAAATGAATAATTATTGAATAATTTTTTTAGATGGAATATTTGCGTACCATTTTCTAAGCCATAAATTCGATTTGCTATGTAATTTGATATTTCCTTTCATTCTTCTTTTTCCTTTTTGGGTCTTGACTGAAAATTAAATTTTAAATAGATTCATAAAAAAATGGATCGAAAATGATTGCACCAAGATAAAAGCTAGAAAAGAAAGAAGAGAGAGGAAGAAATAAAAGAAAAAAAGGAAAAAATTGAGGGTAAGTGTGCAATATTCAAGCTGTATTTCAAACATTATTATATTCAATCCTTAATTACATTATCATATTGGAAACTGACCGATTAATCTTGGTCATTTTAATAAGTCTTTGTAAATGACCAAATAATAGTCTTGGAAATTTTGCTAAATTGATCGATTTGTACTTTACCATCATTTACCCCTTTATTTACAATTCTGTTGAGATTTGAGAAGGGTTGAAAATAAAACAAAAAAAAAAAAAAAAAAAAAAAAAAAACTGCTGCAACTGGAAGCCGAGAAAACATCGAACAGTGAAATTTCCATTAATCGAACCAGTTGTCTGAAAAATCACCACTTTTCCTATTGCTGAAAGTTTGTTCTTTTTTCCTTCCTTTTTTTTTTTGTCTTTTTTTTTTTTTGAAGTATAATATTCATTCAAATAAAATAGTTAAGTAATATTTCTTCTCTATAACATTAACAACAATTATTTGAACATTATATTTGTACTTTTCCATCGTCAAAATTTTATTTCACGTAAAATTAATCAAAATTTTTTTGTCAATTTCCTAAAACAAATTTTGTAAAAATAGCACAAAAAGAAAAAAAAAATAAAAAATGTTCAATATGTAATTTTTCTTCTTAATGCTCTTCTTCTTCTTCTTTTTTTGCATAATTTATTTTGAAATGTATGAAATTATATTGATTATTACAAAAAAAGAAGAAATGTAATAATAGGATTATAATGAATAAAAATCATAAATTAAATAGAGAATCAAAATAGAATAACCAAACTTTCAGTTTACTAAACGGATCGTCAGATTAGTTGATTTGATTAAATAGTTTGATTATTAAATTGTTCATTTTCTATTTTACTTTCATCCTCTTATCTTTTCCTTATTTCTTTTATCTGTTCGAAAATTTTATCATTAATTTTTATATTTGATTTTTGTTACAAATTCATAGAGTTATAATTATCATAAAATGCCTGATAAGCCATTGATAGAACTCTCCGTTTCGGATACATTCAATTGTTCATATTGATGAAAATTTACAACAAAAAAAAAGCCAATAAAATATAAATATATATATACATATGTGTGTGTGTGTGTGTGTCTGTCTGTCCGTATGTATGTGTGTGTGTGTGTGTATATGATGAAAACATCATTTGAGGATATTTATTTATATCCATTGGAGCAGCTGATATATGTATACATTCTTTAATACGAATTTTTGTGTCCTTCAATAATAATATGCTGGAATGGGGTGGGGGGGGAGAAGGAGAGAAGAACATAATGTAATAATTGATAACTTAAAAATAAACTAGAAAAGATAGATTTTATGAATGTACCATAGAGTATCATAATTGAATAGTAAAAAAAAGAAAAAAAAGAACTGGTTAAACATTACTTGAAAGTGGGTTATTTTTTTTTTTTTTTAGCTTGTATACGAAGTAAATTTAATTTTTCTTAAGTTCTCATTTTTGAATTAATTAAAATGCAAAATTTTCGGAAGGACTAAATTTAAAAGAAAAAAAAAAAAGCTTATTTTTTGAAAAGATTTATTATAAAAATAGACTTTTAGAATGGTAATTTTAATGGTTTAATAGTAGCACATCAAATAGTTAGTTGTATAATTATAATGATGTGAATAAAATTTGATTATTGTAATTACTGTCAAAATTAAATGATGAATTGCAATTTTTAGGATTTACCTTTTGTAGTATGAAATGTAATCAATTGTTATCATAAATATATATTATCATTTAATTTTAACAACAATCATAATAATAATTATTATTAATGAGATGTCATTATCATTAGAAGTAAAGTTTTTTCTTTTCAATTATATAAAAATTAGAAAATGTCGATAAAAGTAATTTATTGGTGACAGGAATGATATTTAAGTATAAAATATGATGAAAAATAAAAAAGAAGAAAGGTAAAATGTAAGAGAGGAAAATTCTACGAAAAACAAAGCATAAATAATGATTTGATATTTAGCAATGAGTTACAAATTTTTCATTCTCATCACATTTTCCTTATCTTCTCTCTCTCTCTCTCTCTCTCTCTTCATATTCCATCTTTCACTATCATCATTTCATTTCGTTGAAAAGTGAGTATGTATGGTTTTTTTTTTTTTTTTTTTTTTTTTTTTTAAAGTGAATTGGCCTTTCGCCATACATATATAAGGCACATAAGCTAACACTCGCACACATAACATGTTTTAGCTGATTGATTCTCTTTTTGAAGCCTCAAACTTATAAGTCTATACTTGGCCATATATATACATGGGGACATTTTTATTTCTCTTCCTCTCCCTAAATCATTCTTCTATTTCCTTTTTTTTTTTTTTTTTTGTTTTGTAAATTGATCATTACCTATTTAATAACCTATCATATATCATTCATTTCCTTACAAACTGTTGTAATTTTATTTTTCTAATACTGTTGTAGTATACAATTGGTAGTAAAATGAAATATATCGTTTACTTTTTCATAAAATATTGAATAAGTAAGATAAAAAAAAAAATCTTAGTAAGAAAGGTTTTTTTTTTCTTTTCATTCTGATTATCAATTTGAGGAAAATTAAAATAACTAATTGAATGCTTTGATGTTTTCCGAAAAGATGAAACTTTAAGTTTCGGGAAAATATTATGACATTTGAAAAAAGGAGAAATAATACACGATTTGATCTGTGATATATAGATGTAAAGTAAATATAACAAGCTAATCGATCATATGTTGTATTTATTCTATTCTTACATTTATTCTTTCCACTTAATTTAATTTTTTTTCCTAAAAAAAAAAAAAAAAAAAAAGTAGCCTAGAAGTAAATTGAGTCTAATAAATTGTGTTATTTATTGTGTAGTACAATTTTATATTGTTTAAAATATAATAAATTTATTTGTAAATTATGATAATGATAATGATAATTCCATGGTTAATATTGGAAGAAGTAAGAAATTATTAAAACACTAATTAATATTATTGTATGAGTTAATTAATGAGGAAATATTATATATATTCATAAAAAATATATAAAATATTTGCTCAAGTAATCTTATCCATTATCATTATTAACTCGTATCATCTAACTTCTTAAATCATAGATATGTTGGTCCTAAACGGTACATTTATCGATCTTTCAATTCTAATACCTTCCTAATTTAGGTATATTTGAATTTTTTTTTTTTTTTTTCCAAATTTGATTCTTTCTTCTAGCAAATTTTCCACTTAAAAACTAAATAGTATAGTTTGTGCAATCATTTAGAATTTTGTCTACTGCTATTTAACCCATTAAATTTCCCTTCTTTTTTTTTTTTTTTTCCTTTAACTTTCTTCCATCCATTTATGCGCTAATATGTTTTCTCCAAAAAGAGCGGTTTCTTTTTCCTTATGATCCATTTCATTTTATTTCTTTCCTTTATTTTTCTTCTCTTCTTCAAACAATAAAAGTAAATTTATCATTGCATTCCTCAGGGAAAATATTTTTACGCTAAAAATATAATAGTTGAAATTTCATCCTATTATCATTTTTGTATCATTACATCATTTTCACACATTTTACCTAAATGTGATAATAAAGATGTAGTATTGATTAGAAAGGACGAGATGATCAATGTATTGAAAATATGAATCGAATCTGTTTAATCATTTGATAACATTATCTCTCTCTCTCTCCACTATCACATATGTTCAATTTTGTTGTTGCATTTAAAACAAAAATTCGTAACTTGAAGCCTTATTTAAAGAATTTTTCTTCATTTATTGATCTCTTTGATTTCTGAACTTTTTCATACTTTTGACCTGCAATTTGATGTTATCGTGACCTATGGAATTTATTTCCTCATATTCTTGCTGACTATTTGTACAATATTGTCTTGAAATATTTATTATTAAGTCTTGATATACGTCTCTGCTTTACGTACCAACCAGTAACTATCACGTTAGCTTATTTTTAGAATAAATAAAAGATGATAACATTATGATTGCAATAATTGATCATTTATGAGAAGGAGAAATGAATGAAAACTTTGTTTATTAATTGAAATTGAAATTTTGTTCTCTCTTTTTTAATTCTCCAAGATTTTCATTAGTAAGCTTCTTGACATTTGTTCAAGTGATAAATTTTGTTAAAAACCATTCAAAATGTTATAAGCCTAGTTAAAGGATGATCAATTCTTGCAGCTGTGATTTTTTTTTTATACATCTCATATATCATATGTTGTGAAATTATATCACTTTCATGAAATAGAACAGTAATGATCTGATAATAATCTTACGACATATATTATAAGATTTTATAGAAACGTTCAGATTTAATTTTGCTAAATGGCTGATAAATGATAAGGAATTTCCGAAGAATTATGGAAAGAAAAGAGGGATCGTAATGTGACATATCGAGATGATTGATACATATCAAGCATGAATATAATCCGAATTCTCTTTGCAAGAAAGTAACTCTCTCTTTCCCTCTCTCTTTCCCTCTTTCTCTCTCATATATCTTAAAAAAAATTACACAGTTACAGCAGGATTGATTAACGAGTGGAAGAGGAAAAAGCAGTGGTTGTTAGATTTTTCCAATAATTTGAATAGATCAAGATGATAAATTTTTAACAAGTATTTTTAAAAAGAAAGGAAAAAAAATTCTTGAGTTACAATAATTTAATTCAAAAGGAAAATAAAACAAAAACTAATTTATAAGTAGTGATTGAATGATTGAAACATTTCTAGAGGAAAACATAATCGATCAAACAATAGGAACTATCAATATTTCGTTGTTTGATGACGAATCATTCCTGAAATTGTGATGATTTTTTTTTTTGATTTTTGATAGAACTTATGAGAAGACGTATACATTTTTCACGTCTTCATTGTGTTTCAAATAATGATCCGATCTAGGTTAGTGGACATTTAAGTTCATTGATAATCTCTCGTATAGTTGTAGAGATTGATCATTGTCACTTTTCATTTTTAACATTCTCTTTCATCTCTATTGCAAAATTTCTTGGCTTAACATTTTCAATTTCCGTTAGCAATTCTTGGCCAAATATTGCTGTTACTTCACTTAAGAAATCGTTCTAATTTGCTTTATTCAACATCTTTTCCATTGCTCAAAAATGAATATCAAATAAATATTATTATAGAAAGAAGAATTCAATAAATCCTATTCACATAAAAATTTATTTCAATATCAAATAGGAATTTCAACTGTGCATAAAGTGCGAATTACTTTTGTGCTAACTAATCTGATGGAAATTAAAAAAGCGCCATCTTTTAATAATACCTTTTTAAATTGTTTATAATCATCGTTCGAATACAATTACGACATCGTTGAATTTTCCCTTCTACTATTTCTATTTCAGGTTATTCATTAATATTGCTATCCTATTCTATATTAACTATATCATGGAGAATAATTTATTAGTAATATGTGAAAACAAAAACCAGTGGTACTACAATTAATCATAAAACATTTTACCTGTTCATTTTTCTTTTTTTTTTCCCTTTTTTTTTTTTTTTTTTTTTTTTTTTGAAGAAAAAACAAAGGAAAGAATGAATAGTATTTGATCATTTGAAAAGTAAATCAATGAATTTGAGAATTAGTTAAGTAAGAATATATTGTGAAAAAAAATTTGAAAAAAAAAAAAAAAAAAAAAAAGAAAAGAAAACAAAAAGAAAAAAAGGAAAGAAAAGAAAAAAAGAGAAAGAAATAAGAGGAAGAAATTAATCCTCCAGAGGAAACGAAAGTTATTTTACGGAGTATTGAGAAAGAAACGAAAGGATGCGGAATGATGAATGAAAAGGATGAGAATATGGTTGATGAAGAAGAAGAAGAAGAAGAAGAAGAAGAAGAAGCAGTTAGCATGTTAGCAGCAGCAGCAGCAGCAGCAGCAGCAACAGAAGAAGAAGAAGAAGCAGAAGTATCAACTAATCTTGTTGGATCTCGAACAAATGCTGATGGTGATAGTAGTAGTAGTAGTAGTAGTAGTAGTGGTACACAAACACCAATTGCAAATGGTTCAAGTAGTGGACATTATCCAACTACTGAAATGGTTAGTTATCATTTCATTCAATTATTTTTCTTTTTTTTTTTTTTTGATTAATTAATCAATAATTCTTTCTTTTTCCTTTTCATTTTCTTCTTAAAATTTCTTCTTTTTCTATGAGATTAAAAGATTATATAATTTGGAAGATAGGAAAATTTTCATTTTATCAATATTTCAACATCATTCAATTATTGCCACTTTTTTTTTTTTTTTTTTTCATTGATTACCATTAAGTAATAAGAAAAATAAGAAGTATTAGTTGAGAGAGAGAGAGAGAAAGAAAGAAAGAAAGAGAGAGAATATTATGTTTGTTACATAAATTATGAGTGTAAATGGATTCAAATTGCTTCTTCTTCTTATCCTTTAATTATATAAATTTATTACAGACACATGGCCATTCTGTAAGTCCACCACATGCATCAGTGTTTGATCGAATTTCCACTAGATGGTGGAATCCACAATTTTCATCAACAGCTCTAGAAACGCAATATTGGAAATGTAGTTTTCCACAGCTTAGAGATAGGTTCAGGTTAGTTATTATATTTTTATGGAAATATTTTCTGTTTTAGAATTTAGAACTTAGCTTTTTTTTTTTTGTTCCCTTTTTGCAGTGCATTGATGAAATATATTTCTATTACCTTTATCGTTTTTATGCTAAGTACATAGTAAAGAGATTAAAATGTTTTAGATCTGGACTTGTGTACATTTGTTTATCATGCATTTTATGGATTGTATATTTACAAATTTTCAATCATGCTAGCTTAATACATTGGGTAAGTTATTTCTGTAAAATTTTACCTTTTTTTGTTGCCTGCATAGGACATCTAATAGCACTTTGGTATTCCCCTGACCTTTTGGCATTGTGGTCATAGTCTTTTACATCCTAATTATATAAAAGCTAATAATTTTGTCTTCTGGCATGTCCAGTATCTAGCATGCAATTGTGCTAACGATAAACAACATGCTGCATTAGATGATCGGACTGATCATGGTGAAGTGAACTTAGTGAGAATATATTTTTGATCAAGTGAAGTAAATTCATTATTGTAAACTGCTTTAAGTATTCTGCAAATGCATTCCACTTTTATTAGTAACTTTACTTCAATTTGGTAATATTAATATTAACTCTAAACATCGTTACCCGTGATTATTTCAGCTAATATCGATCATTTTATTTTTGATATCATTTGGAATGTTTCTCTTCACATCATTTTCCGTACATTATCAACGTTTTTACATGCCTGCATCGTTTCTCTGTGTTTTTATACTGTGTACCGTAACCCTACTTATCTTTTCTGATAAATCCGGTTCATTTATGAGTCCTATTGGTGATTTAGCCACCAGTTTCCAGGTAACTTTTTCTACTTTCTATTTGAATTTATTCCAAATATTATGTGTTTTCTGATCCTTAAAGTTTAATGATTTTGTGGTATGGAGAGTTCAAAATTCTCACCGTATATAGCGAAGTAACTAATTTTAGTCTCTTCTGTCATTTTTATTAATTCAATGTTTTATTTATTCAGGCAATATTATTAATCTATACGGTAGTTCCATTACCGCTGTATCTGTGCATTTCCATTGGCTTAATCTATTCGATATTGTTCGAGATGATCGCTACCGGTAGTATGAGTTATGCGGATACGCTGGGTGTTAAATTTATCCTCCACATTGGTATCAATCTGCTCGGTGTTCATTTATTTATCTTAACACAGGGTATGCATATTAGCTGACAAGCTTACTGAAGTACTTTTAATTTCCTTATTTGTAGTGGTCAGTGTTTGGACCGGATTTTATAAGTTAAAGTACCATTATAAGGACTCAGCTTCAAACAACATATTGTATAGAATCTTTAAAGCTAAAAACTAAAAGTTTTGATCTCAATTGTAGAACTGGACTTTTTGTATTTTTCAGTTCGTCAGCGGAAAACATTTCTAAGAGTAGGCCAATCGTTACTTGCACGTAAAGATCTAGAAATGGAAACGCAGTTGAAAGATCATATGATACAATCTGTTATGCCAAAAAAGGTTAACTTTCTGATCAGGAAATTTCATTTCTTGTTGATTTTTTCTATATGACAAAAATTCCATAACAGAGAATATGACGATGGTGCTTTTATTATGTCGACTGTACGATTTTTAGCACTATCTTTTTCTGTGTGTTATCATTTCTGCTTTTATTTTCGATTTCAACATTTTAATATTTTGGCGTTTGACTTTCTGATTCTTCTCTTCTTTAACTTTAATTTTTTTTGATATTTCATGGAAAGTGAAATTGATATACTTTGCAGGTTGCTGATGAATTGCTGAAAGAAACTAATGTAAGGAGATCATCGGCTATTCAGGATGCATATTTACGCACGACAACTGACGAGAGCGCGAAAAGTCATCTTCAAGATACTCGCGAAGCGAATGCATCAGCAGGAACGTTGTTGGCACCAAATGTGCGGAAGTTTCGACCATTTACGATGAATTTGATGACTAATGTTTCTATTATTTTTGCCGATATTGCTGGTAAGCAGTTTCGTTCCCTCCGTTTATTCTCATGATATTGCTGGAACCGTATTCTGGTGTGTGCTGAAAGAAAGAAATTAACCCGGAAAGAATTTCATGTTTATCATATGAAAACAAGATTTGATGGAAAAAGCGTCATGAAATGAAAGCAACACTTCTTCTTTCTATAAATCTGCTGAATTCATTAGCTTTGAAATCATATAATTGTTAACAAATATCTGATTTTCACTTTTATTTTTGAGGTTTTTAAAGCCTTTTCATGCTGTCTTCCAGGCTTCACGAAGATGTCTTCAAATAAGTCAGCCAGCGAACTGGTAAATTTGCTCAATGATTTATTTGGACGTTTTGACTATTTATGCGGTCGATGCAATCTCGAAAAAATCAGCACATTAGGTTATTGCTGCTTACATACTTAAATTCTTGTCCAATTGGCTGAATTATATTTGTTCAAATGTCTCAGATAACACTCATTTCATTGAACTACATGAATTATTACTTATCAGTGTTTGCATAGTTTGTGGAAATAGGTGGGAACTTGTATAAAAATAAGTTTTAACAACTTCAGGTGATTGTTACTACTGTGTGGCAGGTTGCCCCGAACCCCGGGCAGACCATGCTCGTTGTTGTGTTGAAATGGGTCTTGCAATGATCACTGCTATCCAGCAGTTTGATGAAGATCGCTGTCAAGATGTTAATATGCGTGTTGGTATACACACCGGGAAGGCAAGTATACGTTTGTCTTTTTTGAGCTTTTAATTTGAAAAACAAATCATTTTTCATGTATTTGTTGTGTTCACTTTACGTTTTCTTCATATATAAATTTCATCCGGTCGCACAATTTCTGTCATTTCTTGACATTGTTTTCTTTCGATGCTAATTGAACAGCATTGAATAATCTTCTGAACCCGGAATCTGTCTCTTTTTTTTGCATTATTATTTTTGTTATCTTTTATGGTGAATCTTCATGGTTGTGTATCATATTTATTTTAATCACTTGCTGAGAAATTACAACAGTGCTTTCTAATCAATATGGAAATCTTGAAAGTAGTGCATTACTGATGAATCCTTTCTATTAATTCATAATTTTGAAAAATCTTTTGAGAAAATGTTCATGAATCTTTCTTGAAGTTCTGATATTTCATAACTTTTTACTACCTCTTGTTTCTTAGATTAACTTATTTTAAGGTTCTATGTGGTATGGTAGGTACGAAACGATTCAAATTTGATGTTTTCTCGAATGATGTAACACTTGCGAATGAAATGGAATCAACAGGAATAGCCGGACGTATACATATTTCAGAAGTTACTGCAAAATTTTTAAATAATGAATATATCCTGGAAGATGGACCCGATTATGCTGGTATCTTTTATTTTTATTATATTTGCTCTTTTCTTCTTTCAAATCATCACTTCAAGCTTTCTTATTTGGATTATAGTTTTTGAATCATTACGTTGCTTTAACTATTGTTTTAACAAACTTTTTATTGAAATAATATACGTTGATTATAAATCTTGCAAGAAACTGTCGGGTATAAAAGCCACATGTTTTCTGAATCATAAATCATGGAATTTAATGAAATTATGCTTTTTTTGCATTTCTTTAGGGAGAGGAAAAAGGTTAGTTGTGAGCTTTTCAAAATGAATGTTAGCTTCATCTGATTCGAAAAAAGTGTATAAAGATCCATCATTTGAGAGCAGAAGTTAAAGATCGCATTAAATGAAAATTTGTTTCTTAACTTCGGCATCAGTTGCTCTTTGTGACAAAATAAGTGGGAAGTGAAACTTGTTTTGCATATATCTCATGTCATTTGTTTCGTTGAAAATGTGAAGAAATCCGACCGATAAAGTTACCGATTATAGCTTTGATTATTAGGATGTTGATAAGAGAGAAAGCATTGAAATTTCACAAGTCAAGACTCTCTTGGATAAATGGTATTAGTAAATATTATGTTGTTTTATGTGAGTGGAAAAAGAAATGAGTGGAGCAGAGTGTTAGAAAAATTTTAATCGGTCGGTGAACAGCAACACTATTGCCTTAGATGAGTTGATTACTAAGAGTTTGAGAGGAGAGAAGGGGGAGAATTACTCAAGAAGTATAAATCAAGGCAACATAGTTGGACTTTGAAGAGGAACGAAAATAGAATTTGTACTTTTTTAATGGTAAATTTTCAATCAAATGCATAAAAATGAGACAGCTGGTAGGAAAAGTCATCTCGTCTATTTCTGCCAGTCTATCATTTTCAGCTGTCGCGTAAGTTGCCGAGATTGACAAGACGCCCAAGTCTGAAAACGACCTCCCTCGTTCGATTATGGCATGCAATGTAAAAATATCCTGAGAAATGAAGAAGGAAAAGGGGAAGGAAAAGAAATAGTGAATTAAAGGACATTCAAAAATTTGAGTTTCGAGATGAAATAAAAAAAAATAAAAATTGAATTTGGAACGATCTGAAAACTTGATAGATGAAATACAATAGAAATACATCTGGAATGATTCGAAAATTTAAGGATTTTGAGATGAAATAAAATGAAAACTAAATTTAGGATACTGTGCTTGAAATCATTTTTATAATTGGATTTTTTTCTATATCATTTTCTAGGTATGAAAACTTATTTTATTGCTGGTCGTGTGCAGGATATGTTCAATCCAGTCTATTCCGATTCGATATGTGATACCTTCTCAGCGGGATCCCAAATAAATCCCCAAATAAGCTTCCGGAAGGTTTGTTTCGTTTTGTAATTCTGGAAGGTTTTTTTTCAATTTTTTTTTTTTCTTTTTTTTTTTTTTGACTTTCTAGAGTTCCCTTTGCACTTTTACCTTTTTGTGTCAATTTTACCGCTTCTGTTCTATGCTTTTATTTTGAAACTTTACTATTATTAGGAATTAGAATGAGGATTTCATATCCAGAGCACCATGAAAGATCATGAACTTTCGACCACCTTTTTTAATATGATGGAGGAAATGAGGGAACAGAAATAAAGCTAAAAAAAATCAAATAGAACAGCATAACAATGGATTAAAGGGCACTCTTATAACGAGAAATTTTTTTATTTTAACCCTCGAAATTTGAAATCTTTAAAATTGTTTTTTATTTCATTCATTTTGAATTGTTCTTTTGTTTCTTTTTATTGCGTTTTATTTTTGATTACATATTGTCAGTTTTTATCGCTTAATATATACAACTGACATAATATTTTGCAGAGAATAATGTATGAGGATAAATTGGGATTGAGAAGAGCTACTCTACAATATTGTCAGAGAAAAGACAAGATTGTCTTCTATAGTTACATTAATTTGCAGAGGTTGACTAATAAGATTAAAATGGTGCAAACAACTTCAATACCTGTTGAACGGTATAGTGGCAATTTAAAGATGGAAATGTTGGAAAGGAAGTGTGAAAGTAATTCGGCACAAATTCTCCATTACAGCGAATGTTTGGATAAGGTTTTTTCTTTGCGAAATTTGGAAATTGGACCATATGTTAAACAAATAAGTTTAAAATCAAAAACGGATTGTGCCTACATATGGATTCCGTCTATAGTTATAGTTTTGAAAAATATTACGATGGACCGGTTAAGTTAGAGGGCATGGAACATTGTTGACCAAAAACTGTTGCCGGATGTTTTTAATTGTTCATTTCAAAGACTTGATTTTTATTTGTCTCAGAATGCAAATAACAAATCACCAGTTATTGAAAAAAGACGTAAATCCGCTTCGATGCATGCTTTGCATCCGGATGATACGAAACCATTCGGTATAACAGATCAGTTAGGTCGTAAAATGTCACGCGAATTACTAAATGGAGGCAGCAGACGTGGTTCGAGAAGTTCAGGAATACAGGTTATTTTTTTTTAAAGAATTTCAGTAAGTCTTTCCATAATATTAAATGAAAAAATTAATGAAAAATCAGGTGATAAATTCTTAATTAGGTGTTTCTTTTTCAAATATTTGCGGTAGAACAATTTTTAAGAGGGAAAGACCCAATGCCTTCGTTCTTTCCGAAACTTCAGCATTTCAAAATAAGTTTTAATGTTTGACTTCCAAAGAAAAATTTCAAAAAGTCGTATTCATCATTCATCTTCCAATTTCAACATTAATTTCTCTGTGTACATTTCATTCTTCCAAATTCGTTCTTCATGTTTTTTAGGATTCAATTTCGGATACATTTTCTTGTGTAGGTCCAATCGAAACCGCAATTTCATACCACCAGAATGCTCCATCACTAACACGATTCGATACAGACGATCGTGCTTTCGACGAACGCCTAGCTATAGTAATTCAGGTATGGTGTTTTGACATACCTATAGCCATCAAATCATGGGACTAGGATTGCTTCCAGTATTCTTTTTAGCTCTTAACAAGTAGAAAAAAGAATTTTTTAAAAGTATTTTGGTAAATTATATAACGCATAAACCGAATACATAAAGACTAGAATCATAAAACCTGATTTGAAGCGCTCTGAATTTTGCAAAGTCTAGTTTTCATTTTGATTATATTTGCCGATTCAATCTTGGAAATAACAAATTCCATGCCTGCTATATTTTTGCAGAATGCAGATATTAACTTCAATCGTGGTTTCTGGATGCGTAATGACTGGTTAAACAGATGGACCCTACGATTTAACGAAGTAAACATCGAAGAACGATATAGGGCACATTTTGCAGAATCAATCGATCGCCAATGGCTTAGTCGTGATGTCACTGGAAGATGCAAAAATGTTTGTTTCCTTTTTGTTAGAAATAATTTTAGGTAATAAAGATGGGTCATAAATATAATATTTACAGTAAGTAATCAGTAATAGATAACTTCAAAGTATCCAAAAATACAAACCGAGTACTACATAAATAATGTTTGCCAAGTATTTGATAAACTTAAAAATTACTTGCTTGTTTATTTCTACCGATCGAAGATAAAATTCTGCATGTTCAACGAGTAAAGTAAATTTTGCAGATATCACAAAATGATAACTCGAACCTACATTATCTCTACTCCGGTGTATTTATTGATGTACTAGTAGCTGGGATACTGCTTGTAATGTGTGCAGCTGCGATTCTTGTTTCGGGAATATTAAATACTATCTTCATTATTTATTTTACGATCTCAGTCATTGCTATTATATTGATTGTTATTATCATTGGTATACCATTAGTAAGGCGTCAGACAATTTTCCCGTTTGTTAATCTTTGGACATCACGTCATGTTACTGGTTAGCTCATGATTTCGATCATAATGCTTGTTTCCTATATCGTGGTAAGCAAGTCAGAAAAAAGTCATGGAGCTATAAGAATTATTAGCTTCTCATTTATAAAATGAATCATAAGGAATATTTTGACCGCTTGTATCATGGGTTACCTTCATGCATGCAATATTAATGTTACAAGCATTCGTCCCAAGTAGTCAGACAATCCCCGTTATGTTCCCGCTTTCTTTTTTGATAGAAGAGTTATTGCAGAGTTTAGTTGTGAAAATGTTTGAAATTTTAAGTATTAGTCATCAGGAGTTTGTCACCCGTAACGAATGTAAATTGAAAAACTTTTTTTTTTTACTTACTATTCTCAGCCTTTATCAACTTACATTACAGTCCTAATTTGATTGCACATTTTCTAAATGAAATATTTTCATCAACGAAGAAATGTGCTTCATTTAGGAATGGTACTTATACTGCTGCCGGCAGGTGTTGCATTGACAGTAGCACCTCTATGTGATGATATTGTTGCCCAAGAATATGTATGTGTTTCGCCAAATTTGCTTGCTCAGCGAGTTTTATTTTGTACGTTTGTCTTTGGATTACGTATACTTATTTTGAATTTTCATTTTTGTCATCCTGGAATTAATTGGCTGAATAGGGTTAAGTGCCTTGAAACATCGGACTGGAAATCCGATGCTTCAAAGCTCAATGTTTGAAATCAGCAAGAGTGTCATCTTTTGGAAAATTCGTGTCATCCTATTCAGCATATAATGTAACCTTACCCGATTTTCGTGATCTTCATAATGATTTCAAGCACTTTTTTCCTACAGCTTCAAAATTTTCAATTTGCATGTTGGATGCATCAAGGGTACACCATTTGTTTCAGCCTATATATTTCTGGTTGCATTGTTTGCACACTGCAATTTTTCGCAACTTTCATCTTGGCCAAAAACAGCTGAGGCATTATTGGTCGGTTTAATATTTTTATGGTTCACTTATGTTTGCCAGTATCGCATTGGTTCATTGGTCGATAAGTGTAAGTTTGTTACATTAGAATTGTTGTCATAGATTTCCATTCTTCATACAAGATTTGACACCACAGGGGTGGTGTTCTAGAACTGGGCGTGAAGGTAAGCAGACCAAGAGGTCAGACGAAGGGGTTATTTATATCTTCTCTTCGTTAGTTAAGACTGAAAAAAAAAACACTAATTATGGAAATGCAAATACAGTGATTGTAAGGCAAGGTATGGCGAAATGCATTTATATCAGAATTTATAATTTCACTTGCTCATTCCCAGCAATTTTGAGCTTCAGAAAAAAATCTTAGTTGGAGTGTTGTAGCATCCAATAATCCAAATATTGGGCCACGTTTCTGCAATGGTACCCTGCCACTGTGGGCATCGGGACGATTCGGTTCCCCAATTAATTTACCTGAAATTTGTGTTGACGTCTTCTTGGTTGTCGTTTTGGTCGCTTTTCTCAATTACCAGGCGAGATTTTTCATTCCATTTATTCAAGTAGGATAGAAGAAAAATAAGATCAACAGTAGGAGTTTAATAAAGTCTACATCTTGTGATTAGGCATTTCGATTTTCGTGGAAAGTCATGGATACCAATTACCGAACAATTCCTTATAATTTTCATACCGATTAAGCTCTTAGTTATCAGACAAAGCCGAAAATGTGCTATCGGAAAAGATACTTAACATACATTCGATTCTTTTTTCCACTGAATTTCGAGAATTCACTCTACTGACATTTACTTCTCAGACAAAAACTTTGATATTGATCGTAATTTAATTTGTCAACTAATTTAGTTTGAAGCTGCATTTCGAATGTCCTTCTTCGGCGATATACAAGCGCAACGTGACACGGAACAAATGCAAGCGGTACGTGACCAGGCTGATTGGCTTCTAACCAATATCATCCCTCAACATGCCATCGATTCCTTGAAATCAAGTATTAGATACTCAGAAAATCATGCACTGACAGCGGTTCTTTTCGCTACAATCACCAATTGGAATGAAATGTACGAAGAGACTTTTGAGGGTTTGTTGCTTTATTTAAATTTCAAGAAAGTTTAACTTTTTTAGCAGGGATTTTTCCTTAGTGGAAATGTTTGTATATATGTATTTTTTGAAGGGTAGGAGAATCGTATAATTGTGTTTCATAAGAGGCCTCAAGTGACTGTTTTGTTGAATATATCAAGAGATCTCTGTGTGGAGACTGATGAATATTTTGGGCTCTGATAGTTTTTCATTATGGATTTGTGCATCTAAAGCAGGACTATTGGAATTTTCAATATTCACTAAAAATCTGTTAAATATTGCAGGAGGACGCGAATTTTTACGGGTGCTAAATGAGATTATTGGGGATTTTGATGAATTGTTGGATAGGCCAGACTTTTCACAAGTGGAAAAAATCAAAACTATCGGACCTACATATATGGCAGCGGCTGGATTAAATCCGGATAGAAGGCGTTCAGCCCAGCATCCTTATGAACATCTTTATCAGGTCATTGATTTTCCAGAAATACCAAGTTTACTGCTGCCGTTGAGTTTTGGATAAATCAAATTCACTTTTTGAAGAGGAGCAGATGACCAGTAGGTTACGAAAAGACATTTTTATATTTTAATATTCACCTGTATGAGTAACAAAAAGGGAAAGTGAGACATCATCAGTGAACGTATTTCGATTTTAATATTCATGTTTTTCTTTTTAGCTGATGGAATTTGCAATCGGTTTACAGCAACAACTAAGCTATTTTAACCAGGACTTGTTGAATTTCGATTTCGTGTGTAAAATTGGCTATAATATTGGCCCAGTAACAGCTGGTGTTATTGGTACTACGAAACTATACTACGATATTTGGGGTGATACAGTGAATATTGCTTCTAGAATGTATAGTACCGGTGTACAGGATCGAATACAGGTTGTTTTTTTCCATTGCTATTTTTCGATTTTTAACTTCGATTATAGTCGTCCATAACTTTTTGTTATAGGGATTATTGGATTGATAGAATTTTGGAAGCACAACTTTGAGAATTATTTGCCAAAATTCTCAAGACATTATGTCATTTATTGTATACTCCCCTTCGACAATACTCTGACGGTGTTGTTAATAAGATGTTCAAATATTATGGTAGAAATTCCTTACCATCCTCACATCTTTACACTGTAATGCAATATCTATGACAGATTCCATAATAGTGTCGGAAGCCCCAAGCAAACTAAGATCATGCTGAAATGTAGAAAACCATAGAGCTTCTGCTTCGAATAACTTCTTCGATGATAAGTCACTCACAAATTTAATACTTATTACTTGCAGGTGTCGCAGAAAACTCGAGATTTACTATGTGATCGTTACGAATTTGAATATCGTGATCATATTGAAGTAAAAGGAGTGGATGGTGGCATGGATACTTATTTATTGGTTGGCCGGAAGGGCGAACCACCAGTGAATTTTACGATTACTCCAACCTTCTGATTTTGTTCTTATTTTTCTGGTAATGTGTTTCTTTGTCAACATTTTTGTATGACTTTATTTTTTATGTCTCAAACATGGACTCAGTACAGAAAACATTCATCGAACAGCTATCATGCATTTGGATAAATCCCAAGAAGTGAAATAATTCTTGAAAAGATAGAAATTTTTTTTCACTTTACTCTACTTAAAGATGGCTACCATCCAAAACTTGTGCGTATTTCGAAATTGGGAGGTGTGTAATTTGATTATTTTTGCCAATATCTTTGAAAAACTAAGACAGATAATATCTGTGGCAAACCCATGTTCAGTAGGAAGTGGTGGCAATAAAATTCCTAAGCACAGCAAACCAGGTAATGAAGTATAGTAATACAATTTATTTGAAGTGATATGGGAAAATGTATCTGATTCTTTCTCCTTCTCAGTGTAAATTTTGCTCAGAGTTTTGGCCCTATTAGCTTCTCTCAATGATTAAATATTAGTTACCAATTTTCTATTTAATGAATTACTGAAATTTGCTAAATGCTTGATTTGACAAATTCCAAAAGCAACCTTAAAACTTTGCTACAATCTTAAAATATTCCTTAAACTTAGTTCATGAAAAAGGCTGACCATCAGCTGTCAAATCACTCATTCTAATCTTCTGTCTGCTAACTAAACTGCCAGTGAATTTAATTATTAGCACGGCAATATTTTCACGATATGTTTCCGAAGAACTTTCAGGAATGTAAAAGTTTGGCTTTATTTTGACTTCGCAACGATGTTTCTCCTATATACATCGTGATATGATTAGTTTCCCGACCAAATTTTATTATAGCGAATTAATTACGTTGAGGATCATTTGGGAAACAAATATTTTCGTTGATTTGCGTAAAAAATGCTTTTTGTTTCAGATCTGCGATGCATGTAAATTTTGATAACAGCCAGTTAAATTAAATTGAATCTCAAACTCAAATTCTCTCCATGTTTTAATCCGCGTCTCAAATATTATGCCGTGCGTAAGCAAAAATACTGGTACGCATATTTGATGGAGCATTCACGACGCATCTGTGATTTCTATCTGTTAATTGGTATACTTTTATCGTTTTTTACAAACTCCATTGCCTCAAATACTTTTTAGTCAGTTGGATTGGAGTTTTTGCTGGTTGGATTTATTCGATTTGAAAAGTTCCATCGCCAAAAAGCGCATGATTGGATAGATTCTGCAAAATTTATCGCAGCGGGATATTTCAGTGTGACATTGATACTTACAGGTGTGAGATATAAAATAATGCAATTTTTGATCTTATCCTTCTGAAAAGAAGAAAAGAAATCGAATTTTAGTGAACACATGAGGTATTTGGAAATGACGTATACATTTTTAGAGAATTATTTCATATCTTGTGTGCAAGTGGAGGACGAGTTTTAACAAAGAGCTAATTTCCTTTGACGAACTTATCATCATCCTCATCTTATCATCAGGATGAAGTGCCCATTGATAGCAATCGTTTTGTGATTTCTTTGTGATACGTTGTACTCAGTGAATTGTGGTCTTAAAAAACTTTTTAGGAATTTTTCTCGCACGTTTTTCTTTCAATATAATTTTATGTAAAATTTGCCGTAATTTATCACCAATATGTTTCTTTCCTGTCTTCAATTTCCTATTAGTATTTCATTATCAGCAGCATAAGATTTATTGGCCCCCGTTTTTTAAAATTTCAAATGAATTTTCGAAAATTTCCTAATTAAAATTACATCATTATTTCTGGCTTTACTTAGGTTTTTATGTCTTCTGATATTTGGTTTTTTTGCGAGAGTAATAGTGATAAGGAATTTGCTTTGTTTAGTTTTATGGTGATTTATTTCAACATATCGAGCATCTGCAAGTTTGCATTAAGAGAGAGCCCCGAGCTTTTTCTTTTAATGAAATTGTCGGGAAAAGTACCATTCGAAAAAGAATCCTAGGATGCTGAAGTAATAAATTTGAAGATAGTAAACAAGTTTCAATTTCATCATGAAAAAGTCATTGTTATCCAAGTTTCTTAACCTGATATGGTTCAGTTTCAGATACGGGTACTTTTCGTCATCTATCGGAAAACTTCTTAATACAATATAGAATTATGAAGAATTCTGAAATTTATGAAAAATTGGCGTTCAATTTTAGTGGGTCGTTATTTTTTTTTACTAACTGACCATCTACACAACTCAAATTTTACTTTCATTAGTTTTTTGATTTGATGAAATCATTGAATATGGGTGGTATTTTCAAAGGATTTACTTTTTAGAGTTTTCGAAAGTATGTCCATGAAGAAAGAGAAGTCTATTAAAATCCGTCCATGAATCTTTCCAATAAATTAAGCGAGAAAGTATTTAGTGATGAGTGTAATTTTTCGGCATCATCTTTTGAGATCTTTCATCACAGCTTTGAAATATTGATTCATTTTTTTTATAAAATTTTTTCAGGATTTATTGATGTATTTTAAAAGGCATTGCAATTGCTTTAATAATAGTTATTCAAAGTTCCTTTTCTTTCACTGTGATTTATGTACCGTACAATTTGTGCATTAGTTCCATCTCTCGACAATTGACCAGAATTTTCATGTAGGAAATCATACAGTTACATAGTTCGAGCTATTGGCCAACATTCATCTTTGGATAGGAAATTATAAATTCATTAATGGGATAAATGAAGTTACCTGTCCTCACAAATATGCCCAATCCTGACGGAAACCTATCGGAAAGCACATTCACTGCAGTAGTTAATACAATGATGGATATTATTTTACTAAAATTAATTGGATACTATCTAAAAAATTAATTTGAAAGAATGCATTCAGGAGATTGGTGTTTTCAAATTTCCTTGAATAAATTTATAGTTTAAAATGGATTCTGTGCAAATTTCATCATATTTGTTGCATTGATTCATTGATAATTTCAATTAATTAATAGTTTGAGATTAACACATTAATACTTCGATGTAAAATCTTTACTGGCAATCGAGGGATTTTTAGTATCCGTTGATATGGCCATCTGTTAAATGTGGTGTGTTATATTAATGTTCATTCTAACGAACATCTCAATTATTTTTTTTTTTTTAAAGAATCGTTTCAATTCAAAATTTACAGTCTTTTTCAAAATATCATATTAATCATTTTTCTCTTTACGTAAATCAATTCAATTTCTTCTCTATATGATGTGAACTTTTTCCCTTATCACAGTTATAGCTATTTCCCTATAAAAATAATGAAATTTATAGAAATTAATAAGCTAAAATTAGATACATTTCTCACTGCTCCAAAATTAAATTTTGCTTAAATATTTCACCATCTTTTATTTAATGTTTTGCTAACGACTAATTTATATTGATCATTATTTCACTTGTAAATATTTGCTACACATGAAACTTAAACAATGTAAAGGGCATATCAGTTTATTTTGAAAAATTGATTTGTTTCATTCGCATTCATTTTCGATTCAAACAAAAACTTTCCAGTTATTTATCATGTTATAAAAATCAAAAATTCAAATAAATCTTCATGAAAGTTATAATTCCCTTGCGATGAGCATGTAAATTGCGAATTGGCAAAGGAAGATTCAATTATATATAATATTTAGGGATCTTGTTGAGTTATAATCAATGCAGAAAATAAAAAAACCTGGAAAAATCTGTGATGATCATCTGGAAAAGGTCAATTCCGCTAAAGAGAGAAATTGAAAAAATTTTGAATTAATTAATTTCAATGAAAAAATAATTGATATTGTATTCGAAAAATTCTTATCCCTATGTTAATAGGATCGCCTATCTTTGATTTTATCATTTCTAAGTGATTCAATTATAGCTAGCTTTTTCCTTAGTAGTTCATACAGATGTAGAAAAGTCTATCTGATGATATTTGTCATTGACAGCTTAAAATATCAAAATATCGTGACCTAATTACCATGACTTCTTTATCTTTACCAGATTTAGACATGAAATTTTAGTTTTAAACAATTAGTCGGCTGAAATTTGTCTTCTCATTTTGAAATTAATTAAACTCTGAATATGTTCAATAAAAATTAATAATTCAAAACTATGGATGATAGCATCTTTTATTTTGATCAAATAATTGAGTACATTTCGTAACACTTTTGGAATCTTTCCGGTATATTCAAATTCAAATTTAAATTCACTTTTTTCTTCCGAAAAATTTGCCTGAAATTTGGTTCTCAGAAGAAAAAATGGGCATAAAAAAAAGAGTTAACTGTTGTAAATATTATTGTTGTGAATAATTTTTAATTTATTGTTGCAAATATAACAAATACCGCGGGAAAAATTATTTTATTACTGTTGTAGTTGCTTTTAACACTCCAACACTATTATTCTGTCAGTTTTTTGTGATAGAATATTTCATTTAAAAATATAAAGCAGTATAAAATTTACGAGAGAAATTACAACTGAATTAATATGATCACAAAAGTTAGCGAAATTTCAGCATCTAACAAAATGCATGAAGTAAATTATAAATTCTCAAGTAAACTAATTGTGAATATTTTGATAAGAAAAGATTACATGAAAATTGAGATCTGTGAAATTAAAAGAAAGAACTTGTTGTGGTTGTGGACAATGAAATGAAATGTTTAATGGGATTCCAATGGTCACTTTAATATATTGCTCCATTCTAGTTTATCTAGCAGTTCCTACTTCAATTAATGATATCGGTATCAAATTTATCAATTAAAGAAGATTAGAAATTTTTTGCTTTGCTCTCATCAATGAAGGAGACAATTGGGATTTATGAAGATATTGTAGAATCTCTTATGAGTGCAAATATTTCAATCAGGTCAAGTTTTAGAAATGAATAAGTTCGGTATTACAATTAGATTTCGAATGAAGCGTTTGTTTGAATCAGTCTCGAAATTTGCTCCCCTTAAACTTTTTACAGCTATTCTAACTTCCATTGTTTTTACTTCTCGTTTCTGAATCTAAATGTGTTACTTTCAGAAAAAATCAAATTTATATATTTTCTGGAAATCATTAATTTTCTTTGCTAAAATGCAAAAAAACATTTGGAACGGATGAATGTAAAGATGGTGATACGAATTGCAATGACAAACTTGTTTGACTTCCCGGATTGCCCTTCCGGTTTGCATTTCATCTGCATTACAGTATTAGAACAAACACTATCGAAATGTACGGTAATCAAATTTTTTTTTCACTAGAAGTTGTTCAATAATCAAAAAATTTAGCATTTGAAGGTTGATAAAGCAATGAATTTACAACAATTCAGGATTCATGTAAAAACAATGAAAAATCAAAAATTATACAGACTATCATTCATTATAGTTCTGGAGAACCAATTTCCGGATAAATTGAACTTCTTCTGCCAGATATTGTAAGTTTTTGTTGGAAAAACCAAATTATTTCCAATAAACTTTTATTAATAATTATCATCGCTTTAATACTGATAATGGTTAGTTTTTCAAATTTCAGAATACAATATGAAATTATCATTGATAAATGTGCTGTGTGAAATCTTTGATGATTGTACAGTTTTCAATATAATCTAAATAAAATTTTAATTAATTTGATTTAGGAATATTTTGCAACGTAATCATTTTTTGCTATAGCAATATTGATGCTTTCTTTTTTTGCTTTCATGAATGGTACACTTTCATTTCAGCTTGTATGATGGAATTTTTGACTCTGAATTGATGAGATAACAAATTCCCAAAATCCCATCATCATATCTCTATCTTGTTAGATTGTGACCACTGAATTTAGCAATTATCGATTTAGCCGAAGTAAACAATGAGAAATGCTTTACACCGAATTCCAGGAAATCTCGGTTACGGTAAGATATTTTTCATCTAATGATCAAAAAAAATCATTGAAATAATTTTTTTTTTTTTGAAATTCTTTTTCATTGAATTTTTTGAAAACTTCTTTACAAAATTTCAAACTTTTCTCTTGGTTTAAAGAAGAAGAAGAAGAAAAAAAAAAGAGATTTTAGACCCGATTTCGATCATCAATGATATATCAAATTTTTATTTGATTATTAGTTTATTATCAATATATTGAATAACTGGTTGACATGACTCAAGGATATTATATCAAAATTCAAAAATGAAACATAATTGTGTAAATTATTTTACTTACTTTTTCATAAAGTTCAGTAAATTTATATGAAGTAAAATAAAAAGCAAATTATTTGAAAACTCTTTGTTGGTCCTCACTTGATACATTTTGTTAATTTCATCAAGCAAGTGATATCGAATAATATTAAAACACTTAAAATGTTCATGAGTAATTGATTAACCTAAAACATGAAACGATCCAGTATGCAAAATTTTTAAGCTCAATGTCATATAGATAACCTTTACTCACCTTGATATTATAGATCGGAAGTTTACAATTTTATTCGTACTTTTATAAATGTGCAAATAAATCCCATTATTTTAATATTATCAAATAATGTATGCGAATTTAGTTGTATTTATTAATTAAATTAAAAAATTTAGCAAAGAATTTGTACGAAAAGAATATTGTAAGAATTATCATTTAAAAAGTGGAATGTAGCATAATAAGTTTGAAAAGAACTTTTGATTGTATCGACGAATAATGCAATGCGAGATGGATGATCGAAAATACAACAACATTTGAACATATTAAATAATGTAATGACTATAAATCATATTGACCTGTATGACCTTACAAGAATGATTTTATTTTCCACCTAAAGGAAAGTTCTGTTTCCTTTTTTTTTTCATTATTTTTTAGGAAAAAAAAAACGGATGTTACACTATAACACCGTATCGAATGTGATATGATATATGTCAACTACATCTTAATGTTTAAATTGAAAATTAATTCTTAATATTTTAAATAAAATTTGATTTCGTAAAGTGTGACATCAAATTATTTTGTTAAATGTTTAGAAATATAAGATGGGCTTAATAAAAACAGCAAGATTTTTTTTTTTTTTTTTTGCCAACAATGTTACACAAACAATGCATGGAATGACGGTATTTTTTCACGAAAGATCGCGATAACTGTAATTAGCGTACAAAGCTAATCATAATTATTACTGCTTTTAATTAAAATTACTCGAATCCTCGTAATTATTTAAGTTAAAGTAAAATTGGAAATATTCTTCCACGAAACGGCGAATTTCAAATAACAATATGTCAATTTTTTTTTTTTTGTTTTATTTCCACACATTAATTTAGTTATTTGATAAATTAAACTGAAAAACTTAAAACTGGTTTGTAGTATTTTAGAGGTAAACTTCATCGAAATGGTCAAATCTTGTTTCTTTTTTTAACTCAATTGTTTGTTATGTGACATATCAATTCAACATTTATTTATTCACAGTTGGGGAATCTACAAGGAACTACAAAAAGGTAGTAAAATTACCAAATTGATACTATCAGTTATCAGTTTGATGTTTTTTTTATCAGCAACGATTGAAGTTTGTCAATTATTTATTTATTGATACATGTATCAATAGATTACTTACCCATTTTTTGATGCATCATCGAATTAACAGAACATCAAAGATGTTCAAATGAATTATTCTCGATCAATTCATGTTATCACTGAGGAAGACCTGATAATGAGTGATAAAAATCCTTTCTGGTAATAAGCATAGTTTCTGTTTAACTCAAACATTTTTTATGAGCCAAGAAAATGTTTTAAAATTGAGATTTTAAAATTATGAAATTTCTAAGGAAGTTATATCAATATTGAAAGCAAAATAATATATATAAATGAATGAGAATTAGCATCATTATCTCGATTGTTTCAGATCAATTATTCGATTTTACCTCTATTAACTAATATGATAGTTTATCATTATTAGTACAGTTATCGTAATTTTCATATACATTTTTAAATTTTGGATATTAAAATTGACATGCCTCATTAAAATTATACACAATAGAGTTCCTCATGAAACTTTTTATAAAAGATGATATAAGACAATGAAGTACAAAATGTATTTCACGTGATACGTAAAATTCAAACATTACTCTAAATTTTACCTTTAGAATTTAGTAAAATGATACAGTAATGCTATTTATTGGTACTTGAATACAAAATACTATTTGTCAGAATTATTCAACGTTACTATAAATAACACAGTATACTAACCTAATTGAAATTTAAGCTTTTTAAATAAAAGCATTTCACCGCATCATTGACATCACTTTTCATCTATTGCTTATTGTCTACGAATAGCTAAATGTACCTGCAACAAACTTAATTATCATTTATTCCACCTGGTAATATTTATTTCTACTGATCATTCATGATGAAAGTTTGGGTAAAAAAATGAAGGAATATATCGGATAGTTCAAATTATTTCATTTTTTAATTTTAGAATGAAAATTTTCAAAGACTTATTTCAAAAAATTTTTATATCCTTCAAACACAGTACCAATGAGTAGTACGTTTTATATCAATTTTTCTTTTCTTTTTTTTCCTTATATACCTCTCTTTTCTTTTACTCATATTTCAATTTTTAGTTTACAAAGATTGCCTAAACTTTTATTTTTATATGATTCATTCTAATCCTTTTGGATTAGATCTATCAATCAGATTTCTGCAATTAAAAATCTTACAATTGTAACAATCGCTTTGTTTGTTTTCCTCAGAATCTTCTCTAAATCCTTTCTACCCATCAATACAAAATATAAAAATTATTTTATATTAGATCATTGTAGATTTTTTCTGCGCAGTTAAAAAAAATACTTTTACGATAAATTGATAGAATAATGTTGAAAAAATCAATTTTTGCATCAAATATCGTATAGAAACAACATTTCGCACTATTTATAATGATTGATAAATGTCACAGAATTGACTAATCGCCATTATTTGAATTGCTGTCCCGTTGGGTTTTTTTTTTTTTTTTCTTTAACGAAAATTTCATTTTCTAAACATTGATGTTTTCAAACAGTTTTTGTCATTTTATTTTTTTGATGGAAGATTGGCATTTATCTCAGGGAAATATATCAGAAGCAATTTTCATATCGTCCGTTATCTTTAACTTTTTATTAGCGTCTAAATAATTAATTAACCTGAAGAAGTTCACTTTTATCCTACAGACAAATATTCCTATTATGTATTTGCCGTTGATACACATTTGCGAATATTTAAATAATTGTGCTGTTGTCATGGAGTTGATCATTTCTACCTTATGAAGGTAACTTGTAATAGGAAGGTGGCATATGTTAGCCTTGCTTTGGTCATTTAAGTCAGTCCATTCTAGGCCATAATGGTTACCAGATCGTTTTAGCTCGTTTGCAATTATCGCTTCTAATCCTTTTATGGAAATTCTGTTAAGCTTTCTTCTATCTTTTTCAACACTATCATTTTTCCTTTCCTTAGTGAAAAATGAAATGCACATTTTTTTAAACAATATTTTGATGAATTTACAATTGTCAACTTTTTGTTTCAACAAGAATTCTCAGTCCTGGGAGCACGACATTCCAAATACCAGGAAGGCCATTAACATATTATGTAAATGTGTATAGAAGCAATTTTCCTTTTATCTGATTTGAAAATCTTCGCAATACCTACTATTATCTTCAAATCATGCGCCCTTTACATTATTTGTAGGACAAATCTTTCGATGATGACTATGGTGATGCATTATTCACCTAATTTTGCATATATTATATGTCTATTTTAGAAAAAAAATTCTTAAATTTCCATTTTTCTGCACGTGTTTAAGTAAAACTTACCTTACCATCATTAATTTTTCATCTTTCTTTTTAACTTTCTATTAAAAAAAAAAGGTTTCGATATATTGCCCTTATCTAATAGAATATATTTGTACCTGAAAACAACTCCCTGAAATTACAGTAAATTTAGCTGTAATACCAGTATCCAAATGAATTTTCCACTTTTCCATTTCTTAGATCGAATTTTGGATAATCAAATATTACTAATTTTAATTGACTTTTTTAAATATCAAATTTTAAATGTTTTATGAGAGAGAAAATGCAAGGGTAGTTTACAAGAAAATTTTCCAATAAATTATAATTTGTTGGAGATAAGCTTCTAATCTGAAGATAGCATTTAATCATAATTAAATTGTAAAAATTACAAAATTGACCAAACATGATATCTAAAGGAAAACGGTTACCGTAGAAAAGGGATATATGTCGTTTATAACAACCGATTATGAATTAATCCATTCATTTGTTTCGGATCCATTTAAGAAATCAAACATATTTACATATTTAACAAAAACGAATAGCTTCTTTTCAAATCAAGAAACTTCTCTGTATGATTAATTCGAAATGTGATTATTGCGATAAATATATTTCTCGAAATGATCTAACAGTTCTAATTAAAATTAACTTTAATCCATAATATTAATTAGCAAACATTTAATTACAAACATAGATATGAACAAAACAACATAACATGCATGCATGATATGCATGTAATATGTATAAATACGATGGCATGCATACATGCAAATATTCATGCATTTTTATTTGTGTTGAAATTCCGCAAAGATTCATTTCACTTTTCTAAAATAACTTCCCGCCAGTATAATGACGAACAATACATTGCTCTATTCAATTTCCTTTGATGAAAGAAATATTATCTTGTCACCTCTTTCTCAACTGTCGCAATTTTCTCGACGTTTTGAATAGATTTAAACAATCAGAAGACAGAAATGGAAGTTTCCATTGTTCCATCTCGTCTATTTCATTAGTAAATTTAGTCATTATTATTAATCTCTAATTTTAGCCATCAATTTTTTATTATATTTTCAAAACTTTTGTTCCTGTTATTATTTAATCTTTCGGGTTGATATTTAAGAGACGTATGGTTCGAACGTTGAATTAAAATTTATGAATATATTTCCAGCAGATATTTTTAAATTAAATACTTTTCCACCTGTTAAATATTATCAATTTTTAAAATTTCAATCGCATCTTTTATATATTTATAAATTTTAACGTTCGAAAAGTGGTATTATCTTACGTCAAGACGTAAGATAATACCACTTGACTATCCATGTATGGCTAAAGATTAATCTATTTTTTCAAAATTTACTTTGAATTAGATCTCTCATTGTGCTGACATAATTATCAGAAGAAATATTTTGTTTACGACAGTTCTTTTTTGTAATATCACTCCTCTTTTTTTTTTCTAAATTTAATGAAAAAGATTTAATGGAATAAAATTCAATTCTTGTAAATGCCTATTTCTTCATAGGTACTTCAAATGCAATAATAATTATTACGAACCTCATAAATTTTAGTTTTTCAATTAGAGTAAAATTATCCATTTTTCATCATAACCGATAGCATTTGATAGAATCGCTTGTGACATTATTCATCGGAGAAAATAAACACGAATGGATAGATTCATGCAAAGTACATTAATTAGAATCATTCTTCTTTCATCTTTCTGTTGTAGGTAATCATTTTTTAGAATTTCTCAAATATACGACTTTATAATCGATCTTATCAAAAATGATACTTTCTGAATTTTCTATTTGTTGACAGATTTGTTTTGTAATTTTAAAGCATAGAGTCAAATATTTCGAATATTGTAGAATACACTTAAATAACCCAAATATTGTAGAATATAGTTAAATAATTTGAATATTGTAGATGAAGCATAAAATATTTTAGGGTAACATCATTTATGATTAAAAATTAACTTTCACAAATGTTTTTTGAAATTATATAGACCATAGATAATTTACTAAGCCTAAAAATTATTGTTCTATCTTAAAAGAAATTAATCCATTTTGAACATTTATATAAAATGATAGGATAAATTTTTTTTTTTTTTTTTTATATGATAATGATTCATTCTTCAGTTTGTGTTATTTCAACAAATTACTTTGCATAGTTCAGATATCCGTGATAGTGTAATTGCATAGTACTTTCTGCTTATATATTTTGGTATTTGATTAAAAATTCTTATAGTGTTTAGATATATGTGCAATGTTTGATAAATCTTTCATTTCATATTTCTTCCAAATGTTAGACAATAAAATGAGAAAGAATTTTTAAAGTTAAAAAAAAAAAAAAGAAAATGAAATTTTTGAGACAAATTAGGTCATCATGTAAATCCATCTCCGTTGCATATCAGGTCGAAGTTTATGTGATTGTACCAACATCCTTTCGAAAGAGCTTGACATTTTTGAATTTATATTAGTTTTCGGCGATTCACAACGTTTGGTTGCACTTTTTTTCTTTTTTTTTTTAAGAAGAAGAATAGCTACAGGACATGCGTAAGTATTTCTACAAACTGATCTAAGAATATCTCATATTTCTTCTTGAACAATTACAATCTTTGACTGAAATCAAATTTCATTTCATTTAAACTCTCTTCTGTTCATTTTTATCACCATTTATTAGCTACTGAGGACAAATGTTTCCAATATTAATAACTATTACTAATTAATATGATACCTATAATCTTTTGTATTGTTCATATTGAACTATTGGAATACTATCCAAATTCAAATTCATCTAACTTCTATTATCTGTTTTCGAAACTTTTCTCAATTGTTTGAAAATGAAATATACATTCTTATTTTGCATATTACATTAGGATAATTACTTCCCTTACAATCATCTTCTTCTCTCTTCCCATGTAAAAATATAAATAATGTTAATAATTGCTTGAAGATGATAATAATTCTTTCTTTTTCACTCTGTAAAGCTCTATAGCAACAGGTAGTAATTTTATTTTTGAATGATTCAATGGCTCCACCTTTTTTCATAAAATGTACGATCTTTTCCTTTTCGAGGTATAATTATGAATTCCTACCACTTAATGGTGAAATTTGAAAGAAAAAAAATTGGTACCCCACAAATTTCAAGACACTTTTTACTTTTTTCAAAAATTTTGATAAGAACTATTTGATATTAGATTCCCTGAATATCAGAATCCTTCACTACTATATCTTGGGCATCAGAATCTAGCAATAGCTAGATGTAAAGACTCTTTCGCCTATTAGATTGTTGATTCTTTTAAAGATCAAATGATAAGAAGCATTAAATTTTTTCATTTCATTGTTGCTTTATGCATGTTGTAAGAGTCAATTATCATCCGTTCGGCCGTATGATTAAATTGTCATTGAAGTATACTTTTGCGCCAACTGAATCACCAATAAAAGTGAATATGAGTAAATCGGTTGCTTATAGATTTCAAAATTATCACACTAATTGTTCCTATCACTAATTAAGAAATTTTTTAAAAAATTTGATAGAATTTCATTTAATTAATTAGCTATCTCGCAACGATCAACACATCATTATCAGCCAAATATCTTCATAATGTGTTCAAAAACTGAATCAAAAAATAATTTCGATTATATCTTTCGTAATAATTGTGTTTTCATTAAAAAATTTCAGCCAATTTTTATCAACAATAAGATAAACGATATTGTTTTGACATCGCAATTTTCTCCTAGAAGTGCTAAAAATACATTTTAACATTTTGATCAGATCATTTTGTTAATCTTTGCGGTAATGACAGCAATATGTTTTTTTGTGCGTTTTCTTTATTTTTTACTGAAAAGACACAAATTTTTGAGGTAAAAAAAAAGAGAAAATTTCGGGAAATTCCAAAATCTCAATAAGAAACCAAATATTTCTTTCCTTGCAGAAGTATGCAAATGTTGAGGTTAAGTTGTTAACAATGACAAGAATTGTCTTTAATAACATTTAAATAGTCCACTAATAAATCTCTTTTAAGCTTCAATTTTTCTTACCAAACTAAATTTTTTTAATTTGATCGTAGTATATCTTAAAAAAGCGCTTTTTCAACTAGTCTCTATGCGACAGTTTGATTGACCTTTGCTCGATTGAAATGACAATGGCTCATAATGTTGGGTAAACATAAACAAATGAGAAGTTGTCACATTCAAATAAAGGTAAATACATTTTGCAAACATTTTTGTGTCATTTTGTAAACCGTTTTTGTCTGAACATTTCAAAGTGATACAAAGTTTTGCCTCAAAAATTCAACTTGGACATTTTAATTTTTTAATATTAAATAGGAGAGAAATCATTTAGCATTAATAGAAAAATCTTTCCGACTTCTTTTCATTGAACTTAGTACCAACTGATCAGACCTTACAAACTGCCGGTCATTTATGGGTTTCTTTCGAAATATTAGAAAAAATTTTTTGCTATGTTTTGTTGTACAAATTATTTTTAACTAACACTTCATAAATGCATTGGTAAATTCGTACTAATTAAAATACTTCAAATAGGTCATATTGCTTAATGGTCATAATATCATAATCTGATAGTACTGTTGCTTGATCCTTTTATTTTCTTTCTCATTTACAATCTTTCTCACTTTTCTGTTTGAAAAATCCAAAATGTTATCACTTATGAATCAATTTTGATAATTTCGAATGATGTTAGGATGTATAAATTACTGTTTCAAATAAATCATTAAGTGTAGTTCCTTCTAAAAGGCCATTTGCTTAATATTACTAATATTCCATACAAAATCAAATTTGATAATCTTTGAAAATACTTAATCAGTAATTCAATTTCGCATTAACTATTACGATACAAAGTGATTGAAACTATTTTTGAATTTTAAAATAATTTTTATTATTATCTTATTATCCTGAAAAGGATCCAAAATCATGAAATCAAAATTTTTGAAATTAAGATTTTTGGTGCACCTAATACGTTCAGCTTAGTGCATTCTCTATCACATACGATAACAAGATGTTAGGAAAAAATTGAATTTCATAAAATTTTAAACTCGAACGATTTTGTAATAAATAAATAACAGGTTAAAATACTCGTTTGAAATGTAATTGATAAGATATCTGATCGAACTGATGATTTAGTTATAATATCAAATCAATTGATGAAATTCATATTTGTATCATTTGAGCCAAATTCATAGCGATAAATGCAATCAAATCAATAATTATTAGCAACAAGTCGTACAAATTAATGCTTCAAAAGCTATTAATTATTAAAAGCATAAAAAAAAAAAAAGTAACTGGCACTAATGGCGAGATTTTTTTGAAAGATATGAAGCATTTTGTACCATTTGGAATATTAAAAAGAACGAATGAAAAAAAATCATAAATCTTTTCTTATTCTTAATTATCTCTTTCAGTTGTCACTCAGTTTGTTAGCTAATCATTTCATTGAAACCATTGATTGCAACTGATAATAGTTTCAATTGGAGAAACAGACAAAAAAGTATTTTCCATTCAAAAAAAAGAAAAAAAAGGTGAAAAATGGAGTATTTTTTTCTTCTTGACTTTATTTTATTTTTTTTTTTTTTTTTTGAAACTTTTGTTATCTTTGTTAAAAATCACACCAAATCAATTTTGCCACTAAAATTTTCCTATCCTTTCTCTATCTCTCTTCCATGCTTTCGCTTTCACTCTCTCTCTCCCTCCCTCCCTCTCTCTCTCTATATATATATATATGTGCTTAAATTTTTTGTTGGCTACAAATTTGTATGCTTGGCTAGGCTAAACATCAGTTTTCGCTTGGAAACATTACAGTTATTTTCGTTTGTTATCTTTTCATTAAAATTTATATGTAATTTTTTTTTAAATCAGTTAATACTGGCATTTATATTAACTTTTTTAGCTAAATGCACAACATCATTATCATCCTTTTTTCCTTTTATTTCAATTAAAATTTTAAGTTTCAAAAAATTGGAATGGAATCTTTTTGATGAATGGTACTTGAGATTTACAACAATTTTAGATTTGTTATCTCAATTAATTTGTAACTTGAATATCGAAAAGGAACATTTGAATTGAATGAAAATAATTAAAAGTACAAGAATGAAAATACACAGATGGTCCAAATGAAATTTTATTGACAGCTAAAGCAAAAATGATGGAATGAAGGAGTTACAATGATTTGACAGGCGGAAAATGAATGGAAGATATAAATATTATAAAATATACTTCAAATTGAATCTTTGTATGATAGTCTCTTCATTTAAATTCAAATTTCATCATCAAAATTAACGATTCATTTTTTAATCACTATCAAACACCTATTTGCAGCTATTAGAAATTTTAATTTAAATTATCAGATTTAGAGAAATTGAATATGAAACTGTCTTAAAATCTAAAATTAATTGTAATGTTAGTGGTACGCAATAGTATGATTGCATGGTTGATGAGGTCATTATTTATTCTGCCCTTTTTAAATAGATTTTAAACTTCCTTATAAATATTTATAATATATTTCTAAAAGTATACAATAGAAATTGTTTGTAAATGACGAATGGTTTTTGAGTGTTTTTGTCATAAAACGTTAATATTTATGGGACCATGCTGTGATCATTGAAATGTACTCAAATCTTTTGGTGCAGAAATGCAATTTTAAAATACATTTGTGAAAGATTTAAATGAAAATAGTAAAACATGTAAAGAATGAGGAGAAGCACATCTGTACTATAAAATATATTCTTGGGAAGATAATTAAAAATATCTTGCATGACTGTTTCATGCGCTTTTTTTTCTCGGATATATGCAAATGCACTTCTTTTCAAGACCCCATTTAGAACTTCATGACAAAAACTTAAATTTCAAAGTCTTTTTATACGACTGATTATTTTCGCCACATAGAATTAATTGTAAGAACAACTACTTGCATATTTTATTGATTTCGAATTTTCCAATCAACTTTCAGTGTTCCACCAAAAAAATGGTTGAAAAATAAAGTTAAATAGTGTTTAAAAAAAATTAAAAATGTTTCCATTATCACATTTATAGGTTCAATAATTAATAAATTCCAAATTTGCTTCAAATAATTTAATATCATTTCTATTACGAAGTTGAACTAACCCTTTCTGATACCTTTCTAACTAACAAATTAAATTGAATCATAAGTTGTTTTCAATATCAATTTGAAAATAATTTAATAGCAAATACCCAATGGTAAATAATAGTTGTTGAATGAAAACATAAAAAATGGTTGAAATCATCAGAATATTTTGAAAGATTTTTGTTCGATGTTATCTTATGCTAATGAAAAATGACCGATACACTTTTAATGGTGCCCATTTGGCAACAAACTTTCATTCAGTTCTATTTTTGAAAAAATTACTTATCTATGTTTTCCCTCTTTTTTTTTCTTTATATTGTTGTACTATTTATCAGTTCATATCATTATGTTATCAATGTAGCCCTGAACCATATCGTAGAAAACTTTCCTGTCCGATGATGATTCGTTTCATTTCATTTTTCCCATATTTTATGCATATATTTTGTGCATATTCATTTTATTCAATGATTAATTGTCTTTCAATAATAATTAAACTCTTTAAATTCCCATTTCCAATTATCAGATTGAAATTAAATGCTATAATAGGAATATTCATATATTAAATGTTCTTAATTAAATACCAAATAAACTTTTCGTAAAATAAAGCTAACAAAAAAAAAAAAAAAAAGTTCCATTTTGTTTTTTCACTCAATAAGGCTTTAATGATAATCGGATGCTTATCTTATTGGTGGAACATTGTACCGGTCTCTAATAAACTAACTAAAATGTACAATTTATTATGTGTATGTGTGTATGTATATGTATGTGTGTGTATGTAAATATTTATGTATGTGTATGTCTGTAGAGATATTTGTGTAAAAAGCTAATTTCGAGGAGAAATTAATTTCGGAAAATGTGACATTCTATGAAAAAATGATGGAATAATACTGGTAACGAGCTTTTTTTTTTCATTGCTTTCATCCGATCCGAAAATTTCTTGATGTTATTATTGTCTTTTCCCTTAGTTTTATTTTTATTTTTTTCAACGAAGGCGGCACTTAAATAGAAAGCTTACCGCAAAGAAAACTAATTTTATCGCACATTTTTAAATCTATCATTATTTATAGCAGCTGGTTACTGTTTACAACAACAGCAACAACAACAGCAGCAACAACAACAACAACGACAATAACTGCTACTACAATTATCACATGGTAGTGGAAAGCGCAAATGTGGTTTACCAAACCCGCCCATTCTGTATCTATTATTACGAAATTGTATTCACTATATATTTTGACTGCTGAAGAGAATTAATTATAAAGTAATTCCATTTGAAAGTGATAGGCCTTTCTCGACATTAACATACTGTCTAGGATTGGTTAAAATGGACGAGGAAGAGGAATTGAATGATAGTTTGTTGTTGGAGGAAATTCAACGCTGCCCTGGAAAATATTTCACACAATATCTTTATGGTATTTTTTTTTTTCTTTCATTTTTCATGTTTTATGTTTTGCGAACAATGAAATGTTTGTTATTTTAAAATATCGCAATGTTTCAGAAATTTTCAGTAAATATTTGAAATTTCAAAAAATCCAATTTGACTTTTACCCATTTTAAACCTTCTATTAAATGATAACAATAATTTCTTTAGGGCTAAATATTTGTTCTAAATTGACTTTTTTAAATTTAAGAATGGTAAATTTATCAAAATTCACCCACAAATATATGACAAATCTTCATGCTTTTAGAGCTTTCACTTTTTAAATTAATAAAAACATTGCCGAAATGTTAATTAGTAAGATTAAAGTTTAGTATCTCAAATCACAACATTCCTTATTATCATTGATGGTTGATCATCATCGAAAATGTATAATATTTGCATCGTAAAATTGATCTCTCCATCATTTTTAGATTTAAATTCACTTGTACTTTTACCAAATAAATATAAAATGAAAGATTACAAACTTTTAGAGTAATAGAATTTGCAGATTTGCTGAAATTGATTACTGAGAAATTTACAAAATAAAAATTACTTAGTGAATTGCAAACAGGCCGTTCGTTGATTATTTGTTTACTGTTTATTTGCCTATTTGTTGCTTATTAATTTTCCATCTGTTTAATTACATCATTAGACCTTATTACTTCTACAATTTATAGGAAGAGCTTTTTTGCCTGAATACAATTTCGATCACAAACAATCACAAAAATAAATTATTAAATTTGAGAGGAAATTAGAGAAGAAATAGAACACTGAATTATTTACATTTTATAACAAATAATCCTATCGAAAAATTTAAGGCAAAAAAAAAACGAAATTATTTCGATGATTTATTGATGACTTGCTAAACAATCATTTGCAAAAATTTTCACTTTTTCTGTTAACATTTATCGAATAGGCCAAATAGATAATTAAGATTTACCAAATTTCGTTTCTTTTTAACTTCATATAACTTAATAGATGTTTACATGGACTGTGATAAATTAATCAATTCTTATCATCTCGAAGAAGTCATACATACAATATAATCTTTATTGTTATTGTTATTCCATAACAAATTCATTTATACTATATGAAATTTAAATTTATTGAAATATGTAATCTTTACGGTTAAAACGATACACATACAACAACTGTATTTTTTTTGTAGTGAAATTCCCATATATTTACTACACAAACCATTGTATCCATCTCTAATCGTATGATGCATAATTTGCATTGAGATTACATCAAATTATTCTAAAATTGGTTAGTGTACAAATGATATGATAGGTTTTATGATAATTTAGGATGGTATAAAGTGAGAAAATTACAGCATGAAGCAGTAAAATTACGCCTATAAACTCTGCTATTAGGCAAACAAGCTCCATTTATGTGCAATTATTATTTGTTATAAGAAGAATTCTTTAAACAAATCAAATTGATATCATACTTTATGACAAAAATCAATTTTTAGTTATCAATGATCAGATTGAAGAAAAAAATTGACAATTGTAAAGTTGAAATGAAAATAATTAATTTTATTCTTTATAATATTTGAACTGAAATTTCATAACTATCACTCTATGATCATTTTGTGCTTTCATTGATTTACTAGAAAATGTTGTATGTCGAATAATCACGCTGTCTTTCTGCAAGAGAATTAAGTTCTTATCCGTTCAATTCAATTCAATTTATACTAAGATATCGGTAAGCTTCATGTTGTATATGAAAATTAAAACCGTATTTGTTGGATTAAAATTTCTCCAAGAATTTGATTCGGAATTATAAATATTCTAGTGCTCTTCCCTATAATAAAATGGTGGATGAATAGACTAAAATTATTTAAATGACCTTCTTTTTTCCTTCTTTTTAAAATAAACAAACGTTTAATTTTCATTAACAGTAGATAATAATTACACAAATGAGTAATCAATCAATCAGTCAACTAATCAATCAGTTAGTTCAACTAAAACAGTTGAAGTGTACAGCTAACAAACTAAGCTATTTTTTAAAGTTTTGATGTTTCCTTTCATTTTCTTATTTGCCTAGTAAAAAGTGTTCAGTTTACAATTGACCAATTAATAGTATCAGTAATTAAGTAAATGAAGGGAATCAATTAAATATTTCTAAGCAAATATTCATATTTAGAATGATAAGGAAAAAACAAAAAAAAAACTGCAAGTGTAAAGAAAATGGAAAATTGTAAAAAACTTTTGAAAAAAGTAGTTCGGATACTGTTTACTTACTCCTTTTTGTTAAATTAAGTAATTGATTGACTGGTTGATTGATTGATTGATTGATTTGTTTGTTGCTTACTGATGGCGAGGATTGAGTGATTGTTTATTTTGAAATATTATTTTTCAACTGTCATCTTTAAATGATTTCAAAGGAGAGAGAAAGCGTAAAAAAATGTTCGGAGGGACTGTTTCAATAAGATTTTTATCTTTTAGTGCGCATAAGTTGGAAATTTAGCTTCAATATCGAAACCCATTGTAAACTTCATCTAATAGTACATACTTGATAGGTACCACAGAAAGATGAACTGTATTGAATTGTGGAGGGGTACTACTAAAAGATGATATTATTCAGTCAATGAACCATATCATATTACAATAATTTACATTTCAAAATTTTACTTATTAATTTAAACATTAGATTACTAAAATTGAAAATATCTCATTGCTTGTTTTGAAAGAAGAATGGTAAACTAATTAACCTGTGAATGAATTTGCTTCATATTCCGATAAATTCTTCATCGTTTTATTGCCTAACTTTTTAGATAATAAAAATATCTATTTTAATTTCAGGGACGGATACAGTTGGCATAGTCGACTTATTAAATCGATTGATACAAAGTAAAAATGGTTTCGAACTCGCAATAGAATGTCTTTCTTGCTGGCAGGTTCGATTTCCTTTTTATCATTTACTTTTCTCTTTTCACCCTTTGACCCCAAATATACTGCTCCATTCTTGTGAAATTTCCCATTTTAATAACTAAAAACAAATAATTTCTTAAAAAGTGAAAATTCAATCAAAAATTATCGGTGACTAATAAATTCGAATGAATTTATTAGTCTCAGTAGTGAATATTATTGATAATTTATGAATACTTGAACTATGGAATTATCAGTTTATCACTTGTAGGATGCATTCTTATATTGTCATAGATATCTCATTAATTTTTTTAAAGTATAAAACAGTTAGGTATATACTATATTAGCTTCTCCAGAAAGCGTAATTTTTTCCATACTTTTGATTGATTAGAAAATGTAACAGAAAATTCATTTCATAAGATAATATTGATAGATTTTTTAATCAATCTGATTAATAAAATTTTCTCGATATCACCTCAAACTTATTAGGTTCTATTAGGTTAAAGGTTACAGTTTTAGAAAATTTTAGGATTTAATTGGTGCAAGTTATTGCTTGGAACCAATTTCAAGTGAACTTCAACAAACTGAAAGTGCACAAATCATATGCTTATGCTTGAAATTTCTCAATCATTTATTGGAATATTCACCAAATGCTATAGCTCGAATACGGATTGATCACGAATTGAAAGGTTGATTTTTGATAAAATAATTTTTAAGTATCATTTTCCCTCAAAATTCTATATTTAATAGCTAACACGTAAAAAAATAATTATGCGATCAACTTTTTCTGATTTTTTATTTTGCATCACTTCAAATTCGGGAATTAACCTAAGAATTTTTGGAATTTTACAAGTTTTATCATATCGGATTCACATTTCTCCTTAATTAATATCTAATAAGAAGTGAGAAATATTGCAATAGTAATTATTACTCATTCCTTTTTACTCAATTTCTCTCTTTCACACTTAAATAGTAATGCTGTCACAATAATAACAATCATGGAACAATTAGTTCGAAGAGCAAAATTTAAATAATATTCCAATTATTCTGTTGCTCTGTAAGGTTCGATCTCAATGTATTAGAAATTTTCCGATGGAATAATAAATAAATATTAAACTTATGTTTCAAATGTTCAATTATTTGATGATACAGTGAAGCTATGTTCAAAAAAGAAGCAACTGATTAGCAATTTGTATCGTAACTATAAGTGAACGGAATTAATATATTTATTCATTCAATTAGGTTAGTTCATCGTCCAAGTAATTAATCAATCAGTCGATCAGTCTCATAGTTAGTGAACTATTTAAACCGAATGATCAATTATTGGTCGGTCAACCAGCTCATTTAGTTGATAATTATTGTCAGAGAAAAATTCATCAAACAAAATCAACACTACTACTATCCTATTATAATGTATGTGTATGTTTTCACATTTCTTAGTGTAATTATTGGGTACTTTCTTACGAAAAATATATACGTACTGCGTAATGTTGCTGTTATTCGTTCGTTACGACAGATCGCCACTAAATCAATCGTATCAATCAATCGTTCAATTCTCACTTATACTATTCCTCTCAGATCCAACACTTTTCCATATGTTCATTGATATAATTACTAAAATTTTCCCATCATTCTTCATAGTTTGATCATAATTTTTTAACAAATTGAAAAGAATGATAAGCATTGATGCAGTTGATATTTATACTGTTTAAATCAATTTTCGAATTCATTCATCTTTTTCATCGAGATTGTATTCAATGTTTTAATGCAAATTGTATTTCATGATAATACAAAATTGCACATTATAAGGAATATATATTGGTTGCAAAAAGGATAAGTAACCATACATCAAAATAGTTATTACGTTGAATTCATTCGATATTGCTTAATTCACTCTATGATCAAGGGATAACGATAACTGGCTTTATTAGTTAATGACAATATGCATTCTTGATCTGTCAAAATATTATGTTATACTATTTGGCTCATTGACAATTGAAATTGATTAAACTTATGAAAATAACAAAAATATTGCAATAAGAACTGAAAGTAGAACAGTTAACCTTAATGACCATTCATTGCTGTTAATGGAATTCACTAAAAGTTTTAATCGAAGAAATACTAATTTTGTAAATTATCGTTTTGATGATAACAAAATAAAGATATGATAGAACTGAAATGAATATGAATGTTTCGTTTTATTTATTAATTAATTAATTACTACCATTGTTTTGTTTTTACTTATTACTGCTTAATGCTTTATTCTTTCAATAGAAATAATTTTACTCGTGTAATTAAATTATAACATTTCTTCGATTTAATTTCATTTGACAATCAATGCCATCATAACAACATTGTCGCTTTTTTTTTGTTGTGAACTTGCAACGTTGACGTAAATTCATCCGACGTAATCTTCTCATCTCATCAATTGCCACATCATACATAACGAGTAGTACCAAGCATAATCACGATTTAACTTGTATATTTATTTCCTATAGTATCCTTTAAATCTAAAGAAATAACTACAAGTAATTTCCAATTTAACTTAAAATACTGCTAGAGAAATTTACGTAAAAAACTTTTCTATCCGTCAAATTCCACACCCATCTTCCATTTATGATCATTTCTTCATCCCTGATTTTTACAGTACTCTTCAAAAATGATCCATTAAACCAAAACACCTTTTAATCTAAAAGATTGTATTAGAGAAGTTTGAGGACCATTCAAACGTAGAACCCACAAATGCGGTCAAGAGTGCATTTCATTTATACAACACTGTCGGAAATTCAACAAAACCTTCTATTCTTTCTAAAATCCTTTATTATTTCAATTTTGCGCTTGCATCTTGCATGATGTCCTTCTTCTAATTGCTATCATTCAATAAAAATCATAAATTCATTCTTGAATTTATATTATTTCGATGTCATTTTCAATTGCCTTGTGAAAATTTCTTCATTCAACGCCAATATACTCTTAAGAAATATTAGTTGAAAGATAAAAATTTGAATTGTGAATGTCGTGGAATGTATAACATATGGGAGAAAGGCATGATAAAAGTATAATCATTATCATTTCCGGAAAAAGATGACTCATTTTAAAACTTAAATTACTAAATTGAATTTGGAATATTTGTTTGTTAAAGAAAAGACGTCGAATAAAGGTTCCAGATACAATTTTGGTTCATTATCTTGAAAGAAATGGAAAATTTGTTGTCAAAACTTTAAATTTTCTGAAACTTTTATCATTTATAGGCAAGGATGAAATTCCTAACTCCAATTTCCACAGTGAAGGAGGGAAAAATTAGAAGTTTTGCGTATGAATAATAGTAGGCCCATTAACTTTCACAACTATACTTTGTTTTATTTTGAAGCTAAAAATTAGGAAATGAAAATATATTTAACGATTCCACGATTATGTCAAACATTTACTTAATAATATAATTAAACAGTAATTATTGTAATAATTAGATGTTTGTATTTTTATTTTTTCATTTCCTGATTCCTAAGAACTTAACGTTTGATTTTCGGATTTGATTCAATTTCGATTTTTGGGCATTTAAATTTCTAAATATATGTTAGTTTTATTTAATTTTAATGCCATAATGCGTGACATATTTTTGTGCTAATAGGAATATTAGCAAGGGATCCTAACATTCCTTTGATTGATCTTTCCGTCATATCGATAACTTCCTTTTATTCAAAATTCATAGTTAAATTCCTTCTCAATTAGTCATCAATTCTCATCAATAATCACTGAGCCTGCAGAAGGGCATTATTTCTTTTTCCGAATCTTTATTGATATTATTCGCCTTGTTGTAAATTTCCATTTTGAAACATCTATTGTAAGATTTTTATAGGTATTTGAGAAAAGTTTTCAAATTATAAGTTTGAAAGCTTTACAAAACAACTTTAATGAATACTTTCGGATTCTAAACTGCAAAACTTTTGATTCTTTTTTCCATCTATGCAAAGTTAAGCTGTTAAAAAAGTTTTATTTTTTCCTTATATCTGTTATCAATATTTCTATCACTTATTAATGATTGTTAATTAAACTAAAATGGAAATAATTCAGTATGAATGGTATTTTGCATTATTGATTTCTTCTTTAATAACATAACTAATGATCATTTAATGATATGAGATTATTATAGGAGAATTGAATCTTCCTCTTATCATTCTTTTATTTCTAATCATCTCAATTAAAGCTTTATTATTCAATTAAATCTCAGCAATTTTTCCTTTCAGTCAATAGTGATAAGAAGCGTCTTGAGGTGATAGGTCAATTTTTGAAGAACTTTGAACAAAAAAAAAAAACCGTTTGTCGCATTTATTGCATGCTTCTTTACCAATTATTGAATGAATTTTTTGAATTTTGTTTTAAAACTTGCCACTTGAAATTTTGTCTTAAGGTCATATTCGATCTTCTGTCTGGTTTGAACATGCATTTGAAATTTGTTAAGTTACAAAAAAATATAAATTCATAATAAAAGAATGCTAATTTTACTAATCAGATTTTTTAGAAATGTTACGTAATTATATTATCTCTTGTATAAATGTGTAAAATGATTGGATAGGATATCTTTATCATTAATATCACGTGCCTCTTTTTAGAGGTCTCAATTTTTTATATGGGATAACTGCACATTTATTACTTCAATAAATTCTTGAATTTACAATCAATAATCTTTGCCGATTTACTGCACCAATTTTGATATCCTAAAATAATTTAAATGTTGTGAAATACCGGATGACTTAGGTGGATGGATACATACATCATCGATCACTGTAAAAAAAAAAGTAAAAGAGGAATCATTTCTTAATCGAATGAAATTAAAAATGTTCGTTTTTGAATTCTCTTCTTCGACGAAGAATCTGTCAATAAAATACTATTACACAAATTTTTGAATAATTTACTTTCATTTACAACTATGAAAAAGTTAGTAATCCTTTATTGTATAAACAAGCATTATTGATTATTTAGAAGAAAAAGCATATCGATAGGATTTTTTTGGGATGAAAAGCTTAGAAAGCAATTTGTCAGAAATATCTATTATTTCAGTTAATAATTTCAGGATATTATTTAGTAGCATTTATTTCCTACAATTTGTTACTTTTTCTCCATCGAAATTAAACAAATTAATGAATTTCGAATATCTAAATGTCTAATTCTTCTTAATGCTTTGTTTCAAATATTCCCAAATTTCATTTAAAAAGCTACATCATTGTAATGTACTCACTTTGGTACTTACTTACCTATAAACTTCAATGTTCTTTTTTCTTTTAATTTCCTATACTTTCAAAAAGTCATTAATTTAGCGATACTATGTGCTATTATCTCTTTAATTTGATATGATTTGACGCTTTTTATCACTATTCATTAATTTCCTCACTTTGTCACATTGTTAATGTTTTATTGCATTGTAATTTTTAAGAACTGTGATTTAAGTAAGTACCACACGTCATGCATGGCATGGTAACGTTTATGTTTCGATCTTGACGTTTACCTTATTGGTTCCAATTAAGTAATCCGATTTTTTTTTTCTTTTTTTTTTTTTTTTTGAATGATATTATTTGAATCTAAATATGGTTCTCTTTTATACCGTAATTTTTTAGCGGAAAAAACTTTTTTGAGTATTAATTTGCATAAACTATTAGTCATAATTTTTAACCAAGTACTTTACGTACTTTTAAATCGTTTGTTATAACCACTGTAAACATTTATTTTATTATTGACAATGGTCATTTATCTATTTTAAAATAATAGTCCCCACTACAACTGCATGATTAGTTTTTAGTCTGCTCTATTTTGTTATCATTTCTTATCATGAGTGATAATTTATGATCATTTTATGTTACACTACAAAAAGACAGAAAAGATATCCATTGATGAATAAATAAATTTTCTTTTTTGCCTTTTCATTTGTTATCCTTTTTCTCCCTTGTTTTTACTCTTAGTTTAAAAATATGTAAAGTGATTGGTAACTCTCAGGGGAAATTTGAGATAATTTTTTTTTTTTTTGAGTTACTTTGAAAAGTTGTCATACAATTATGTCAATCAAAAATAAGAAAAATACAGCAAAAAAAAAAGATAAATAAATCACAGTTAACACCATCCCATTCAGTAAAAATCGCAAAAATACACTTTTATTCATAAATTTAATGCTCCCAACAATTTTTACAAATATAAAATTTGTGCTACTTGCATTGATCAGGTTTTATTAATTGGAATTTTAGATTTAGGTTAATAATCTGAGGATTCTAATTACTTTGTACGATATGTAACCTTGAATCGCAAGCATTAATCTTATTCAAAATATCATGCCGCTAAATATTATAACAAAATGATAATTGTTTACACATTTAAATTTGAATAATTTCAGAATTGAATGTCAGCGAACGTGTCAACCAAATAAGGTATGATATTTTATTTATAGTTTTTTTTTTCTTCTCCCATTATAACCTTTTTTTTCTGATTTCATTAATTTCGATAAACAAAATTTTAAAATACCTTTTATTACCAATTTCATTTCACTCAACTACATCACTTCATCAATTTGATGAAAAAAAAGGAGCAATTTAAAAATTAGTTATGTAGTAAATTTTGTTGAAACCTTTCTCGGATCCGTAAATAGGATACTTTTTCTTTTTTTTCGAATTAGCAGATGAAATGAATTGACTTTGTGTCGAAGTGATCGATCGTTTGCAATCGATGATTTAGCATTTTCATCAAAAATTTTCGATATTTATTTTAAAATTATTTAACTGTTTTATTCTCAAATCACTCAAAATATCTCAAAAGATGATCGATAAGAAAAAACTAATTGCTATAATCAATGATTTTTTATTTCTTTCTTCTATCAAACATTAAACCTAAATATTACCGCCGTCTCCCAAGCATATAAGAAAATGAAATAAGCTAATACAATTTTTACATCTTCCAAGCCTACAATGATCCTTTGCTTCATCTTTTTACATGATAATCAGAAGCGGTAATGTCGCATTCAATTAACTCTATGGTTACTCTTTGCTTTTCATATGAATTGTCCCTCCTTATTTCTTAAATAACAATATTTTATCGATTATTTAATTGATCTATTAATCTGAGCAATAGTTTTATCTCTCAAATTACGATACTATTTTCTTAAATAAACCTCAAACAATGATATTTTCATATTTGATCGATTTTTGGTTCTCTTTAATGGCACTCAATCTGTTGCTGTGAACAATAAGTTGATGGTATCTTCCGGTTAATAAGCACTTCCGGTTTTAGCATTTTCATATCCAATATATTATGAAGCATCATTTCTTCCTCTCCTCTCATTACTGGGCAAACAAATAAACCTTACAGCGGGTTACAACAAAATTTTCTGTAGGATTAATCAATTTAAGTGTGATTGGAGGTAAAATGTTCAAATTTTTTGCCGAATTTTTATAATTTCATTAAATTTTCCATCCTTTTTATAGAAATTGTTTTAATTTTAAAAAATTACTCTTTCTTTTATTGAATGATATTTGTAATTGTATATATTTGAGTTATTTCTCAAAAATCACAAAAATCTTTGCCTTAATTGGCATTACAAATTTGAATTTCATTTCCTTCAAAAAAAAAAAAAAAAAAAAAGTCGATGAAAAATCCATTTTCCACTGCTCTATCAGTTATTCATTTGTATTTCTAATAATTTTAATTACCGGAAACAGTTTGCTGTTTAGACGAAATGTTTCGGTAACTGTCATCTAAGTTCCCCGTAAAGACTTGTAGTCGATCGGTACATGATTTTTTATTCATATAGCATTTCGAACAGCAATTTTATCATTTTTAATTTGCGAGAGAAAATATTTCTATCTTTAAATCACAAATAATGTTAATTAAAGAAACTGTTAAGAATGAAATAAGTAATTAAGATTAACATATTAGCATTTAAGAAACCTCGAAATATAATTTTTTGGGAAAAAATCTCACAAAATTCAGCAATGAATCAATCCAACTTTTTTCTTTATTCTGATTTTATTTATTTATTTTTAAAAATATTTGATCAGCGAAATGGAATATTTGTAGATACTTTTAATCTTTTCCTTTTCTTATAACAAAGTTATACTTCGAAAAATACCTTTAATAAAAGCAATCGATCTATATTGCAGTATTCTCTTCAACATATGTATATATCGTACTACTCGTATTTTCCATATACCCTTCAAAGCATGCATAAAAGATAGTTACTTATTAAAATTGATGCGAAAAAGCTTATCGACAAATATTTGTACATTTTTTTTCCCCCTTTGCAGTATCAGATTGTATGATTGGAGTATAAATTTGCTGATGTGTTTACATCACTTTGACGGACCGACTCACTTAAGTTTATTCTAATAATGCCAAGTTTGCATTAGGCAAAAGAAAAATTCCATCCAAAAAATGCTAAATAATTCTGAAATTAATCAAAAAATTTAGTGAAAATTCGATGAAACTTTCTTTAGTTTTTATTTTTGAAATATTAGCTTTTTAGTTAATTATATCGAGAGGTAATTGTTGCTATTTCTTCATCTTTCTCAGTTTCTCTTTCTGAATCTTTGCATTGTAAGTTCTTTTCAAATTTTGTGTTATTTCAAAAAAGGAATCATTCCGCATAGAAATATAACTGATTTCAGTGATAGCTCAAAAACTCAAGTACAAATGACACATACAACGATTAAATTTGTTGTATGAATCATTTTATCATTATACTCTTAAGCTAACAACACTTTGAATTTTATTGTCCTTTAAAATCAACATTGATCATATTGTTCCTTTTGTCTGCTTCTATGAAATTTTTCTTGTATCACTGTATTATATCGTATGTTATGAAGTATTCTGCTAAATTTACTAAATTTACCAAAAAAAAAAAAAAAGTCTACTAAAAATTTGCTCGAGCTTTCCTATTTTTTCATTGAAATTTTCGCTATTTTATATTGAAAGATTGATTGATATTTTTTTTATTTCTTCGTATCGTAGATTTAATGGATGTTGTGCAAATGTGATACATAAAATTGCCAACAATCATAACTGGCCAATAAGTTAAATATAATGAAATGCCTGGCTAAAAGCAAGAAAATAATAGCTTATAACCCTGATAATGATGTGTTTAGTCATGATTTTTTTGTTGATATAAATTTTCATCATTGTGGAATGACTCCATCAAATTCATAACTCACATTCTCCGCCGAATCTGACGATATTATGCTTTGTCTAATCCTCATTTATCAAGTTATTAATGATTTCGACTGTCGTGGTATTCAACGATCATCATAAAAAAAAAAACGCTTTATCGGTAGATATGCATGTACTTTTGAAATATACAATCGAATTATGGGAAAGATTTTATAATTTGGAATTAAATTGATGAACTATCTAAGAAAGCTTAAAAGAAGTGTGCCAAATACCAAACTTAATATTAAAGCAACGATATATTCGGATATCAAGTAAAATCAGTATCGGGTTATTCAATTTCTAAAATTTGAGCTATTTTTAAATAAAGCTATTTAAAGAATTTTTGAAAAATTATTTGTTAGATGTACTGTTGACAATAAGCTTACGCTGAGGAATTCAATGCAAAAAAAAAAAGGCGAAGAGAAAAGCATGAAATCATTTCACATAATAGCAGCAAATTTTGGTTAAAAATTTCAATCAAGGCCGAGGTTGATGAGGAGGGAATGAAATTTCAATTTGTTTGTGCAATAAATTGGAATATGAAAGGAAGCGTGAAGGATATTCTTTTCGATGATGCAATTTAGTGAACAGCAGGAGGGGAAAAATGGCGAAGAGGGGAGAGTGTAGAATATTAAATTTAAACCTGAAATAAATTTTAATCGTTTCATTTTCTCTCCACAACAACAAAATAAATGAACAAAACAAATCAGGTGAGTGAGATAGGGTTTGTCACAATGTTTTGGAGTGATATCTATCGGATTGAAGGTGGGATAGAAAGCATTCAAATTAGAATGTATCATAAAATTTTAATCAAATAAATAAATAAAGCAATACGATCAAGGTTAATGTGACAATGTTAATTTTACTCATCCTAAAATAATTTATTGAAAATTATTTGAATGAAGTATTTTATTTTGTGATTTAACTCATATGAACTATCATATCGTAATTTGATTGTTTTAATTACACGTGAAAATATTAGCACATGTGACGTATAACATTAGCACCATTCAATTTAATGTGCATATTTGAAAACATTTCAAATATTGAAATCATTCATTCTTTCGTTAAATTTTTCTTCTTTTCATTTATGCAAACAGTGATGATAAAGGAATATAATACATTGAAAGTTTTTAGTCATCCTCTTATAACCTATGTGCTTTCATATAATGATAATATCTCGAGAATTCTATAATTATTGATAATAATTTCTTCAGGAATAAATTTATAATTTAATGATTTCATCAAAACTTTTCCTAATTACCCAAATCTTCCGATATAATGGACATTGTCCAGACTGTTAGCTTATTTATCAATGACATTTAAGATGCTTATCGTGAATCAACCTAGTTTAGTCTACCTTTTTGAGACGATAATATAAAGTTTTTGATGTTCACCTAGACTCCATTAGACATTTATTGAGCCTTAGCTACATTCATGATTAAGATCAAGATAAACAAATAATTGCTTTGAAAATGAAATTATCATATCGAGATGATCTGTTATCTCAAATTTTTTTTTTTTTCAATAGTGATTAATATGCACTTTGTTAAATGCTTGTATTTTTAGAATTGATATTTTTGCTTTCTTATTGTTTGTTTTCACCTTTTTTTTTTTTTTTTTTTTTTTTTTCATTTTACTTTTCCATCACAATCTATCATTTGTTGATCTTAGCACATTTATTTCTATCATTTCATTGGAATACTATCATTTGCACCAATCACTGTTCATTTCTTCTGGTACTATACTATTTTACATTTTAAATTCATTGCTTTGTTTCATCAATTTAACGATGATCCAATTATGGTAATAGGTTAAAAGGCAACTTTCATTCAATTTACTCAAACTATGATAATTGATTCGTAATTATCATCAATATTACTTAACATTTGATAATCAATTAACAATGAATCGATCTTTTCTTCTGCTAAGATCATTCATCAGAAATACTGTCATACGATTATATTTGAGTGTTATCTCATATTAATACTAAATGACATTGCTGGGAAATGTTAGCCAACAAAGAGGTCCTTGTCATTTGTCCACTCTGAGTGAAAGATAGAAAGAGAGAGAGAGAGGCGATAATTGATGGATAATTTTGTCACTTTTTGCTTTTGTATATTAATCCTCTCTCATCTATAAACGTATTCTTTGTTCTTATCTAAATAATCAGCTAATTTATGTGAAATTAACTAAAATTCCATTTTCTTCCTAGTGACATATGCATTAATTATGAATAATAATCATCTGTTACCATTATGTTAGTTGATATCATTTGCGCTTTAACCAACCGGTAAATAGAGTTAGCGTAGTTGTCACCACATACCTAATCCTTTAGCTTACCCCAACCATTATTATAAGTGATAGAATAAAATATCAACAACACCTATTTCGACCGCTTTCATTCCCTCAATTCATTCATTTTAAAATCATTTATTGTTATTAGTTGGCCTTAAAATAATTTACATATTCTTTTCGCAATAAACTTCCTTATTTTTAGCTCTTAAATTTAGCAATCATTCTTTTTGCATATAGGAGCAAAATTCAAAGGAAAACAAAAAGTATGAAGAGATGCTAATGAGAATTAAGTTTTTTTTTTTTTTTTTTGGAATGCTTAAAGCATAAAAAAAAGGCCTTAAATTAAGAGATACAATGAATTTTCCCTATCATTTATTTACCTAGATTCGTTGTATTTACGTGATTCGACATATGTCACACAAAGATCTCATCAATGCTGTCAAGTAATTCCTGACAGACGAGATCTATGAATGTTTCAAATCATGAAATATGAACGAAATGGGTTACATTCTTTCTATTATCAAACGAATTTTGTAAAAAATTAGTGGTAAAAATCCAAATAGTTAGCAGAGGATTAGTTTTTAAATTTAAACATTTTGAAATGAAAGATTTTTGTTTTCAATAACGTCCATTCAACAAATAAATTAAACAGTTAAACTGTTCACATCGTATCGTAAATCTTTTTTTCGATGATCAATGCTTGGCCTTGCCCGATGGACAATTGTATCATCATCAGGAAAGTTTCAGTGTTGAATATAAAGGCAAATTCAACGCTCATTTCTCAAAAAATTTGCATTAGTAATTTATATTGCAATCATTTCATGTATTTCATTTGAAATTCTGATAGGGAATATGTACCAATTCTAGTTAAAAATGAAAGAGAAAGTGCTGAACGAATTGCAAGCTTATCAGTGATAGGTAAAACTTTTCTTACTTTACAGATTCGATGAATTTTGTCAAGAGAGTATATTTGTAAATTAACTTTTACAATTGAAATAAATTTTGTGGCAGATTAACCGTTTGTTCAATTCTCAAGGGTGTCAAATCTTATCTGAAACGATTAACTGAGATGATTGATTATTGATCAAATTATGAAGACATTTAGAAAGGCTACTTTTCAGTTTTGTAATTGATATCAAGAAGTTTTGAACGCGAAAATTAGGTCATAAGGTTAGGATTGATGATGAATTGTATACAATATTTAGCAGTTTATGCAAGATTAAAAATCATTTCATCCGGAAATGGACGTTTTGTTTATTTTTCTTTCTTTTCTTCCTTTTCCCTTTTCATCTTTAAACTTTTTTACTTGTAACAAACTATTTTCAACACTGTTCAAGAAAAGATGAAAATTATTTGCATCCAAAATTTGCTTCATTTAGCTTTTCGTCATCTCAGACATTTGAAATTTACTTCTATTCTAATCATATTTTAATAGCAATTATTTTTATTACTTCAGTACAATCTGATTGATTTATTATTTCGTATAGTTATTAGGTACTACAACTATACATCAGCTATGAATGACCCTAGAATGATTATTTCATAGTACACGTTGGCTAATTAAAATTTCACTATTATTTAGTCATAATCGAAGAATTTGTAACAAATAAGGTCAAGGATCAACAATATAATAAGCATTATTGTGTTACATCAATTTCAATAAAATAAAAAATCTCGAGCATTTTTTAGAGCATTATTGAGCAGTGGAACATTTGGTGAATTTGATCGTAAAATAAGTGAACAAATTGAGCATTGGCAATCGAGACATCTTCAAAATGGTGATATATGCATAAGAGGTGTTGAAAAAATTTTCACTTTTTATCATTTTATTAAGAAATAAGAGTTCATCCCAATATATTTTTTTCTCCAAATAATTAAGACTTAAAAGATCAAAAATATGAATCATTTTTACAGGTCGATCGTCATCCTTTACAGAAGCTGAAGATTCGAATTCATTCACTGAAGAAAGTGAAGAAGAAGAAGAAGAAGAAGACGGATATCGAATGGCTTCTGTGGAAACGGTTCAATCAACGCCAACTTGGAATAATAATGTATAAAATATTTTTCACCTATATGTTAATAATTTAAAATTTACATCTTTTCACAAATCATTTTTAAAAAAATTTTACAGTTTGATGAGTAAAGCAAATATAATTGACATTAAGCTTTGTAAATAAATATATTTACATCAAATATTTAGTAAATTAGCTAAATATGTTTACCCAAATGTAGATTATGCATACTTGAAGACAGAAAATATGGTACAACTTGAGCCTAAGTTAATAAGTTTATGGATTAAGAAGTGGACTAGTTTGGACAAAAAAAAAAAAAAAAAATAAATAAATTTGCTGACAAATGGTAGAAAGTTTTTTTGTGAAGAGTTCATGAGTTATATGTATTAAAAATATTTTACACATATTAAATTTATTAAAAATATTAAAAATATTCAACGAACTTGATTGAATTTAAAGAGTAATATATTGTCAATGCAAAATTATTGGATGCTAACGCTGAAATATGTTCCTTAAAAGTTGAAATTTTCAATTTCTCCATTTTAATACTTGCTGTATTCAAAGTTTCATCAATGATTTTCCAACAGTATTTTATTAACTTGTGACGATTAATATTATTTCTCATATAATTTGAAAAAAAAAATTTAGAAAATGGAGGAAAATTTATTTTCATTCACTAAAATCAACTAATTTATATGCTAATTTCTTTCGTTCATTCAACTATTTGTCCCATACAATTTCTAATTTCATTTCGTAAATATAAAATTTTTTCAACGAACAAAAATATGTTTTTGTAAAAATTTTTCAAATATTTTTCAACCATAAATATATGAGAAAGAAATGGAATTATCCATTCTATCTGTACAGTTATTCCATCACTAAAATTATGATATTTCGATATCCCCGAAAACAGTACAACTTCATTTTTTTTTTTTTCACTAATATTATCGGATGCAAAAATATTTCAGAGCTTGGATGATTCATGTTACAAAGACAGTGCTCTCCTACAATTAGTAAATTTGCTAAAGAATAAAACAGATTCGGTGAATCTTAGTAATATTGAACAATTGATTGAAGCATTGTTGCTTAAATGTAATTCGGTAAGTTATTTAATTAATTCTTTGTTAAAGAAATTTTAAATCTCTTCAAGTATATCAATTTATCATTGAGATATTTTTGTTCGGTGTAATAATATTTGATTACTAATGTGATGGTAATATTTTCAAATAAACAATTGAAATCTTAATCGTTTATTTCAAAATTTTATTATACTTTTTAAATTAAATTAAATTTTATATTTTAACAACTATCCACATTGGATTATGAACAGGATTTTTTTTTCCGAAAAATATCTAAAAATAAAAAGGACTAAAGTTTCTATATTTACTGCACTGTATCGTAGTCTATTTGTTTACAGTTATCTTACTTTTGATCTGATTAGTGATATTGATATCTGGATTAAAATTTAATCAAGCCACACTTATCTATCTGTATAGAATTAATAATAATTTTAAAATGAAATCCAAAAGAGACATTCAGAAGAGGAGTTATTGTTAGTATTTGAAGAGGACAAAAATTGATGTTTGACATTATTAAGTCGAGACAAGTTTAAATATTATTAACTGATAAGAAAAGGTATTTTTTTCTTTTCTTTTCTTTTTTTTTCTTTTTTTTTTTTTTTGAAGAACGATGCTGAAATAATAATGGGAATGGCGATCGGAACCGGCAAACAGAAGATAGGAGGAAAGGTTGAGGACAAAGAGGACAAACTCATTCAAGGTTTACTACATTAATATTTTATGTTATTTGTAATTTCAAGTCTCCCATAAACTTTCTTGGCCTCATTTTCATTTCCTTTTTTGGAAAGTTAAAATTTTTTTTTTCAACTAAAGAATGAATTTCATAAAATTGTTGGATAATATGAGATCATAAGATTGTACAAGTATGTTTTTGTCATGCATTAGGATCATTGAATTGAATGATCGAATAATAATAATGCTTATATTAAAATATACTTGAATTTTCTGAGATTCAATGCATTTAATAACCTTCTCTTCCTATTTTAAACCATCTAATTTAATTCAATTAGTGGTAGGGATTTGTGCGGAAAAATATTTCGAATTGAAAATTTCATATGCTCACCGTTTATTTGTACTTTTTCATCCGTCTATTTAGAAAAAAAAAAGAAAAGAAAAACACTGCCAAGTGTAGTATTTTTAAGAAATTAATTATTCCTATCCTTTCTGGTATTAAGACTTTTATTCATTTTTCCAAAAATTTTGCATTTATTCGCAATTAATTAAACACATATTGTTCTATTTGTCATTATGTAATAATTTAGAAATTCGTAATTTATTTTTTAAATTTTATCACAAATGAGATGATTTACTTTTATGCTATACGTACAAGTAAAAACTTCATGAAATTTCATTTTTTCAGCATCATCAATACTCGGTGTACCGTTACCAACCGTTGTTGCACCATCAATTCCGCCACCACCGCCTCCACCACCACCGCCATTATCGTCAGAAATCTCGGCTGGACCACCGCCACCTCCACCGCTTCAGCTAAATGCGAAAGGGTTGAGGCTATCACCAAAGAAAAAACTTGATATACCGAAAGCATTGAAACCAAAAGCAATGCCTAAAGCTGGCTCACAAATGAAACAAATCCAATGGACTAAAATACCCGTTGAAAAGGTCAGTTCTAGAATTTGTGAAAAAAAAAACTTAGCAACATCAAAGAATTAATAAAAACTATTTTTAAAATTTTCCGACACTACTTTTTTTTGAGGTCTATAAAATTTCTAATAAATCCAATTTTTCTTAAAGTTTTTAACTGTTCCAATTTTCTTTAATGTAAAGTTGCCACGGATTGTTTCTATTTACGACAGAGGCGACATAATCCTGTTTGCCTGAAAGGATGACCGAATGAAGAAAACTCCTTCGAATTATGTAATTTGAAAATTTAAAACATTGCATATCTTTCGAAAGAAACTACATGACAAAATTTGAAAATGTTTAGGTAATTGGTGATGGTATGCAAAAAATTCACAACGTTTGGATGTCTTCCGCACGACTGTCTGAAAATGGTACCATTTTGACATTTCTATTAGGTCAAATTTTTAAAAACCAAACAAATTCATATTTTCGCTTTGTTACAGTTAAAAAGAGGAATACGCCTTCTATAAACGGAAAATGGGAATCTGAAATTCGGTATCTATTCAGATTGTTTTGTGGTCATGATATTCCCTGTAATATTTTAGATGTTTGGTTTTCCTGGATAAGACTGAAAATTTTTCTGTCATCTATCAGTTAACCATCTTACTCTAACTTATTTTTTTTTATTAAATATTTTTAAAAATCAAATTTATTCCACAGAAACCCCCAAATCTTGAAGTTCTTTTTTACACTGATTTCCAGATGTGCTGAATTTTCAGAATTACATCTTAATTTCGATGAATTGGAATCGATGTTTAGCTGTGCTGCTGTAAGACCATGTACTGATGCATCAAACGTTGAACGACGTACAACTAGAAAAAATGCAGTAATTACTTTGCTATCACATAAACGAAGCTTTAACGTGAGCATTTTCCTGAAGCAATTCAAAGAAGGTAATTTAGTTTTTAGTTTTTTAAATTAGATTTTTTTGCTATTTTTAAACCGAAATATTTTTATGAAAATCATATATTTTGAATCAAGTATAAGTGTACAATTTTAAGGTACATCACAAATTATCGAAAATGTTCGAAAAGGACATGGAGAATTTTTCGGTCTTGAACGATTAAACAGTCTTCGTGCTATTTTACCGGATAGTGAAGAGGTACACATCTTCAGGTTTTATAGAAATACTTTTCGTTCATTCAAATGAATAACGAGAGTAAAACTTACCGGAAACAGGACATATTACGGATGAATATTTATGTGCGATATCAAGTTGACATTGGAAATCGAGTAACTTTTATAAAAGGTGAAAGAGACTGATTCTCTCTTACTGCAAAATGGACAACATCATATTTGAAATTTAAGTGGTGTTAATAATTTAATCCTAAAAACCATAATTGTAAACTCAAACCGATGGTTTCAGATTGAAATTTTACGAGGATTTAGTGGTGATCAATCACAGCTTGGTATCGCAGAACAGTTCTTTTTAAGTCTATTAACTGTATCAGACTATAGGCTTATTTTGGACTGTATGATTTTGAAAGAAGAATTGGATATTGCTTTCGAAACGTTACTACCTCATATTGATACTGTTATTAACAGTTGCATAGGTTTATTTTTATTATTTAATTGATGAGATTTAGAAAATAAGTACGAATTGATTAAGTTGTAGTGTTATGGAGCAAACAGTTTCAGGTAATTAGTAGGACATATGCAAAAGATTTCGGTTTTAGATCTGTTTGATTTTGTTGAAGAATAGCATTAGCGAACATTTTAATTAAAATATCTGTAATAAATCTGAAGATTTTTTGTTTGTTGAAAATATTGCTTGATCGTATCAAAGATTCGAAAAGACATGGATGGATAGTTTTTCCTTTCAACGCAATATTTGAGAACAGATGGAAAATTGTACAAGCACATAGGAAGGACTGATATTATTGAAATTTTCAAAAAGTTATGTTTATCTGAAATTTCAGAAATTAAAGAAAGCAAAGCGTTGCCAAAAATTTTTTGCATGCTTGTACAAATTGGTAATTTTTTGAATGCAAATGCAACATTTGGTAATGCTGCTGGATTCAAACTTAATTCACTTTGGAGAATTTTGGATGTGAAAGGGACACAAAAAAGTATCACACTACTCCATTTCATCGCAATGGTTAGTCAGTTATCTTTTGCTATTATCCAAAATCTTAGCCGGATACAGTGCCGGAATCATAAATCGAAATTGAGAGAGACGGAGCAAATTTAGAGTACTGCGTTAATCAATGTCTACAAGCAGCTTATCAGGCATATTTATCTTTTAGAAATGCTAAGGTAGATAATTTTGAAATACAGCATAAGATTGGACGAAAATTGAAAATCTTCGCTTGATTCAAATAATTTAAAGCATAAAGTTTCCATCAAATATTACATGAGTTGTAAAATTGTTTACTCATTTTTTGAATGCAACTTAACAATCAGTCACTTTTTTTCCAGCAAGATCGTGAATGTACGGAAAAATTATTGAATGAACTAGTAACAGTACCAGTTGCTGCAAGGTAACATTGTTGAATTTTTTAAGGGAAAAATTAGAAATTCGCTCCATCAATACCAATTCAAAATTAGTGCTAATTTAAGTAATTCTATGCATTTGCATATGTTTAATTGCATCATTAATTGCATAATTTTGTCTATTTACTGAGCAATATGATTAGAATGAAAATTCTATTAAAAATTCCGAATTTGAATCAAACAAGTTTTCATGCATTAATTCCTTACATTATCAATCAGTTCGATCATTGACAAGTGATATGAGTGAATTTTTTCAAAAAAATTTTCAGACTATCATTAGAATCAATTCGAAATGACGTTCGGACAATCAGTGATAAATTGACCAATGTGAGTAGTGAAGTAAAAAAGAGAACCGATATTCATTTTTTCGAAAATACAAATCAACATTTCATAGTATGTTTTAGTTCGATCTTTATTTAATTATCTATTCAGGTTATCGCTTTAAAAATATCAATTTCCGGTCATTTTCTTTTTTCAAAAAATATATCTCATATTTCAATTATTTCACTGTATCAATCACTTCATTTATCACATTTTGTATATGTATCTAATTAACATAGTTTAATGAAGTACATTTCTCAGGGGAGAAAAATAAAGTTACAAACTATTTTAAATGGACTTATTTTGGAAAGATAATTGTAAATAATAAATGAATCATATAATTCTTCAAATTTTAAAGAATTCACAAGAGCATATGGAAAATATGCAAGAACAATTGGAACAAATGGACCAATTAATTTCTTATTTGGCAGCATATTTTTGTGAAGATGAAAAGCATTTCAAAATTGAGGAATGCTTCAAAATATTGTCTACATTTATTTGTAGACTTCGAGATGCGCTAAATGTACGTTTTAATTTGCATTTTGATTAATAATATTTATCTTTAATAATTAAGCCTATATTTTATCCAAATTATTTCTAAGTAAAAATTCTATAAAGAAGAATAATGAGAGGTATAAACTCTTTGCTTAAGTACTCGACCAATTATTTACTTCAATTTCTCTCTTTCTGTTTAATTATAAGTGCTTCACTAAAACATTTGAGTAGAAAAAGTTTAATTGATAAGATTCCTAAAATTTATTGCAAAAATTCCTTCTTGCTTTAAGGAAGCGGATCAGTGAATATTTTAACTACGTATCAATTAAAGTTACGTAGATTTTGGTGGAGAGAAAGAATTGATGAATTCAACTCTTTCAATATTATATTTTGCATACTTTTACATGCTTTGTTTAAAATGTTGAATTTTTCAATTCATTTTCATATAGGATAATGAAAAACGCGCAAGGCGATTAAAACGTCTGGAAGAAAGAGCCAATGTGGAAAATATCGCATCGGATAATTCCTCAAAGTTTAATTTATCAGAGAAGATAAACAATAATAATAATAATAATAATGATAATAATAGAACATTGGAAGAACTTTTGGAAAGCAAGTAAGCTAAAATTTCAATATGCAAAAACATTTGATAACGCCAAGTAATACTAGCGAATTCTTAATATATTTGATGTACGTACTTGACCAATTGAATCGATACTAGTCTTAAATTGTTTACAACATTCTGTGTACCGTTCATTTCTTGGTCACCTGCAAAACATTTCGTTTAAATCGCTAGGATATTATCAGATAATCATCATGACAAAAAAAAAAAAACTCAACGATTTGAAGAAATATTAGTAATACGGAAAGATCTTCATGGTAATTCCAATGAACTTTCAGTTCACATTCGGATATCCGTCATTCTAGACCTCGTTCAAATATCATTCAGACAAATATTGTCATGAAACCGTCGAATGATGAAAGAAAAGATCGTAAAGTTGTTCATCGAACAATTCGTAAACTAAGGGATGAAATACCTGATGATGTGAGTGTTTATTTTTATTGATAACACAGTTTTGATAACAATAATAATATGTATTATTATTTATTTTTTCCTTGTTAATTTTTTAATGAATTAGATGGATGACATGTCACCAATTATGAAGTTACGGAAACAATCACGAAATAAAAGTGATGCTTATCTGATAAGACATAGTCAGAATTTGGATGAATTCTTGGAAGTAGCTGAACGAGTCGAAAAAGAAGCTGTAAAGCAACATGTTGACGTAAAACTATTTTCTTATTTTTCATAAGATTCAATCATTTCAATCTTTTTTAAATTTAAATTCAAACTATCGTCTATATTTGTTAAGTAGTATATATTTTTCTTTCAGTTTACTATATATATATACATATTTTTTTTTTAGTATAACAAAGAATCGTCTCATGAATTAATTGGAATGACTCCTACATTTTCAACTTCTACAGGTTAGAAATATTTCACTCATTTGAAATATTTTGAAAAAATTCTTAATTAAGATCTGTATTTGCTATATTTCTTTTTCGAGTTGTATTTTTCCGGATTCTATATTTTTTATCTTTTTTGCTGATTTTTTTTTCTCTTTTGCTGATTACTATGAATTTACTCATCGTATTAAATAGGAAATATTAATAGTTGCAAAAAAAAAAAAAAAAAAAAAAAACTATTGATTATTATGAATTTACCTGTATCCTGGATACTTAACTATACCTGTATTTACTTGTATTGAAATGTAATGATACTTATATTAAAATATAACCTTACTTTATTCAAAAGAGTAGAGTTTTTTTCTTTTTTTTTTTCAGAAAATACACCATCAATAATAGCAGAGCTTGAAACAGCGCCATCAAGTAGTATCTTACAAGAAATAAGGCCTGAGCACAATAATTCAGTATGTACCGCGCAAGATGCATCATTCATCGATCACAACAGAGTTGCAACGATACTTTGTTCAATGGATAAGATGAAGCAACGAGTTGCAGTGGAAAGAGCTGCCGAAATTCCATTATCCAAGACAATACGTAGCATACGAACACTAAAATCAGTTCAGAAGACATCTACTGCACAGCCTTGTACTGAAGATTCACGAAGTTCATCGTATCGAATCAAGTTATCTACAACCTCAACATCTCGTAAATCTACATCAGAGCAACGACCTATCAACAAATCACCCGTTTTCACCACACAACTTTCTGCTACCTCTACTTCAACAAGTCGAAAAACTGAAACGCTAGAACAGACATCTAGTGAATCGAAAAACATTCCTTCGAAATCATCAGTGCAATCCGGAAAATCATTTACCACTATTACCACCAAAGAAGCTGTAATAAAACGACGTAACGGAATACTTCTAACAAGTAAAGCTGACATAGCCTGTTCAAAAACTATCAAAACTACGTCTTCTCGAAAACCACGTTCTAGTACACCTGGTATTAGTTTACCCAACGTTACGTCTACAAAAAATACAACATCTATACGTATGCCAAAAAAATCAGCAACAACCTATATTGCGGATACTGACGTACCATGTACGTCAAATTCATCAACAGAAAATTTGTCACAACGTTCACGTGCTGCTAATGCTTTTGTTACTTTGGCTAATCATGAGCAGAAAGTTATTGGTTCACACTCATTTTGGGAGAAAACTTGTCGATCAACTCATCCCAAATCAATTGCAACACCTACGAAGATAGTACTGCATTCACATGAAAATACTACACATCTTACTGCTCCAACAAATCATGACCCTTCATCCTCAAAGTTAGGTTCTACTGCATCTCGTCCAAAATCGGCTCCACAGCGAACCTTAGCAGTAATTGGTGCAACACCATTAGCACGAACAATACCGCAACGTTCCTCACCTTCCACACAACGACGACCTGTAAGAGGGATAACAAAATCTGGTCCACAAGTACCAGTTTCAACATCCGTAGCAACACCGAATCCTCATAATAAGACAATGAAACGTGCCGATTCCTGTAGTACTGCTTCAAGACCTTTGCTAATTAAAACCGGTACCGTATCAAGACCCAGGTGGAAGTAATTCAGCAGCGATAACATTCGAAATTCAACCTTCTGATATCAGTGTTGAGGAAAGAAGTAAGCACAATCCGAAACCATTACGGGAACGTAAAAAAAGATAAGGAATTGAGTGTTGTTTCATCTCATCTCGATTAAATAATTCAGAGGTCTTTGTATTGTTTACTGTCGTACCTTTTCTACAATTATCAATTAATTAATAACCGTTGAATTATCATCAACGACTGATATTCACTCAGGATGATAATGAAAAATTTGAATGAATGACATGATCTGTTAAGCATTCTTCTCAGTATTTATTATTTGATCATTTACTCGAATTATTATAAACTTTGGAAGATCTGAAGTTGTCCATCATCCTCTTGCTTAGGATAATGATAGAAATATTGAAGGAAATAAGTGGACAATGGTTCATATCCTTCAATATTCATCATTTCTTCTATTCCTCAATTCCTTAATTTATTACGTGTTTTAAACAAAACGAAGTTTTATCAATGATTATGCTATGTTAACTTTTCATTTATGCATTTATTTATTTATTAATCTTTAGATAAATTTTATCCTTTAATGCATAGCTAATTTCATATAAAGCTTTTTGTACAAATAAGGAAATATATACCTTCCGTTTATCGAACAATTAAAATGTCTTCAGAAATAATCCTTACGTGAAACTACGTGACAGTGACACATGAATACCTTGGGAATACAAATTCTCAAATTAAAAAATATTTTGTCATATTTTTGCATCCCTCTTTCATGTAGCATTCTCATGATCTCTGATGGTCTATCACATATAAAATTACGTTTCAATTTCCGGTAACATTCGATCTGTTCCACGTTCTAAATCATTTTCCACAGAGGAAGGAAATATTCAGTGTAAGATATTTTACGATGTATTCATAAATTACCAAAATCATTGTTCATAAATCACTAGAATGATTGCATCGTATCTCCGAAAATTTACATACAATGTGTTTTTGCATTTGAAAAATGAATGTACCAAGAATAAAGATTTTGCATCATAAAGAAATAAAATAAAACTTATACTTCTCATTCGTATGAAACTAATAAGGCAGATATTTCGAGTAACATAACCGCTTAATTTTCAATATAGTATATCTTCAGGATCAAAGGCAGTAAACGAGAAGGTCAAAAGATATGACGTATTTCATTGTTAAATCATGATTAAAACTTCCGTTTACTTTTCCTTTGAGGCAGGCAGAATAACCCTTCTCGATAAGACGGATGAATTATTGGGGAAGTAGACGCTTCGTGATACATCCGGCAGTAGCTACAAATTGATATCACTATTTCAGAATACTACAAACAAATAAATAAATATAGACACAAACATACATCTGACATCGATATAGCAAGAATTTTTAAATTTCGAACTCTTAATAAAATGTAAAACTTTCAAGAAGTTTGACCGATTGAAACTTGAAAAGATGATCATTGTCTTGTTATCTTAGTTGATCCCGACTTCTTCTGTAAACTTTCATTATGCAAAATGAGACTTTCATACAAAGAAATTACGCATTTCCTCGCGGATCTTTTTATATGACAGAAATTTTACTCCTTTTCTACAAATCGACCAAAACATTTAATGTAAACGGTGACATAACTCAGGCACCATAGAATGGAGAAAAACTTTTAGCCAGATGCTAACATTGAGATTGACGTTGCATCATGCAAACCAGCATTGGAAATTAGATTTGTTTGAAACATCGTTATACGGAAGAAACAGCAGATAAGTCAACCGAGAAGCAATGTATATTTTGGAAATCCTGTTGGCTGTGCGATGCTATGAGTTACCGTTACATTTCATCTTTGGATTATGGAATCACTTTCTTATGGTGTTTTATATTTATGATTTTTTGACCTTAATCTACAAGCCGACTACGCTGCTAACATTGTGAATTACTTCTAGATCATCAACTTTTAATGATACTCGGTGTCAAGATCACTTCGACGTCTTAGTCTCAAACCTGCTCAAGCCATACACAACTTTTGCAGCAATCACTGAACCTAATCCTAAATCTGACAATATATCTTAAACACCGGTAATTCACCACATCCAATTAGTGCAGTTCTTAACCCATGTCATAATTCCAACAAAATCTGTTTTATTCCAAAAACCGAAAATAACATTATAAACATAACGAAAACTTTATACGGACTCCTGTACGGGTGGCTCATAGTCATCCGGTCTTTCTATCTTTTCACCTTCAGCACTCGTAAATGTACTAACATCCGTATGCATCTCCATAAGGCGACCAATTTCAAACTTTGGTTTCTTTAGTATTTTCACTTTCCTAATGCATACATCTTGCAACGGATAGATGTAAGAACAAGCCTTTTCGATATCTTTTCCGATCGAATCAGGAACTAGTTTATGGCATACATCCTTTAGATCACTTCCTTGCACCTGAATAATTAATATTCAAACTCTTAAAAAATAAATACATTTCCCACTGTATGATCAGTATTGGTAACACAGTGGAAACTGCATCGTCACTGCTCACCTACGACAAATCCAGCCTCACCTAAGACAATGTTTTCAGATTACTACGGATATCTGTCATTCAACAAGACTCAAAAAATAGTTATCATATAGTAAACAGCTGATCCAATATCAAATACCCACCTCTTTCTGCATGTATTCTACCATTTTAGCCCGAATCTGTCTAATCTTTGATGACTTCGCATAACTCGTTTTTTTCAGCTGCCTCGCATTCTTTTTTGTGAAACCAATGCAAAAAAGTCGCAACAAATAACCATCTGACGTCTTGACTGCTACATTGGCTTCAATGAGAGTCTGGAATTTCGTTCAAGTTTGATCAGCAACGCAGAAGAGTAACATGATTTTGCTTCAGTTTATATCAGAATACTCTAACTGAATCATGGAGAAACGTCCCAGAAATTCGGGCTGCAGGTGTACATTATGAGAAAATAATATTTAAAAAAGCAGTGATTTTAGGAGGAATATCCCAATAAGCTATCACTTACATGCCATTTTTTGACAATGGAGCAAAGCTTATCACGAGTAAGTCGCATGCCATGGAAATTGGTCAGGCAAGTTCGACCCTGAACATCCTCACATATCAAACGCATCTTTCGAAATTCCGACTCAGCATTGTTCAAGTCGCCAAGTGACACTTCGTAGACACGTCCTTTTAAACCTTCGCTGGCAATTTCTGCAATGAATATTACTTCATTAATATTTTATACGAAAACCTTTAGTGGAATCTTCTGTTTTTTCACTTGCAGAGAAAAAATTACAACTGAAAATATGACTCTCAGAGTTAAGCGTCAAAAAAAATTAACAATAAAGCATAGCCAATATACTACCCTATGCATCAAGGCTTACTTAACAAAACTATTTTTTGTAAAAGTGAAATATGCTGAAGAAGCAACATGTGCATAGAATCATTCCATCCCTTATACAATCGGCCATGGCAAAATATGAGTCAGTAATAAAACAATTTCTAGATTTGCTGAAAAGAGGCCTCCCTACACAGCCAAATTTTAGTTATGAAAAGTATCTCATTAAGAAATTATGTTAGTAGCAAAGACTCCATTTTTACTATTAATGAAATCATATGTTATACTATTTCTGCAAGGTTAACGAATCCCTGTCCTTTTCATCAAATCCGCACAGGAAAGAGTCATCAACGATGACCAAACTCACTTGTTCCTTGCGTACGATTCACCAACGTTTTCCCGATATGTTGAACGTTGAACATTGAGGGTGCTTTGATATCATACCATTCCTTACGTGTGAATGGATCAACAACCTTCTTCTTTGCACCTTTTTTACCCATTTTTTTGTTTTTCCCAACCGCCATTTTTAAGCCGCTTCTGAATGCTTGTAATAAACTCGTCGAGTAACAAACTAACCCTGGAATAAGACGGAGAAGAAAAAAAAAAAAACAATACAATGATGCAGCAACTGTATAGAACCGGTAAAGATTTTGTAATGTCAAATACCACAATCATTCTTTGTATGATGAACCTGCCATAACTAACAAATAATTGTGTCTTTTCTTTAGGCTAGCTAAAACTTTCAAATAACACCACAATTGTCTCAATTATGTACGGTATCATTTTCATGCCGACCAAACATAACGATACGTTTTGCTATCTATCAATCATCTCCATATGGTCATTGCATAACAACCATTAACTTTACCATTTCCATACTATCTTGAAAGTATCTATTATCATCCCCCCTCGAAATATCTTCAATAATATTATTACCACTACCATTCTCATATTATTTTGACGATTTCCGAAAACAAATCTTCTAATAGATGATATGAGAACTACAAGACTCGTAATAACACTACTATTAATCCTCACGTAAACCACGTACGTCACAACCCAACAAACCCATCCCCCATCACGGCTACTACTAAAATGCCTAAATTCAATACCAACCATTATAAGCCATCTCCTTGGGCGACCCGACCATCGGGACGATATGAAACTACTTACACTATACGGCCCGGACCGCGAAATCATTGGATATTTATGTGAAGGGGATATTATAGTTGTCCAGTTAGTCTTCGTATCAGGTTTGTTACGTGGTACAGGTATAGGTAACTTTGTAATATTTATGATAAGATATTGAATAGAGTTAAAATGACATCACGTAACAAACTTCAATACCTGACACGTAAACTATATGAGTGTTGTAGTTTCAGTTATGCAAATATAACGTAATTTATACACTTATGTTTTTATTAGTAAGTTTATTTATTTTAAGACAAATTTCCAGTTAATGCAAAACTAATTAGTAAATTAGTGATTACTTTATATGAATGTACTAGTTATGTGTTCTTCATCCATGCTATTTTAACAATGTTTATTTTGTTTACCATAATTTGATAGGATATATGAGCATTAAAAGTTGAAAGGTTTTATTCCATATCATGATAGGTCATAACTGGTGTATATTATGCGTTAAATGATGAATTCCCATTTATTTTTATTTACCTATACTTGAAGATCGCTGTCATAGAAAGTAATTATATGTTAGGATTTTTTTTATTTAATAACTACCACACTTATAATTTTTATCTTATAAGGAGATCTATAAAATCTAGATGAATTGATAAAATCGAACAATGTATCCTTGCACTTTCCATAATCGTATAAAAGCGATTGTTCACAATATTGGGATGTTATTTCCATTTGTAAGCATGGAGTATGGTTGTGCTTCTTTGTAGGCTTCGTATTTGCAATTATATCAAGGATAAGACTTGGATTTTGTTATTAGTCGTGATTTTCTTTGATTTTTCCATGTCCAAAAGAGTTAGCACTGCAGAGAAGTGGAAAGAAAGTAGATTACATTCCGTGGCTTATATGTAATATTCTATAGAATAGAAAGACTGTGATAATCTGGGCTGGATTTCGAGGAAGAATTTTTAAAAGGTGGTACTGTGCAAACCATGTCCAGGATACCATAACATATATATGATCGTACGTTAGAATGCTGAAAATTTCACTGGTGTTGATGATGACAATATTTTATAATGTTATCTCACCTATTAAGGTCCTCCTATTTTACGTTGATACAGAAAATATTTTTGGAATAGCAAAACGAAGAGTTGAAACATATAAAGATGAAATCTTTCCAATTCTACCGTGCAGTTATTTTGTTATATGTATAAGTATTTTATTTATTTATTATTTTTTCTCATAATTTCATTTTAAGAGTTCATGTTGCGTAAGAATTCTGCGAGCAGTCGTGAAAAGTGCGGGTGTAGTGATGCGCAAAATGATAATCATGCTGTGTATCGGTACACTCGTGAAGAAATGCTGAATATGAAGGATCTGCCGTTAAGTAGAATACGTCCTCAATATTTGTCCACCGAATTTGATAAGTTAACCTTTTTCATGTCTAAAGCTTTTCAAGATTTCTTTTTTATCTAAATTTGGTACTGAGAATTTATTAGTTCAATTCAATTTATTTGAATCGTTAATTGATAAAGCATTCCGCACAAAGTGATCTTTTTTAGGTGAATTAAGTCACGACTGACAAAATTATCAGCTCAAGCTACAAATAGTCTGTTTAGTAGCTATAGTCATTAAAGTCAAAGTTTCGTCAACTTTTAAACTACTGTTGCCAAATTTGTCAGTTAAAGACACTCAAATTCTACTCAGTGAAGTCGGTGAAGTCGCGTCAATCAGATATGAGCGCTTAACTAATCGAAAAATCAGTTTTCTCTGTCAAAAATATTTCTCTTGTGCTAATAATTATATATTTTCAGCGATGAGGGAAACTTCGAACCGGAAAAATGGCTCGAATATCGTTGGATTTGTGAGGGAGTGGAAAATCGTCCGAATACAAATATAAAGAGAAAGGAGAAGTTGAAAGTTGAAGCACTGGAAGGAGACACAACCGTTCTTTCTCCACAGAGGCGAGCTTTTTCATCGGGATGTCGTGCTGCATCGCCGGCGAAGAACGGTAATATCTTCCCGATAGTACATAAGCTGTATTTGTTGCTGTAGAATTAATATCTTCATATAGGTCTCAGTACTTTGGATGAGATTATTGTTACTGGGGAGATCAAAGTCTCGCTTCTCTATAGGTATATCAGACACTATTTTGGTAGTAGCAGTGTTACTATTCTGTATTACGTTCTTACTTTGCGACCAAGACCACTTTCTTACGGTCCTTCATCTTTGCAAAATCGATCCATTCCCGACATTTGCTTTTATCATTCGTTTTTTTTTTCTTTTTTTTTTTTTTTGTCATGTTTCGAAACTGTCACTTCCCAAGAATCCCTCAATAAGATCTCACAAATTTCGTGAACAGAAAAAACGTAATGATACTGATGATTAGTGCTCATTAGAAGCGGAAACGGAAAGACTCGGTGCAACTAAGGCCAGTTGGCGAAGTGGTGCTGGTTTTCAGCTGAAGAATTCCGGGACGGAGTACAAAACATCATTTGTAAGTTTGTCATTTAACTGGTCTTTACAAGATCTAGATATTTTCATCCATCGTTAAGAGATCCAAATGATTTTAAGATTATGAAATATATTATATTCCTTCTTATGAATCTTATGCTCTAATGGTTAAAGTTTTTAGTAGGCTCAGTTAGGATAAGGGTTTTTATGGCAAAGTAACTGGTACAAAACAATCGAATTTTAGCACAAAAACGTGGGAAGCAGTGAATCTCCATTTATAAGGACTCGTCAACAAAATGGTACTTTGCCGAGTAGTGCTGGCAGTTGGCGTTCAGGCGAGACATCATTTAAGCCAAATTATCAGAAAGAAAGTGGTCAAAACCAGGTAATATTATTTTATTTCAACGTAAGTAAGTTAAAATAAAGTAAAATTTTTTATAACAATGATTTATACGATGATGGTTTCGTAATCCATTGGATTAAAAAATCATTTCGTAATCAGCTAATTCGCAAACAGTTTGCTGATGTGATTCTGATTGTATCAATTATTTGCGTATAGTTGCTTTGGAATCAGATGTCACAAATATATTTTTGCCACTGATTGCCTAGAAAATATTTTAGAGAGGCAAATCTGCAGAAATGACTGCGGACGAAAAAATGCCGGAGTGGCTCAACGACGGCCCAACATCAATGCATGATATGATTGAACTGCGTGGTTTTGATGACGACAATAAGATTAGACGTAAGTCCAAGTCTTTTATTGTGTTTTTTTTTTTATAATTTTTGCAAAAATTAAAGCTCGTGTTTTAATTGAGATGTGAGAACTTAGTGTGCTTCAGTTAGCGAACATGCGTACAAATTCAATCTTTTTTTTGTGAAGTGTGTTTTTTAAAAATTTACCTGTAGTGTCTAACGTGCAGTATCATCTCAGAGGAGAACACTATGTGTTGATTAGCTTCATTTAGCCAATCAGATTTCATTGTGGTTTCATATGGGATATGTTTATCATTTGAGTATGACTCCAGGTGATTTTTCTCAAAAACCGAAGAGACATCCAATAAAGCTGGCACAACAAAGTTCCGGTACAAGTGAGCTGAACGAAATTTTGAAAGATGAAAAGACTGATTCGGTAGACTGGAGACCATCTTCCCAGATTGGTAATAGCGATTTAGGCTTATCCTCTGCTAGTAAATCAACTTCATCCCGCAATCAAAACATTGACGATGATATGTCAACAAATCGTAGTCTGTCTTTTGCAATGGTTGATAACAGTAATTCATTGGCACCAGTACCTTTGTTAAACGGCAGATTGCCAAATTCCGATGCTGAATTTGCTGCAATTATGGGTATTCTCGGTGATGCCGATTTAGACTCATTGAAAGAGGTAAGGAGTTGCGGATTATTTTAAAGCAGAATTCATTTAAGAGTGCTAAAATTATTTTCATTTTTGGAGTCAGCCACTTAATTTTGTTGAGATGCAGTTAGTTGCGTGCTGAGTATAATGCTGTGCTATTTTATCTGCTTTGAATTAAATTTTCTTTTTCGCCTTATAGGTTGCGTGCGTTTTCCAGTGTATTACTTTATTGAATTGCTAAATACTGGTTGTTTCATTTCCATGCCATCAAATTCTGTAATTACCTCTTCACTAACTTGATTAATCTTTCATTTATTATAAAACTCACACTACAGCATTAGTATTAATGATTTTTCTTCAGAATGAGCTCAAATCGCCAGCGACAAAAGAACCATCCGGTAGCAGATTGTCACGCTTCTTTGCTACATCTAAATCAGAGAATTCCGGTAATTGTTACATTAATGGTATAAAAAATTTTTCAAAATTTACGAGTATACTTTTTTGTTTCTTTTATCGTATTGATATAAAATTTTGTTTTCAGATAATTCATGCGCCAGTAGAAAGGAGCCTTCGCAACAGAGACATGCTCTTCCCTCATCACCTTCAATTTCCGAGCCTTTACAGGCTTCAGCATCGATTTCTGTTCTCAATAAGATATTTTCAAATAGTTGTCAGCGACCTTTCCAGTCGCAATTCCTTCCCGAACCGGTATGCTAATTTTTGCTGATTTTTCATTTTTAAATAGTCATATTCGACTGAAGTTTATAGCTAATTGACCGATTGCTAATATTTTACTTTTCAGCATGTTGCACCATCAGTACAGGGAGTTTTGCGAGTGGAAGATTTGGAACGTAATTTTCAGAAGGAATCAATCTCTGGAAATCCATCCACTCTCTCTGCTGGTCCTGATAGTTTTGGAAACATGGTGACTACCGAACAACTTCCATCCAATTCACGGCAATCATATTTAAGCCAGGTTGGTTTATGTTTCTTATTCTAGATTTTTGTTGTTTACTGAATATCTCGATAAATGAAATCAAGTTTGTTGCTTTGGAATTTGAAAATGGCTGTCTCTGATTTCCATGTGTTACTGTGATGACAAAAATCTTATAGTCTTACATTAGCCTGCATCGGCATTGATTCCTCACATATAATAGCTGTCGAGAAGTTCGAAATTCTCCGCAGATTTTTCATTTTTGTTTTATAATTGCTTATATGACGATATTGGGCGTACTTAAACTTTTTTCAAAATAGCAGACGATGAAAGGAAATCCGCTTGGTGATCCCCACCAGCAAGCGCATCTTATGAGCAAGCTAAATAAATTCGCACGCCTGCAAAATGGAACAACGGATGATGTTTCACACATAACCGAAGACAATTTGACAGTTCCATCCAAAATATCCTTAGCTCCAACACATCATCTCTCAGGGATTCCACTGAATTCGCAAGCATCTTCTCATCCTGTGGTACCTCCACCTTTCTCTGATGTCACATTTCATGCAGCTTTGCTTCGTTCGCAATATGAGAAAGCAGCAGCTTTGCACGCACTTGCTGCTAATCAACGATCAACGCTTGTTTCAAGTGCCCAAGCAGTCGACAGTACTGTCTTGAGGTTGGTGATAGTTTTTACTCAAATTATTACTGAAAATTTTCTTATCGCTGGGTAGATTAAAACTAATGTTCTAACTTAATTTCGGTGATATATGTTCGATGAGTCCTATAGTCGCATCTCTAATTAGTGTGTGTGCAGAAATCATTTTATTGTGTAACTGGTATTCTGCATAATACAGTGTACACAAAGATGTGATTCAGAAGTCACGAAATAAACACAACGTTTGTTTGTTTAGCTTATTTTTTTATCTTTTATATTCAATTTATAGGCAGACGTTGACAAATATGATGGGAAATGGAGTAGTACCACAATCGACGCAAACACGACCGGTAACCGCTGTTGCTTCAACTCCAGCGCGGACTTCTACAACGGGCGTTCTTCCGAATTCATTTATGCCAACTTCGGTGATGCGTCAAATGACCAAAAACAATAATACGTCGGTGACTATGGAAGAAAAACTTCGTCATTCCAATATGTCCATGTGTTCTACGCAGTACAATGCTGTTAAGCAAAATCTTTTACCGGAGCATTTCAACGTACCTCATAAGCGTTAGTCTTAAAAGTTTCCTCAATCAGATAGAGATTATTATTGAAACTGTGTTATAGAATCATTTAGTGCAGTGCGCATTCTGGTGAAGTTCGAATGTCATACCGCTTGGTTAGACTTTTGATAATGCATTAGAAATGTTCAACCATTGTTACTGTTACACTTCGGTGGATCTGGGGTTATGGAAGAAAATCAGGCAAATTTCTGAAATTTGAAGAAAAACATTCAATCTTCAATTTTTAGTTGCTGGAGATGCTGTGGTTGGTGGTATGGCATCAAAAAATGCAGCTAATCTGATGACAAGACTCGCTCTACAGCAGCAATATGCCCAAGTGCTTGCAGCAATGCAGAATGGTTTGTCATTGAATAATTGGCAATCGAATGCGCAAATGACGGCTTCAATACGGGCACAAGCATTAGCAGCTCATGCAGAACATCAACGACAATACACAATTGCGGTGATGCGTGGTGATTTCAATCAAGCACAGGTCATGCGAGCACGATTCTTGTCACAACAAGCAGCAGCTTTTGCAGCTTTGCCCAATGTTCCAGTAGCGCCTCGTCCTCATCATGTTTGCCTTTTTTTTTTCCTTTTTCAACTTTCATTTTTATTTCGTACTGGAACTTTTCTTCTAGTGGCAAAGGATAGACGTTATTACTTTCATTTATAGGAAGGTATTTTTTATACATACAGTGAAATTATAGTTTTTATTTTCCAACTATTGGTTAGAAATGGACCATGATGCGTAAATACTATAAAAAAGCTCTTTAATATTTCAGTTTCTAACCAAATAATAAAGAGCAAGAATTTCTAGAAAAAAAATGACCGGAGCATACTTTTTAGTCAGTAGTTTATTTTTTTTTCTAGGTGGGAGCACCATTGGTACCTATGCAACCAGTAGTGACGACAGCTCCAGTTCCGATACCACAAAACACTCAACCATCCTCATCGCTAACACAATATAAATATCAGAATCCGTTAGAGAAGCTGCTGCAGTCAGCGGGTGTACCAGCGAACAGAGGTTTACAGCCACCAAATAGGGAACCTTGTCAAGGTATGTATTAAAGGTTGACGATATTTTTTTCCATGTCATAGAATATTCGTCCATTAAAAATTTGACCATGCTGTAGTTGAATAAATAGTGGCATACATATGAGCCCCAACAGAAAATCATTGCATTTAATATCTGGGTTGGTTTTGTTTCGTTGAAAAGTCTTTTCATTCTTAGGCTACTCATCCAATAAGTTAGTGAAAATGGAGTCTGGCTTTATAAGCTTTCATTAAATGTCTGGCATCCTAAACTCAATAGGTTTTTATGAATTATACTTTGAGTAACTAAAATATCTGACTGATCTGTATTATACAGGTTCATCTCTACAAACGACAACAGCAGCAGGTGATCTTCCTTCTATATTATCGCGTCTTCCGCCAACTGCCAATTGTATTAGCGTCGAAGAGCTCGAGAAACAGTTCGCAACAAATTGAGCAAGAAAATAATCCACGTTTCAAAATGTATTCTTTTTTACGTTTTAAAGTTTACGCTCACAACTAATACTTAATGACGTTTCTTTGCAATAATTTATTTTTTCGTCATCGTTCCTCGTTTGTCCATAAGTGTGTTTGTATTTTAAAAGCTGTTAGTTGTAACATGATGTATACACGTACACGTTATATTCGTATGTATAGTTTAGGTTTATTATAATCATGTTTTTATCACCCCTTCATTTTTTCTCTACTGTGTGGTTTGTTCCATTTATTTGATTAAACTTTTTTTTTTCTTTTAAGTCCAAACGAATTCTTTGGCGTTTTACTCAAAAAACTGTCGATCGTGTACGGTGATTTTTGTGTTTCGTTTCGTTTTCACAGCATTCAATACTTTATATGTTATAATCACGCCCACATCGCGTATATCAGTTACTTGATTTCCTTTTGTTTTTTATTTTTGCCATTACATTTTCGTTTTTACGATTTGTTTTTTAGGTTAGAGTTTGTAGGCTAACTGGTTGTTACTTATATTTTGAAAATTAAGTTGTCTTTTGCAGAAATACGAAATCTTAATTATTAGAGTAGGATTTATCATCACAAAGAATACATTATATCCTCTGTCAGCATCTTCTGATTTTGGAATATCTTTGAAGGAAAAATGAAATCGAGGATAGGCCTTCTTTATTGTCGTTATCTTGTTTTTGATGTTTTATTTCCTTTTTGTTCTTTTTTTCTCTCTTTAACTTGAAATTTTAGAATAGCCACTGAAGTGAACAATATATTTTCAAACACTCTTGTTTTTTTTTTTATCTTTTCGAAAACGTCACACCATTTTCAGTGGCATTTTTCCGGAGATTTCACTTTATTTTACTGATGGTTTCCGGAAACCTATCTTGAGTGAGCCGTATTCTGTGTAAATTATAAACAAGGCTGGCACTCACATCTTACCTACTTGCTGTTTTGGTTTTCGCACTCTTTCTATTTGCAGAGCTTTATAAGCATGCAGCCACTTTATTTTATCCTCAGCTGCACCTTTGTTTTTAGTCTTTAGGATGATTCGCATTGTGTCACCAGAATCATTGTGTGGCTTTCGGCACGAATGTTGGTAGTAATTGCAAAATATACAATATTATTTGTTTCCTCGAAATACCGGAGGGAAAATTTCCATATTTCTGAATCATATTAATAGATGCAAAGTTTGTTCTTTAGTTTTTAGACAGAAGATTACTTCTGATATGCTATATTATATTTCCATGAAATAGAAAAATAAATCCCTACATCCAACCCTAATTCTGCTATATTGTGTTTTATACCTCTAAGACTGAGTCTTTTCTTTTTAGTGTTCTGACGAAACGTCTAACAAACAAAAACCTTTTCTTTTGCTGTCAACATCTTTTACTGAATTGTTCTTTTTTCTTTTTGTTTTTGTATTGTATATCACATCCAAATAAACACATTCACTTACTGATAACCGATACTTAGACATACAGACAAGGATTTACCGATGTGTTGAGAATACTTCCCAGTTGATTTCCATTAGAATCGCGAAGAGATTGCGTTTGCATGGAAATCAGCCCTATGTATGTTGTTTTTTCTAGATTAGGCTGGAGGAACCTTTGGTGCTAATATTGGAAGTACTTTGTTTAATTCCAATTATGTTGAATGCATTGTTGATGTTAGGGTTACTTTCTAGTTTTCAGTGAAATGCTCTGGAATACGGTTGGATGTCGAGAGGATATTTTGTATTAGACATTGAATTATAAATATTCAAATCACAACCCATTTCAAAATTGTAGCATACAAAAACTGTAACATAAAAAAGATGATATCAACAACAAACAGCATAATAGCTTAGACTACCCTTTGCATGAGCTATGTAACACCCTAGATTGCTGATGCTTGTAATAGCATTTTGAAGTAGAACCGATGGAAGCCCATTATCAATTCTTCATGTTATGAACCGTTTTTCCTGTAACATTCGACCTATCGATCTTAGTTAGACGTGAAGTTGGTTAGACAGTGTTGAAAAACTGTACGACAAGATTGTCCTATAAACTTCGAATAGACTAGGGCGGTAATGTGTCATATGTTAACGAGCAGGTGCTTGGATTGAACAAACCACTGTCAACTTAATCAAAAGTTTTGGAGAACCTCGAAGTAAGTTACAGAAACATTGTCAATAATGCCTAAACTGCCAAGTACAAACACCACTGTTCATTTTGTGAATGATATGGATTTCCAAACAGTCTCATTAACTACGGTATTAATTCCGTCTAAATGGTCTTGTAACTGTGTCACTATAACAATTCTGTTTTGCAAAACAACGAATGCATTATCTCTATATATAAGAAATGAAACGGCAACAAATTTAAACGTATTTGAAACATTTCTGATGATTGGTTGGCAGACGTGTCTTGAACAGTACTGAATCCACCCGAAGTTGAGTAAAAAGAAGTGGGTTATATCCATAAACTTGTGTGAAAAATTGGATGCATTCATGTCGTTGGTGATAGTGTGTGGTCCGTTGATAAAGACTTGTTTTACAAGCTGGGCAACTGAAAAATACAACAACAGTTTCCGAAAAAAAAAAAAAAAACCATTGCTTTTTAGGAATTCATTTTTTGGAATTTATCCCCACTTTCATCTGTCAGTAACATCCTAACGAGTAGGTGGGTCGACCGGAATAATTTGAAGGCTAATAAATGTCTTCCAGAAAAGCTTAGTTCTGTATTTTGTCATCAGCTCACGAAGGACGATGTTTAGATTGAATATGATGACAAAATTTAATTTTTTTACGTTTCTAATGAATTTATATTTAAATGTAGCATATTCCATTACAACGTGATTATGCTACATTCCCACAAGTGTGTTTGAGCTAATGCATTATTTGGTAATCAACTCCCGATAAGGAAGTATTCTCAACACATTGTATTATTTGTGCCACTAGCAGCAGTTTTGTAGTTGATGTCTTGTACTTCATGTTACTAAACATCTTAGTTCAATTGAGGTTTGAATTAATAAAAGCAATAACCGCAATGTCCATTTGCTGGTCGTTTTGATGGGTGGCTCACGTGTTAGATGAGCAACCAAGAAATTCATTGCCAAATCTTCACAATTCATAAATTCATCCACTTTTTCCCTTATTACCTGTGACATACTATATGTATAGGCATACAAATAAGCCTGAAAAGATGATCAGTTTTCTAACAGTAATATAACGTTTGGACAAAAAGCATTTCAAAAAAAAAAAACTCTGGGAGCCATTCATTGGAGATCCAACTTTTGAATAATATTGCATGAATGCCCGATTGCCTAATAACTACGGTACGGAATATGTGAAACAGAACTCGTTGTTAAACCCTTCATTCTCAATTAGTATGCCATAGCGCTTAGTCTTGCGTAAGTAGCTGAATGATATTATTTCTATTCAATACCTTATGAATAAACGCAGCTCCTGTTAGTATCATACTCAACTGACATGTGTGATTGCTGTCATATAAAATTTCATTTCCTTGCTGAGAATGACGTCGAGCTGGAAAACCGACAATTTTTGTTCTTTGTTCACGCCATACTCTAAAGAATAATGCAGTCAAAGTGAACCTAGTTTTAAACATAAAATAAAATCTTAACAGTTAATTCATTATACCAAAGAGATTATTCGATTGACATGCTGGAAAGCACCTCAATTAGATACCAATTTGATTTGAATACTGTGCAGGACATTTTTTTTTTTTAAGTTGTAACTTCTCCGCTCAAAAAGTCCTTTTTTTTTAAAGAAAAAGAAGGTGAATCGTATTCAAGCTACATTATTTTTCGTCTAGGAACAATTAGCAACGCTCGGTAATCCGAATACGATTCGCCTTCACAGGCACGAATAATTCCCCATGACGAGAACCTTCACAAGCCCACATACGCGGTAGTGATCTTTGAGATATTTAATATGAACATTAGCAGTAGTAATGTATTAACTATTCCACTAGTTTCAAAATTCAACTTCAAGTCTAACAAAGCGATTTCAAAATAGACCTGAATGCAAAAATGATTTCATGCTGCCTGAGGTCGATGTCATCATCCAGTGACAACACTGCTTCCGTGTTAATCTTTAAAAGATAATTTCGTTTCAAATGGTCTTTTATACATTATAGCACGCATCAATATCATGTAAAGAATTCGAAATCTTAATGACTTTTCTTAACCTGTTATCTCTCAGTGTAGCTGTTTGTATTTATACTGAAACATTATACGGCTGAATACCGTCAAAAGAACTTAAGTTCAAAAAAAAATATGAAGAGTGATCCAAAACAGAACAACCATCAAATTTCTAGTTATTACCCTCAATAATCATATCATAGTTGTGCAAAACTTAATAAATTTGTACTCTACTATCCAACTTGTTTCACGCTTCTGTTTTGACATATTCTTTAACTTTATGCATGAATTCCTCCCGTTTCAAGCATATTCGTCCCCATAAAATAGAATTTTAAATTCATTGCTGAATTTAAAAAGAGAATATTTCACCTGTTCATATGGTAAGAAGCGATTATTCAATGAATTTACGGTTGAATTAATGAAAATGACGGGAACATGTAATCGTGGCCAGCTACGTTCAAGTGGTGCCTCACGTCCATTCCAAATCACCAATACCTGAAAGATTTTTTATAATAAAAGTAGCTCTTCAGCTTTTGAGAAACATCAAAAATAGATAGACAAAACTTCGGCGGGTGATAAGGGGAGAGTAAGCCCTGTGCTGTTCTCTGATAGTGTAACGTCACTTTGCTTGCAACGAACCCCGGAGGTCAACCGATGGCTATCCTAGGCTCAACCACTAACGGCCTCCTGGCCCAAACGCCATCCAGGTTGGTTATCCGAGTACACCCAAACTATGGATGGAGCTCTCTCAGCCACAGGTTCAGGGACTTTCGCTCACAGCTATTACTTCATTCGTATAAATGCGGTCATCAATGAAACCGGTGTGTCACTGCGAGTGTTACACTTCCCATCACCCATCGCAACTTCTTCCCCTTCTCTATACAACAAAAGCCATTTTGTTTGCTGCTAAATTTCACTGGGTTTAGTGCTCCGTTAGAGAAACAGAGAAAACTCCCTCACTGCAAAAGCATTGGAAAAGTTTCTTGAATACACAGACATTCAGTGAACAAAATGAAGGAGAGGGAAAAGAGAGAATAAAATGGGAATTTATCAAAAAAGGACTGGCCAACCTTATTTAAATATGGCATATTATTGAGTCTTTCAAGAGCAGAAGCCAATACAGCATCTCGTTGATATGTCAGAAGTACCACTGGAAAAGATAATATATATATGAAATGGTGGTTTTCAGAAATAAAATTCAGAAAATTGAAGTGTGCAATTTTGAAATCAGCATTATAGAAAGTGTTGATAATAATGTTTAATCATTCAATGGAGCAGAACTGCTGAAGGCAACACAATCGCATATCGCACGCATTCGTTCATTAGCTTCCCAAAAGATTTCATCATGTTAATCACTAAACCTTTTCGTCTAATTTGGTTGTATTTTTAGTTCAGATTATTAAACTTAGCAGATCAATGTGCAGAGAATGTGTCTAATATGTTCTCGGATCCCTTAAAGTCTTTGTTGTATTTCAACACATCTCGTGATCCGACATCCAAGTCAAATTTTTCTTTCAACAAATTATTTAAAACAGTAGTATTTACCTGTAAATTGTTCGCGCGGTCTATTGCCACCAAGTGCATTTGAAAAAGTTGCACCACTTGCAGGAGGGGCAATAGGACGAAAACCCCATTCAAGACCTTCACCATATTCAAATTGGGATGGGAATGGTGGTTCATTGATTATATATTCTAGTGATCTGCCTGCCACATGACCAAAGTTATTCCACCAGTAATATGAATACTAAAATGAATTTAGTGGTAATGAAATTTGTTATGAAATAATTATTACATAATCTCAAATGAAAAAATGCTTTTTTTTTTCTTCAGAGTGGCAACATTAGTCAATACATTATTGCTGTCATTGTTATCATCAACATCAACAATTATTACTATACAACTATTGTCACCCATGGTTTACCATTAATACCCCAATGTCATAATTAAAAAATATAGATATTTAAAAATAGGTACCATATGAAGAGATGTGAAATTATGTGTGTAGGGAGAAGACTTATGTGGAGCTTCACGTGGTCCTGCAATGACAGTTAAATTTGCATAAATATAATGATGTATCCACTGATTATTTATAGTCATAGAGATATTATCCAATACCGCAAGGATTCAAGAACCTTGGTTTAGAAACCGAAATGACGGATTACAAATACCTAATCTAACTTCTTTCCTAGTATTCATTTTAGTGGCCTGAATTTTCTTCATTAGTAGCTCAAGGAGGCTTACTGTCAGGAGTAAAATGAAGAATTATCAACAAGTTTATTCAATGACAAGACTTTCAAGTGCAAGCAAAAAAATTACCCAAATATTCTTCATCCACCGGTTTTACTAGAACTAAATGTGGAGCAGTGAATTGCTGATTACCAAACAGTGGATTAGCTTTTACAGCAACTGCTTGCTCACCAGGTACGCCAATGCGGAATCTTAAGGCTGCTATTAATGTTTCAGCGACTACTGAAAAAATTATTTTATAACATACGTTGAAAATTTTAAAACATCATAGAGAAAAGAGGTGCCAAGCATCGAATCTGTGTCTTATTTTTGTCCCGGAGATGCACCTCATAGTTCCTCACTCTGTTTTCACTCATTCTACTCCTATCCTTCTTATGGTACAATTAACCTACTCCTTATTTATTTCGTTGTTACGTCATACATTAGTTCTATAAAATTAACCTTTTTTATCGATCAAATAATTTTCCAGCAAAAATCGTCCTTGACGCCTCATCTCCAAAATATCAGAAGGTGAAAAGGAACGTAAGATAAAATGTAATTCAGGTAATCGTTGCAGTGGTAATGTATATACAGCTCGCTGCCAATCCAGCCATTCAATAAAAGGCAAAGGTGGCAGTAATGTAGTAATTACCGGTATAGCGCCATATTGAAGGGCTGCGAGTAATTGATCATGGAATAGAGTTGTGGGGCTTTGTCCAGTTTGAAAAAGTATAAGAGCGAACACAGATTCAGGGTAAATATTATCTGAACAATAACTAAATCACACTACTAATCAACTGATGTTTGTGTAATACAAAAAAGTTAAGATGAAATTAAATAATTCTATCAGTTCGCAAATATTTATATTTACATAAACCCATTTTAAGTTAAACCATCGATATTGCTTTATCGCGTATTATACTAATTTCAGAAATTTGCAAGCACATTACACATGAAGAACATACTTTGAAGCTATAAAAAGAAGTTAGAAAATTATCTATTCCACTTACAATCTCGAACGTTAATTTCAACATGAATCAGTGCAATAACTAATCATGGATGTTTTAGATTTCTCTGTAAACTAACCAAAACTATCGATCACCTAGTATGAGTTCCATCTAACCAGATTATTTCTAATCACTCTAACAAAAACATAGTAAAAGAATTCAGTGCATACTTCTTGAAGAGCAGTTTTCTTTGCAACTGGTATCCAGAAATACTCGATCACCAACAGATTCAGCTGAACTTGCCAATAATTCCAACTGTTCCTTCACAGCGGATGAAATTTCATCCGGTATTGCACCAACACATGATAACAGATACTGAAGATTATAAATTTATTTTTCGTGTGGGTCAGTTCTTAAATTATTCAGGCAGAAATTAATCATAACATATTAGACATGAAGGAATTATTTTTAAAAGCACATTATGAGGAAAACAAACTCAGTTAGGAAAGATTAGTAGCGTATTATGCTAAACTAATGAATGTAGTGTACCAAGCGATATTTAAATCTACGAAGAGAAAGGTAGTTTGAAAACAGCGCTGCTATGATGATCGCACATCGACGATATGACAGCGCGGTATAATATTGCAAGTCCGAATGGCTCTGGCAACAAATACCGTTACTAAACTCACTTTTCTTGTTAAGGGCAGTAAAGAAGATAACTGCTTCCAGCGATTTTTGTTATAATTAGGAACTCTTACATTCAAAGATATATCGAAATTGTCTTTGAAATTCCTGAAATACTTTGGAGGACATAACTTTTTTTGTAATTAGACTCTTTGCTTGAGATACTTACTAGATTACTATGGCTATTTTTCTTATTTATTACCTCTGCTTGTTGAAGAGAGATTTAATTATAAAAAATAAATAATTCTAAAATTCAAGTGCCTTCCTTGAACTTTCAATCTTGTTTTTTCCGGAAAAAATATACCTTTTGTTACAGAATGGAAGAATGACCCGGAAATTATCCAAATCTTACCTGTAATCATAGAGTGGAGAAACAATAACTGAATTTGGATAATGTGAGAGCGAATTAGTACCAACATTGAGAAGGACATGATTCCGACCGTTATTCCAGTATTTCAAATATTTCACATCGTTGGTGTTATCCACGAATGCAAACAAAATACATGCATCATTCGGTCGATTGGTTACCATACGAAATTGGCTGGAAAGAAATCAAAACTTTATTTAGTTGCAAGTACTGCCCGTCACTGCAGGGCCGTGTTAATTGTAATTGGTAATTATAATATTACGAAATCTCAAAAAAGATTCATTACTACATTAAAGCCATTTCCAATCTCAATTACAATTTTCTTTGCTTAATAACAGATTAATTTACTTCAGTTCCAAAAAATCATCGAACTGTTTGTAACCAAAATAACTCTACCTGAATAAATTGTAATAACTCACAGCGTGTTCCGACGCATTTTCCCCAGGTTTGTAAATATAAATGCCAAAATTCCCAGCTATTGAACACTTGCTTAAAGGAACTTTCTTAGATTTCGAGAATAAAATAAAAAAAAAAATAAAAGAAAGAGATACTCCAGTTTAAGTGTAATGAATCATACACCTAAAGTTTTATTAGCATTTTTGAAGTTTCGAGAAGGTTAACAATTGTGAAAATTTAGAGAAAAACTTTTTAAGGGTTGGAATTTAGCAATTCCAGTACACCAATCTTCTTTTCCACTCCAGAAACTCCGAAGTATTTAAAACAGTGACACTTTGAGAAAGTAGCAATAATAAAATAACTTTTTTTTAAAAAAAGAAAAGCGAAAGTCGGATATATGGAAAGTGGAAATTCCATGAAATTAGGAAGTCAGAAGTGGATGTATAAAACAGAAAGAAAATATAATGAGTAAAATTAACCGAGATAACCTTAGTTCAACCAAAAATAGCCGAAAAATGGAAAAAATTGAAAAATGGACAACCTGAAATCGAAAACTGCCTCAAATGAAGGTATGCTCGGACTGGTGATTGTTACCTTGTCGTTATATCCACTACTAAGCATAGCAGTAGGAGCCACAGGAAGATAGAGTGGCACACGGTTTTTAGCAAGCAATTCTCGACGGTATAATTCCATATCTTCGATATCCAGCAGCAGAATTTTCAATTCATTTCCTGCAAACAAACACATAACAAAATGGAAGCGAAATAGAATCCAGAAGTGAGATCTAGAACTTTTTTATGGAGCATACTAGAATCATAAGGCTTTGTTATTCTGTACAGCAAATTCCACAATATCAGTGGAAAAGTATATGAGATAAAGTTGTGGCCATCCATGTTGGATATTCGAGTAGGGGAAAGGTCTGTGATATTATGATAATTTCAACTTCTGTTCATTTCCGGAATCAATCAAAAGACAAAAAAAAATCCGGAATACTACATACTTGCATCAGCCATTTGTTTGGTAATTATTTCATGTTCCAAATTAACATTTTCTAGTTGGCGAGCAGCTTCAAGCAAATCTCGTCTTACTGATGCCAGAATTCGTTTGGTTTCTTGTAAGTTTGAATCCGCCTGTGGATTACTCCATGGATCTTTCTCCCAGCTTTTTCCTTTTCTGGAACAGACGAAATTAAATCATTCAAAAAAAAAAAAATTAATTAAAAACAAATAATATGAATATCTTAGAGAGCAGTGACAACTAAGGCAAAGATCATCGGAATAGGTCGACGGTAGCACTGTTAATCTCTTCAAGAAGGATTGATGTACGATCATATATGTAATGTAGTATACAACTTGACGTTACTGTTTATCAGAAACTTTTCCGCTGTATCAAACAATTATAAAAATCTTACCAAAAACAACGTTGCCATTAATTTAATTTCACGGGGTTAGTTCATTTTATGAATTCAGTATAGTTAAATTAATCAGTTTAAAAAATATGTTTTTACTTATAATTCAGCTGATAGGTTTGAATTAATAAACCTACAAAAAACACAGATGTTATTTTTGTTATCCACTATATTCAAATTAACGAACTTTTAAGAACTTTAATTTATTACCAATTTAATTTAATTTGATTTCGCCCAGTCGACTCTATTTAATGTACTCAAAAGGATAATTAAAAAACTGCAGATCTCATTTACACTGAAAATTCGAACAAGAACAGAGGGGTTTAAACTTGAATTTCCAATTATAATTTAACTTAAAAAAAATAATATAGATGATATTCTCCTAACAATATGGCCATAAGTTAGACCTATCTGTTTCAATTTGTTCATAACGATTAGTGAAGAACGGAAAAGATATTATAACATACCGAAATGTGATCGGTCCATGAAGAGGTGGTTGTGGGAGAAGTTCGTTGAAGAGAAAACTGGGTAGAACGAAGGCGATAGATATGAGACATAAAAAGATGAGGAAACATACTGGTAGTACAGCAGGAAGAGTTCTGAATAACCGGAAAACAGATGCATTGCCTATCAATCCTACCGACAAGGATGACAATTCCGGTTGATACTTCACACCATCAAGCCGATATTGCTCCAACACTCTCATTCCCGAATCTGAACAATTTGAACCCATGTCATCCATCCCTACCCTATGTGCAACATTTAATGTCCCTTTTCGCCTTTTCCTTCTAATTTCCATCTATCTTTTTCATATTTCAATTTTGTAGAAAGATTTTCAATCATTTCCTGTCTAATAAGATACTATGCCAGGATGACCTTCTCTTTTAATTATTGCCACTATCAGATTTTATTTAAAATTAAATTTCAAACTCTTCCATTGAATTTTTACAACTTTATCCTTCCTGCATTATTAATTTCCGTTGAATGAATAATGCATGTTACAAATGAATGGTGCATATAAAATGAAAAAGACTGTTCATACTTTTTCCGGCAATTCAGCATTTTTTCCGGAAAAGAAAATAGAGGAGAGAAAGGACTATTTTTTTTTTTTTTTTTGTCTGTTAACGAATGAACAGGCCTTAAATTCCTCGTATTGATTCTAATTAGACCAACATTAAGACGGAAAGAATATATGAGTAGCAAATTACTATCTTATTACTTTTGGGACAAATAATAAAGCTTCAATGATTGTTTCATCAATTTAGCTTAGTTACTCTTTAATAGACTATGATTAAAGTATGTTTGAAACTTGTCTATTTAAAATACACATTATACTCTTTTACGGATATTTTAATTGAAAATAAAATGAGAAATTTAAAACGTTTTACTCATTTCCTCAAAATTGTTTTAAAAAAAAAAAAAGAAAGAAAAACAAAACAAAAAGAATTCCATTTACGCAACATATATTATGAAAAAAGGATTGAACCAAAATATTTTTGCAAATACTAAATTTTGAAAAGAAATTTTTTCAAGTTATCATGAATGTTAATTGATTTATATGATATAATGATAATATATTGAGAAGTGGAATTCTTTATTGTTGAATTATGTAAATGACATATCATCAAATGTTAAGTGAATAGAAATGATCGAAAAATTGATTCATTTGACTAATTAGGATATGCAAATGGTGTTAGCAATATTGAAATATGAGAAGTTTGTTTCGATTAAGCAATGGTAATATTTTTCTTTGAAAAAAGGTTTTATCAATAAAGGCAATTAAATTTTGAAAAGTAATTCAACAAATAATTGATTATCCATAAAGGCAAATGTCAGTTATTTGTTTGATCGATTTAATTTCATTTATATAATTAGCAGAATTCATCAAGTATTTTCCACCCATCATCCCTTATTTTGTTCATCATGCTAAATCATATCTTTCCTCCTAAAATTTGCATATTATCTGTCAATATGATAAGGATGGTATCAGCAATACGGTGTTTATCTTTGATCACTTATCATTAAATTAATTAATTAATCTACAATACTAATAATTAATCCTCCCTGTTCAACAATTTTGTATCATATTTGTTGTCCAATCTTATTCTCAATGAAAACTGTTATACAAATTATATACACCTACGTTTATATCTACCTGAATTCAGGAATATTAACTTAAGTATACATGTAATATACATGTATGTATGTGTGTGTGTGTGTGTGTGTGTGTGTGTGGGTGTGTGTGTGTGTGTGTGTGTTTATGTATAGGTGTATTTTCGATATATCTATGAGCTTAAAGAAAGCCAAATGCTAAATGCTCTTCATTAAAACCAATTCAGGCTTAGCTCTAACAAAAAGACATCAAAACTGTCTATAAGGCCTGGAATTGCTAGCGCTATAACCGTCAGTAAAGAGCGTATCTAAGGAACGCGATCAGATCGATATGCGGATGCGGCAATGAAATCCCGAACTTCTGATGCCTCCGTCATCTTTTCATTTTCTCCTCACCGTTTTGCCAATATTCATCCATTGACTTTCATTCCTCTTCCTTCCTTTTCCATCTTTCCGCTTTCTATTTCATTCCAACAATTTATTCCGTTTCTATAAATGGCATTCATAAATATGCACACATACATACATACACATAACACATACGCGATATAGTATTTTAGTAGGTAAGTATTGTTCATCTCTATGACTTCTTTCGTTCTTTCATTCAATTCTTATTTGTTGCAGAATAATGTGCAAATTGAAATTAAATTGTTTCAACAAAATAAGAATGAACAGTAAACTTCAACATTGTTTATCATACTTTCTGATTCCACTAATAAATCGGATTCCATTTAGGATACCGGCAAAATTTCCTGATTCTATTATATTCAATGCAATACATATATTTCATGCTAAGCACACACACACACACACACACATATATATATATATATATACGTACTAACTATATATCCGACAAAGATCTATGATTGATTCTCTGGATTTAGTTATTAAATTATTTCACCTAGTCTATTTTCATGTCAATTCGACGATTGTCGATAATTTCCTGTTGTTTTTAATATATTACATTACTTGGTCATTCATTTTGTTTACATGTCCATTTTCTGATCACTCATTTATTTTGCATACCAATGCTGAAAATTCATTTGAAATATGCTTTTTTTTTTTAGTTCCGGAATTAAATTAAACATTTTTTGCTAGTAAAGGTAGTTTTTTTTTTTTTTTTTTTTTTTTTTTTTTTTGTGACATTTCTCTCCGATTCATTCATAGATCTTACGATTCATCTTCTTGCTTTCCTTTCTTTTACAAGAAATGAATGATAACGGTGATATAATGATGGTAGTAGTGATAATTATGATGAAGATATGTAACAGATCATTTATGCTTAACTCACAACACTCAATCTCTTCAAATTTGATAACATATCATGATGGATTCGTCAACTTCATTTTAATACTTCCGTCATTCTTATCTCCCGCTCAAATTTCTGACTATTCGAATATCCGATTGATTAAAGGATTGATACTATACTGATATCTAACTTCTTTCAGCTTATAGGTAAGCATTAATAAGTGTTTTTGCATTTCTTAATCAACAGATTGACCTGTTTTGAGCAAATTTGATGCAATTTTTTGATGTAAAGATAATAAATTCAAAATTTCCTCTCATTGCTAGCATATTATGATCAACAAGAAGTTGTATAGGAAAGTAAAACACGTTATGACTTAAGTTAAGCATTGCAAGATATCATCACGGAGTACTTTAAATTCTACGTGGGACACTCATAAACTTAATGTCAGTAAATAAACAAAAAAAATTGCTATTATTATTATTATTATTATTTTCGCATGATTCTATCAATTGTATTAATTGTAAGATTTGTTGTGGAAAATGCAGATTCAATACTTTTTATTTAAAAATAATTTATTAGTTTCTTATTTCAGTAATCATTATCTCTTCTTTCTAAATGTTCTATAACTTATACCCTCTAAGATTATATGAAACAATTTACTTCTTAATGAGATATTTCATCGTAACATTTGGAAAAAAAAAAATTAGAACATATGGGCAGAAGAATATTTTAAATTACATGCGATTAAAATGAGCATTTTGATTGGAAATGCAACGTCGTTAATTGCACTATTTGAATAATTTAATTATTTGAATTGTGTTAGAATTTATTCAGTTCTTTCGAATTCGGGAAAAAAAAAATTGTTTTTAATCGGTTCTGCTATAATAAATGCTTTACGATTTCAAAAACATATCGTTTTGCTAAAAATATCTCAACAATTAAATTGAATCAGTTGTAATTTTAATATTACTAATTTCATGTATACTGCAGAATGCAATTTCCGACAAAAGTTTTTGTTCACATTGCTCATTTTGTACCACTTATTATTTACTCATCATATTTTAATCAAAATTTTTAAACAACAGAAAAATAAAAATACTCTTCCATGCAAGCAAAAGTTTATTACTCTCTTCATTCCTTTCTTTTTTTTTTTTTTTTTTCTTTTTTTTTCACTTAATCTGATGTTTTAGTTGTGATTTCCAAGAACCAATTGGCATTTTAGTGAGGAGAGAAAATTTCAGTTTCATTTTATCTCTTTTTTTTACATTCCTCTTTCTCTTTCTTCTTATCTCTCTCTTTTACATCCCTTTCTTTAATACATCACGCAATTGACGTAATTCATCTCTTCCAACTTTTTTTTGCTTTTTTTTTTTTTTTTTTTTTTTTTTTTGTCAATTCGCTGTCACATTTCCATTTTTAACATAAATTATGAAAGCATAGCTATCAAGAAATGATAATGATAAGTTAATGTTTACAATCTCTGCAACACTATCTCGTTAATCTTATTGTTTTTCATCAAATTTCTCTAACATTTCTTTATCTTAAGCTAGAAAAAAAAAAAAAAAAAAAAAGAAACTTTTTGATCATTGTTCATCTTTCAATAAATGTCAACATGTATCAAGATGTTACTACTGCAATTTTAAATCAATAATCAAGTGAATAACAATTAATCAAATCTTCGTATTTCTAACAAGATTCAATCATCTCAGAAGATGTCAACTTTATGAAAGGTTTCATACCTAAACAGAGGTTAGTTTCGAGTTTACCCATATGGTTCACAATGTTACTATTTCCATCATATCTTTTCACTCTAATTATCCTTGTTCATTTATGATAATTATTTCCGAACTTTTAGAATTTTTCAGTGGATTTTATATAACGTCATCTTGAACTTTGATCGTTTCAGTTGTAACAAAAAATTTCAATTTTTTGAAATTTCTTATGGAAAATTTAATGTACTATTTTAAAAAACAATTTTTAATGTAATATTCAAATTCTGAGAATTTATTCCCGATTAATGAATGGTAAGAACTTTTTATTCTCATAAGGAATCGATTTTTGAGTAGTTGTTTTCATTGCCTATCACTATTATATCATTAAGCTAATAATCATGAAAATATCCAAACTCTTTGATTCAAAATCAATGCACTTCTAGCTAACTCCTTCATTCCATCTATCTGCTCATATTTTACCTTTGAGATCATCTTATTATCGGTGATATTGTTTACGTAATTAGGATAGTTCTAAAGGAAATTAACATCTTATTCATGCTTCAGCATCACAGATTATTAAATATCTTCATGGATCTTTTTCGTCTTTCTCAATATATAATGAAAAATAATGACATGTTGTTTTCATCTGTCGCATATAAAATTCCGTATGATTTCTTGCTACATCAAAAGTATTATTCTAACAATTTAATATATTAGAAGTGAAATTAAATGTAATTTGATAACGTTATATTCTTCATCTCATAAATATTTTTGTGCTTAATTGTTTATTCTTAAATTCATTTTTAAACTATTGAAACTGTTGCTGAAGTAATTGTGAAGATAGTAATACACTGAATATCATTTCATATAATTTAATTTGACTGAATTTTACTAAATTATCTCATTTGAGCTTGTAAGAATATTATTTATCCTCAATTTCAGGAATTTTGATGATATAGGTAAAGCTTGTTTTTCACACAATGATAAGGCTTCTATCACAATTAAAATTTCTCTCTTGTCCCTTTTTTTTCTTTCCTTTTCTTTTTTTTTTTTCCTCTCCTTCAAATAATGTCTCATTGACTACAAAATTTAGGATTTATGTGAGAAGTTTATCATTGAAATATTGACATTACCATTAAATGAGAAAATGAAATGCTATAAGAACTGAATTTATCGTTTAGTAAATTAAAAGTGATTTCCTATGGTTATTGCATCATTCTTTTCATTTAAATAACGAATTCATAGCGATCAGATAGGTTGAAACTTACAGGGTAAAAAAGAGGATGGAATTATCGTATAAGTCAAATCATGATGAGTTAAAGTAAATGATATCAGTCAGTTCTAGATATTAGCATCACTTTGCTTTGTTTATTTAATTAATCTATAATAGTAGTGAAGCTAAATTCATTAGCTATTTTTTTCAGTTATATGAATCATTTCCATAATGACTTATTTGCGACTGTGATAAGTTCAACACGTTGCCCATCTCATAGGTAGACATTATGCATTAACCCATTTGTACGGGTAAATATCATCTACTACTAAGTGATATCCGGAAAAAGTGATACGGACTTATCATTTACTACTAATTAGTATCCGGAAAGAAAAGTACGGTCACTTATAGTGAAATATTTTCGCACTATAAATGTATTTCATCGCTAGAATATTGTTTTAATCATTTCAGTTATTATTACTATGAGTAAGTTCGATTGGAAATATTACTTAAATTTGACATTTACATTGCTCAATGAATATTTCGATTAAAAAATTTTGTAGAAACTATCCTTTATTTTGAATCAAAGAATAGTTGACATTTTTCAATTTTAAAATGTTGGAATGGTAAATAGAAAAAAGATGAAGACGCATACATATGCTAAGAATAACAGTAATGACATATGTCATTTGCAGTTTATCGTCTATTTCGAATTTTTAAAGTCACAGTATTGAAAATTGAAAGCTTAAATTGTAGAGACATATAGTTAGTAAGGCAATTTTCTCTATCTATTCTTTATCATTAACAAAATTTGTGTTGAAAAAATTCCAAACTTTCTTGATGTGCATCATTTTACTACTTCTATCATTGCTAGAAAATTAAATTTATTCCAAATTTATGCGATGAGGTTCTCTTTTTTTTTTGAATGGATAAATTATATGCAATAATCATATAAGATGTAGTTGGAAATTTTTTCAATTCCATTGATATCTATCAATTTTCTTTTTTTTTTTTTTTTTTAGAAATTATGGAAATTATAATTCTTCAAGTTAGTCTATTACCGTTTATTAAGGTTGATGTCTAAAATGGAAATATTTTGGAAATGAAAGCAATTAATTCAGTCATAATGCTCTTACGTACCGCATCAGAATAATACTCGAGAATTCTCATATCTTTAGCAACGTCATTGTCTAGATCGGAAAAAGCAAATGATATAATAATCAGACGTACGTATACTGATACAGCTTGTTGATATGGAAGAATGATTGGATTTTTTGTCCGAAAAGCTAGATCAAACCAATGATGCTATGTATTTACCAACTTAGATTAAATAGCTTACACCGTTGATTGTCCAATTATCGGATTAGTTAGATAAAATAGTTTTATCCAAAGGGTTCTCTCAAGAACCCCATGTGGTCATAAAGTTGCAGATATATTGAGAGATGAAATTTTACTGAACCAATTAAACTACTCTAGTAAATAATAAATGTAAAAAAGTAAGAAGCTATAAAAATGATAGAAATATATCAAATTCAGGATACTTTAGGGAATAATAATTCATACATGATCTTCCCACTTATTTACTTCCTCCTTGATCCATTAGTTTTAGTCGGAAAAGGAAGCTCAATTGATAATACCTCGTCAACTTCATACAAATTTGTCGTATAGACACAATTTTAACAATTTAAGTATAATAATCATTCCATAAATTAACCTGAAAAAAAATTCTACTCCCTCTCTCTCTCTCTCTCTCTCTCTTTCCCTTTCTCTCATTGAATAATTAATTATTGTTCGTTTGGGAGTAGTTCTCTTTTTTCTCATAAACATTCATAAATTTTAGTCTCCTTAAAATTGCATGATTTTGGTGTTAATAGAAAGAGAGAGAGAGAGAGAGAGAGAGAGTGCGAGAGAGAGAAAACGAAAGAGAGGGAGAGAGAGAAGTAAGGACAGAATTAAGTTGAAGCTTTTGAAAAGTGAAAGGCATCCTATTTCTATCATTTCTTTTTGCTTGCTTTAAATGAAAAAATTTGCTGTTTTTCTTTCCTTTTCTCGTGGATTTTGTAAAAATTTAATTGCGATGGATTATTTTACATAACATAGTTTTATCTATTTTTATGAATTATAAAATTAGCTCACAAAATTTTTATCTTTTCTATGAGAATTATCAATGTGTGATTATTCAACTGAAATTATAGTTACAACATTTCATGAAATTGTTAATAGTGCTAATATGACTATCACAATTTTCTTTTTTACTAAAGTACTCTTCATCCTACAACTATGCAGCTAATTAGCTGAATTCATTAATATATCAGTCCATTGATTCATTTTAATCCATTCATTTACCATTTTTAGTCAGTGGAGATTTATTACTTTCGTAATGCTTCCGAAAATACATTCGTCATTTAAGTTTAGTCACCTACCCAGCCTGATTAAATTTAAGCTGGATTTTATTAGAAATTTATTTACTTTCAAAAATGAAGAATTATGATCTTCGTAAAAATTTACGGAAATACAGTTTATTATTGTTTTTATTTTTGGAATTTATGACCAACGGAGTTTCTTATTATTCATTTTTTTTTATGATTTTGAATGTCTTAGTTCCCATTATTACTTTTTTTTTTTTTTTAAAAAAAAAGTGTGACTCAGAATCACTACAACATCTTTAATCCTTGTGCTTTGGCCATAAATATCACATACAGTTCAATCAGATTAATTTTAATCATATTTGGGATATTTCAAAACGATTATAAATACTATGCAAGATAGTTTACAGTCGTTCTACTTTCATAATTTCATCCATTCCAAATTCTATGACTTTTATTTTGTATTTTTCTTTTAATTCTTTGCATTTAGCATATAGCATTTATATCACTGATAATTCTGATGAAATTCCTAGGATAGTTTGGTTTACTGTGAATAAGTTTACATCAAACATTTCATCGTTTATATGAAATGCAAACATCGTCATCTCAGAAGTATAAAAAAATTTCTCTTTTATATTATTATATTTCCTCCTGCTATTTTCCAGAAGTTTTTCTTACTAATTTGTCTCTTCTCCTTTTTTCGTTTAATTTTACTTTTTCCGCATCAATAAATTTAGAACTTTGACATTGCTTGCTTAGAACATTAGAAAATTTATTGAATAGTCAACATCTTTTCATTCTCATTTTACTTCCTTCGATGGTACTGAGATATTGACGCATACTAAGCTTAATTATTTCTGGCTCTTTTTTTTTTTTTTTCTTTTCTTCTAATGACTTTCAAAAAATGCTGTCAGCATCAGAATAGTTCAGTTTTTAATTTTTTTAATTTTTAACATGACAGAAAATTGATTAAATTTTCAATAATTTAATTAATCCATATATGAAACCCTTTTGATCTATTTTCTTCAGTTCGGATTTCAGCGTCACGCGGAATCAATCAACACATTCAATTTTAAGTAGTAAAGGTGTGTGAATTATCAGAAATAATTGAAAAATGTCATATACAAACAACATTTTCATTCATTTGAATTATCATCGCCTTCAACGCTACCGATTTTTTTCCTTCTTTTTTGTGAAATTTTCTCAATACATATGTTGAGAAAATACTTCACTCAACTAATTTCTTCTCACACAACTATAACATCAATTTTTTGTTTCAAAATTTGGGTACCCGACACATTACCCACTGTTTGTAACCCTATTAGCAAATTTTTAATTTTTTCTCGTACTTCTTTTTTTTTTTTTTTGTTGTTTTCAAACTTCAAAATTTGAAAACATACTTTCGGAAGATTCTTATAAGATAACATTGCCTAAACTATATAAATGTTTTAGGCATCTCAACAATAGCAGTCTTACATAAATAAATCTTTGAGTCAATTGTTTTTAAATTATTGATTTTCTTTCTGTTTTTTCTTCTTTTTTTAAAATGTAATATCAGTTGTAGGATGGAATATGACATAAAAGCATAAACATTCGTAAAGCATTCTTATAACAAAAATTAAGCAACAATTCAATCAAAGAATTATTTGCTTTCGCATGGAACGACGAAAAATATTTTCATTTTTAAATGCAAGGAGAGATGAAGTTTTTGGAGAAGCATTTTCTTTTGTTATTCATATAGACGGCTTCAAAGATTCTCATTTTGAATTCATTTTTTGTAATATATTATTTTCCAGTCCAAACATAACAACGTATTTGAAGAAAATATGTTCAAAGGCTAATACGAGCAGAAAAGATTTTTAACGTACGTGTTATGCGTTTGAATAATAGAGCATATACGACAAGGACAACAATTCAAAATGGCCGATCTCGAAGCTGTTCTTGCGGATGTAAGTTATTTAATGGCTATGGAGAAATCCAGAAGTCAGCCAGCTGCGCGAGCATCCAAAAAGATTATTCTTCCGGATCCGAGGTATGTATTTACATCAATTTCCGAAGATCGATGATCAAGAGGAAAATTTGTGAAATTCTGTTAACATTTTATTTGAGTTTAGGAATCAGTTGTTATTTATTCATCTTTTTTTTTTTTTGATTTTTTGCTTGCAGCGTGCGAAGTATTATGCAAAAGTACTTGGAGAAAACGGGTGAAATTAAATTCGAGCGGATATTCAATCAACGCTTAGGCTTTTTATTGCTAAAAGATTTTGCGGACAATGTTTGTGAAACAGCGTGCCCACAAATCAAATTTTATGAAGCGGTAAACTCATTTACGTATTTTCTTTCCAGATCCCTTCTCCGGCAAATCTCACATTTTCACATGAATATATTTTTTGCGAGAGAGAATTTTTTCTAATTTTTCCGTGTCAATTATAATAAAAAATGATATTTTAATAATAATGAATTCTGTTTTCTTTTCCAAACATCGATTTGAAATATCTTTTAGCTCTTAAATGATACATTAATGAGCGGTAATGATAAACAAAGCTTGAACATAATCTTATCCAATTACTTTTAATTTCTGATAACTTAACTTCTTTGGATGCTTCCCTTCGAAATTACTTCATAAATCGTTGAAGATATAAAAGATGGAATTTATGCCATAATTTATTGAAATTTGAAATGAAATTACTTACTTCCAACTACAAAATTTTTCATCAATGATAACTGATAGAGCTAAAAAGCAATTTAGCAGTAATGTTGACATGTTTTATTCAGATTAAAGAATATGAGAAGATGGGAACTGCCGAAGAACGTTTAATTAAAGCTCGTGAAATATACGATCACAACATTATGGTTGAAATGCTTGCCCATTCACATGTAAGGATATTTGAGTGAAATTTAATGAATAAAGTATTATCCTCTTTAATAACTGATATATTTCAATTTAGTTAAATCGTTAGTAAAAATTACCCATTTCCTTGAAACGCTTCTTTAATTTCAGTTTGAAGTTAAATTTGCTCTATCATTTAACAAAATATACGAGTGGACAAGTGTAAACATCGTTGTGTACTGAGAGAAATGCATGTTACTTGTTGCATGCATCTTGCATTTTATTAAGTGGTAGGTCTGGGTGATTTTAGTGTATAATGGTTTCAATAAAACTTAAAGAGGAAGAAAATATCTAAAACTTTCATTTCTCATTTCTTTCAACTGATTTGGAATAATGATATTTAATAAATTTAATTTAATAGTACACAATTTAACAAGTAGAACTAACATATTGTTTAATATTTGACATGTGTAGTATTATTGAAATTTTAGGGGAATATCGTTGTTAAACTTGGCTGAATCATAAAATAGTTCAAGTACAAATATAATTTTAAAAAAGACTTCGCTAATTTTAGCTTATTTTAATTCTCCAAGAAGATTTCGTTAGTTCTAGTGTACTTTGTTACAGAATTACTCAAAAAGCTCTTTACAACATGTGCAGAGGAATTTAATGAAAAACAACGTACCACCGGATCTCTTTCAGGTAACATTAAGGGAAAAAATATTTTTGATACATAGGCAAAACACGTTTTTACCTCCAATTCACTTCGATTTCAGTAAATTTCATCGACTGATAAGGACTAAATTTGAGAGTGTTACACAATGTATAACACTGAAAGCATTGAATGTTGAAGGACGAGAGTTAAATACATAGTCTTAATGATTCATCTGACGAATTCGACGAACTTGATGACATCCTTAGTCTTCCTTTTTCATGATGTAATTAATTTAATGCTATGAAATGTTATAATTGAGCAATTTTTCGAGATGATTTCAGCCATATGTGTTGGAAATATGCGAACAATTAAAAAATGACATCTTCCAGAAATTCTTAGAAAGGTAAACAATAATTTTTTTTGTTTGAGATTTTTTAATGCAACAAATTGATCATAGTTTTTCCAAATTTGACATATGACTCATCCCGTTCAATAATTTACTTCGTTTTTTTTTTTTTTTTTTTTTTTTTTTTTTTTTTTCACAACTACTATGCAATTTATAAAATAATCGTATTTCTGGTAATTGGCAATGGGTTTGTTAGAGGCAAAGTTTTGTTGCAATATCGGCTACTGGAAATGAAACGCTATTTATTCCAGGAAATTTTATTATAGAATTATATCATCTGGTCTGAGGCCATTTTTTTTTTTTTATCCAATTAATTTTTTCAATTAAAAATTTGTTATCTTTCCATTCACTTGATAAAATCACACAACATTTAGGTAATCGGAATGTTTTTAGAGTATTAATTTAAATTAAATTAATTAAAAATTTATGGGAATTATATGTATGCGGATGCAATTATCATCAAGTAATGTTTGAAATGACATTCGGAATTTGAAATTTTTTTTTTTCATATGGCAATAAAGAATTGATTTCAATCATTCATCCATATTCCTTTCCCTACTCAATTTTAGGCCTCCTCCCTCCAAAAAAAAAGATAAAGAAATGGATTAGGAAATGGAAAGTGGGCTATAACACTTTTTTCGATTGCAGCAAAATTCATGGTCCAAATATCAAATTACATGAAACAAATGATGATGATACATTTACGTTTACTATTGACTATGACGAAAGGAAATTCAAATTTAGACGTTAAAGTTTAAATTTTCTATTTATCTTTTAATGCTATTAGTTTTACTTCCTCCATTAATATTTCAGTGATAAATTCACGCGATTTTGCCAATGGAAAAATTTAGAACTGAATATGCAATTAACAGTGAATGATTTTTCGGTACATCGAATAATTGGACGTGGCGGCTTTGGTGAGGTATATGGTTGTCGTAAAGCAGATACAGGCAAAATGTAATTATTTATTATAAATGCATTCTAAGCATTTCCAAACATTTCTGATTGCATGTACTTGCATTGAACTCTATTTTTTTTTTTTTTTTTTTTGGCTTAATTCATTTTCATTTTCTCGTGCACAAGCTATTTTTCTATTTTGGATTATTTTACTAATTTCATTTTCTTATTAACATATCGCAAAATGAAATCATTCTTCATACAATAAATCTTTTTATTGCAAATTCAAAAGAATAGAAATAGGAAAAAAAAACATTTAAACATTGAATTTGATCAATTTCAATTAATAGCTAAATTTTATTTTATATCATAATGTATCGGTTAACAGCTGCGCACTTTTGACAAATGCAATTAATTGGATGAATTAATTGCTTCTTATTTGCTTTTGGAATTAAACTATGATTTGATAGTTAGCATAAAAGTTGCATGCGTAATAATTTGCAAATTTTAATGATAGAGGTGAATTTCTTTTTTTTTCCTTTCCTTTTTGCAGGTATGCAATGAAATGTTTGGATAAGAAAAGGATTAAAATGAAGCAAGGCGAAACACTTGCGCTTAATGAACGAATTATGCTCAGTCTTGTTAGTACCGGAGTTAGTTTTTACATTTCTTTTTTTTTTTTTTGTTAAATCCGGAAGGGAATTTGGAAATATCTTATTATATTTTTGATAAAATAGATTAGAAAAAAATATTCTCATATCTGTGGTAGTATCATTGTTTGCATATTAATAGTACTAAAATTAGTCTTATTGAATGACGTTTATTTTGAATTTAAAAAAAAAAAAAATAGTTTGAAAAGGGAGAAGAGATGGTGAATGATTCATTACATGAAATTAATTCTTTTTTTTTCTTCAAAAATATCATTTTTTTGTATCAAAGAAAAAAAAAAGACATTCAATAATTATGAAATCATTTAAATCTAATAACATAATGGATTTTAAAAAATATATATCACCGCATTTCTTGTAAAATTCAACATTTTGCGAGAGCGAGAAAGAGAGAGAATGAAAGAAATTTACCATGGAATCAATCGAGATCGCCGATTAAATTCCTGATAATAATATCATTTGTTTCCCCTCCCTCCTCTTTTTACAGTTTTTTTGATTTTCCTTATTTGGATTATTTGCAGGAATTGAATACTGAAAACATTTCTCCATCATCCCTTATAAATAATATGTTGGAATAGACATAATCATAGAATAGTAAATTTGAAGTGAAATAGGAAAACTTATTCATTTATCTACTTTTTTTTTTTATCAAATTACTTATTTTTCATCTCCATGAATAGACAACCTAAACTTTTTCCATATCTCGCTTTTCACTTCACTTATTTTTTGATCAATCATCGATCGGGATGAAAAGCTGTGATTGTTCTTCGTTTTTTTAATTAATTAAAATTTTGAAATGATAATGTCGGATATCAAATTGTCACTTGAAATGTTTAGGAAGACTGTCCGTTCATTGTTTGTATGACATATGCATTTCAATCACCTGATAAGTTATGTTTTATACTTGACCTCATGAATGGCGGCGATCTACATTATCACCTCAGTCAACATGGTGTCTTTTCTGGTAAGTTTCATCTCAATCCTCAAATCCTTTTGTTTCTTCCGGTAAATATTTTTTCCTTCCGGTTGTATGAGTAACAACGGTTCTGATACATGCTTCTATCTTCTGGATGTTCCATTTCTTCATGCTGAGGAGGAAAATTTATCTCGAAAGCTTTCATTAGGCTAATTGAATAACATGATGTTTGCCGAAGAGCTTAAGACTGAATCTAATAACCTAACCTTTCTCCTTTCCTGATCGTCTAATTATTTGAAACCAGCTTAAGAGGCCTAAAACACATATATTTCAACTTATCTGTATTACCCACATTTTGATATTAGGAATCCGAAATTTTTTTTGATACATTACAGAAAGTGAAATGATATTTTATGCGGCGGAAGTAATCCTTGGCTTGGAGCATATGCATAATCGTTCCGTAGTATACCGAGACCTGAAACCGGCTAATATTTTATTAGATGAGAATGGACACGTACGTGTTTCCGATCTTGGTCTAGCATGTGATTTTTCGAAAAAGAAGCCACATGCCAGCGTGTAAGTATCTTTACCAGAATTACTATCGAGATATGTTTTAAGATTATTAGTTAGCCAAGCTTAAGAAGCATTAAGCAATCATGCTTCACCAGATAAAACCTATTCATCGATGATAATAAATATGTTGCAGAGGTACCCACGGTTACATGGCTCCAGAAGTACTTGCAAAAGGTATTGCGTACGATTCCTCCGCTGATTGGTTCTCATTTGGTTGCATGCTATACAAATTGCTTAAAGGACATAGTCCTTTTCGGCACCATAAAGCAAAATTAGGCAATAAGGTAGAAATAATTGTTTGAATGTATTTAAGCATTAAATGCACTTCTTAACGCTTCATTTCCATATTACTATTTGAATGATAGACAAATGTCCTGAAAGTTTTAAGAGGGTTAAGATCAGCTAAGGTTAAAGGCCAAGCAACAGAGATAAGATGCTTTGTTGATTGATATCTTGCCGTTGTATGAATCACCCAGAGAATTTAAAAAATTGTTTTATTTCAAACCTTTTTAGACAGGATGTAATTTCAAAAGGATCATATATGTATATGTTAAAGTTTTGCAGAATAATGATATGGAAAAAATGGTAATGATAACTCATGATATTGATCTTCCGGATGCTGGATTTTCGCCAGAATGCCAAGATTTGATCGAAGGTTTGCTGAAACATGATGTTCCGGATAGGCTTGGATGTCGTGGAAGAGGGTTTGTGTTACTGGAAAATTTATTATCATAGATAAACGACAACTTCGAAAGTAAATTTACAAGACCACTGAAAGATGAGAGATGAGTACATGGATATAATGAGTATAAAATTTCATTAATTTTATTAAGTATAAGATTTTACTAATTGCTATATTGCCGTTACTAGCGGCAATAAAGAAATTAATGAAATTTCAACAATAACGTCCATCAATTTGCAGAACAAATTTTATAATACGTCAATTATAGGAAAAAATTATTTGTCAAAATAATTTGAGAACAAGAAAAGCTGAGACAAAGGACTGAATATTTTGGATAAGTTCGATCATTAGGACGAATATGATCAGGAAATCTCTCGTAGTAGAAGGATGATTACCTGTGGGAGTACAATTTTTGGGTAGTTTTTCTAAAAAAATCAATGTTATTAGTTGATATGGTCCTCTCATTGGTCATAAAAGGTATGCATACCCTGAAAGAAATTTTCGATGCGGTATTTCTCTTCATGGAATCCTAAATTAAATAATATTTCAGTCCAGAAGAAGTGAAAGAACATCCATTCTTTGCTGCAATAGATTGGCAAATGGTATATTTAAGACGGATGCCACCACCGATCATCCCACCACGAGGCGAAGTAAATGCAGCTGATGCTTTTGATATCGGTAATTTTGACGATGATGAAGTGAAAGGTATTAAAGTAAGGCTTTCTTTCTAATTTCATTTTGAATTTTCTTAAATTTTTACTTAAATTAATGCAATTTATGGCAACAACCAATATGAACAATGTGGACTTTTGAAATAGTTCTAGATAGTAAGAGATTCTCAGCAATCAAAAAGGGGAAATTGATATCATTGAAAAAGGTCCAACAAATTTTGAATAGCTGTTAATATATATGTTTTTCGATAATGATGAAATAATTCTGTTCCCGATAAATTTGATCTTTGGAAAGTGTGAGGAATTAAATTAAACACGATCCTTTAGCATTATTATATTGTTTTCCTGAAAGTCCAAATTATTCGAGATGATTAATATACTGTCGTACCTTCACTAAGAATTAACTATGATATCCCACACTTTTCTCGGGATCGTAGATGTATTTTCATCACCAGAATACTGAATAATCATAATCATAATCACTGTTATATTATTTTGATACTAGTTTGATATTCTTGTTAATCATCAATTTCTATTTTAATTAGTTTTTCAATCTGAAAACTAATAATTGCAAGGGAATTCTTCCTTTAGCTAACTGAAATCGATAGTAAACTGTACAAAGATTTCAATATAACAATCTCGGAACGATGGCAAAAGGAAATAGCGGATACAATTTTTGAAGTGGTAAATCAGGATGCTGACAAAGCTGAGAGTAAGAAACGAGCTAAACAACGAGCTAAACTTGGTAATGATGAAAAAGGTGAGCAATTTGTAAATAATTAATTAGATAATAAAGAAATTCAAACCATTGATTTATTATTTTCCTCTCAGATTCGGATGTAATTGTACATGGTTATATTAAAAAACTTGGTGGACCATTCACTTCTGCATGGCAAACCCGTTATGGAAAACTTTATCCAAGTCGGCTTGAGCTTTATCCGGAATCACTTAATGGTAAACCGGAGGTAAATTTTCTCAAGATTTGATCTTAAATAATCTTTTACTTATTTTTGTATCACTTTTGCTATTGCGAGACTGCAAATTCGTCACAGAAACGACGAAACGACGCAAAACTGAGTAAATCGTTTTTAAATGGAATGAATTCCTCATTAAACTTTTTTGCATTCAATCATAAACCTTAAAGATTTCTCCTAACTTTTGTCTTGATTTTCCATTCAAAGTTTTAATTGATTTTAAAGACTGGAATTTTCTTTTTTTTTTTGCTTTTGTATTCAAGCGATTATTTCAGCTAGTATTTATGGATCAAATTGAGGATGTCGCTTTGGATTTACATAATGTCAAAGGAGAGCATTCAATAATTGTAAAATTGCGAGAAGGTTTTAAAGAGACAAAATTGATTCTTACTAATCAGGTTTGCTTATGTTTCACTTATTCTGTGTTCTTTTCTGCTGTTTGTCAAAAAAAGATAGAAAAATAGCTCAGATTTAATTATGTCAATTACATAGTTATAGGGTTTCCACGCGGAATATAAATTAAATTCAAGATTAAATTCAAATAATTTCAGGATGAGATATCGCTAGGTGAATGGCATACCTCATTGAGGACTGCTCATCGGGTATCATCTGATTTGCTACAAAGAATGGGTCGTAAAGCAATTAAAATATATGGGGTAAATCATGATCCATTGCTGGACGATAATGAACGTATAGCTTCCGTTACGAAAGCTCTTCTGAATCGTACACCTTCTGTTGATTCTGGAGTATAATTTCTGATTGTTACAAGAATTCTAATGGAATGCTTCCCCTATATAAATCTTATTTCTCTAGCGGATGATAGAGGACATCTAGATTGAAGTGAGTTGCAATGACCAAACTTATTTCAATGATAAGAAGGAATGAGGAAATGAGGTTGTATTTAGAAAAATAAAAGAGTGATAGATAAATGGATAAGTTCAATAAAAGGAGAATTTAAATTAAAGTCTTTGCTAAATAAGGTTTGTAATTTTCCAATTCCATTGTAACTATTTTATCTGTTGAATTTCCTGTTCTCAGGCATTATTTGTGCATAAATGATAGTACAACTATTTGAAAGTAATTGCGAATGTCACTTTCAACAGCTTTTAAAAAATGTCACATCAATTGTTTCTAAAGGAATTCCTAGCTCATTTTAACACCTTTATTTCTCAGCACGTATGCGATAAAATTAATTTTAGATGCAAAAAGATTTGAAATTAATTAAAAAATCTCAGGAATATAATAGACCAGGTTTCGCGATATATTTTGACGATCTACACCTTTTAGTTATGCTTAAGCACAAATATTAGCCTTTGTATACCTATACTTACTTTGGAGCAAATGTTTCGTCCTGTTCGTTGATTTTGTTGTTTCAAGAAAGAAATTTTGACCTGGTCTCATTATGATGAATATTACTTTATATGATGAAGTTTAGTTGTAGAATGTCATATTTAGTCAAATTATCTTCCCACATGTAACATTTATATTTGTAACTAACTGTTATTCCAAAATTATGTGAAACTCAAATAGCAATTTTCTTATCTTTGTTCTGGGTATACACTATCCTATTTATTATAATAATGTTTGTAATAATTCGTGATAGCCATGAAATCCTTTCAATGTGCACTGACTGTGATTAAGCCGAATAAAGCATACATTGCTTAAAATTGAATTATGATAAAACAGGATTTATACAAAATTTTTTAATTGTTACAAAAATTCTAGTGGAATGCTTCCCCCGTATTCATTCATTCCTCCAGTTATTTTTTTTTTCCCCCTGTTATGAACGACTCTTCCTAATTTCAATCTCATATTAGTTTCTCCTATTTTTACTACAGAAGATATGGAAGAATAAGCTGAATAACATAAAGCTTAAGCACTGGTCTATTAATCTTATCAGTTTGAATTGGTACACAACTGTTCAATCTTTTATTTTATAACATAAAATTACGAAAAAGGAAAACAACTATTCATCCAACACAGATAATGGTTAGAGAAAAAGTTCATAATCATGACGTATTGCATGCACTTTGGTGTCAAAAGTAATTATGAAGCCTGTCTCAAGTTATATCATGAAAAGAATAATGAGCAGTGTAATAATACTCACGTTAAATTAGACAGACTGCCGCTCAGATGACCTTTATGAAAGAGTTATGTGAGTATTATTTATTTGCAAGTTAAAAACTTCCAAGTATAACATATTTTCTGAAAACATTTGCTCAGCACCAGCTCAAAACTGTTCGAAAAACTTTGTATATGTTGACACGATTGTATTAGATCAGCAGCCTCAAATCTCCCACAAAATTTATGAAGAAATTTGAAAAAAAAATTAAGAAAACATAATTTTTTTTTCCACAGTTCTTCCTAGAAATTTCAAAGCATGGCAGGAACTCTTTTAAACTCAAATAGGGAATATTGGAAAAAGATACATTATACAGTCTATACAAATCGATGCCTTAAATCAAACAAAACTGCACATAGAAGTAGGGTAAGATTATTGATTCTGTTCATCGTCTTCATCAGCTACTTCTTCGTCATCCTCTTCGAGGTCATCAATTTCTTGCAGTAAAGTGCTTCCAGAAATAACATTGGGTACCGAACGCATTTGAGTAAATACAGACTAAAATAAGTTCAAGAAGGATAAGAGATTTCTTTGAAGTATTCTTTTTTAAAGTGCCTTCATGCAGAAGACCTTAAAGGGAACCGCAACCGCTACTGAACTACCATTTATCATTATGTGGAAGCTAAGCGATTACCTGCGCACTAATACGTGATTCTAGCCTTGAAAGCAAAACTTCATCAACCGCATCTGTACAAGGAATTGCCCATGCTGATTCATCCCATCGTAATGGTACTGTTGGGAAATGCATCGGATACATAAATGCCATATCTCTCCTTGAACCAAAGATGCATTGAAATGGAGATTGTAAAGAGAAAAAACACACACACACACACACTAAAACTAAGATAAGACAAGTTCGATGCTTTCAATTACAACTCGTACAATATCACCCTCAAATAATTCATTTCGAACCTGATCTTCTATTTTACATACTTCGACTCCTTTCAAATCAAAATTTAAAGGTACTGAGCTGCATGTAATACAGCTTGGAACGCTAATAACACTCCAAAGAAGCGTTTAAACTCGTTTATTTCGGATTTTAATAATTCCAAACTAATGCTGAAGAGATAGATCTCGACAATAACAAAACGAATAACTGCGAAATGGAACAAAGAAATATAATTGAACATACGGAAGTGAGAGGCAATAAGAAATAACGCACAACCTGATGAGTCACAAGTAAATTAAATAATCAAATCAAGTTCTTCTTTTAGTGACAGCACCAACACCACGGATAAAATATCTTGCCAAAAGGTAACAATCTGCTATAAAATTTACAGTAAAATGTAGCGGCAATTTCAATAAAACAGTCCACAAGCACATTTATCCACATTTGAGATATCAAAATCTCACGGATAAAGTTAGAATTTTGACCAATTACGACGATGCCAATTCGTTGTTGTAATCGGTTGACTCTTCACCCTCGGCTAACAATTTTCCCACAACAGGATATTTGTCTACAAATAAAAGCATGCAGCAACAAAATTAATCTTATTGACCGCATAATCTTGATGAGTAAAAATTGATCAGCAGACAGCTTTGATCAATAAATCACATTACTTATCTGATTTAGTAACTACTTAATTGCTAATCGAAACTTATATTTAATGCGCCTAAACTATCCCGAAACAACTTACAACATTTTTTAAACAACATGAAAATTACATTTTATAAATAAGTCAAATCACCTGACGATTTATACCCATAAAACTTACAGATGAACGACTGCATCCATTCTCTAGCTGTATTAAGATCCAAATCCGAAATGTCACTTAGGTCATCTGGAGTATCTTTGACCAAGGTGAGATCCATTTTTGCCAACGCTCGCGTAGCATCGTGACCTGCCAATTTACCATACGCACCTTCAGGACCATAAAATAAGCTTCCTTTCGTTACATCAAATACCTACAAAATCTTCCGTTCCTTTAACAACTAGTTTCAATCATTTAGCATAACATAGGACTACGAGTTAGGTCAGACGAGAGATCAGAACCCTCGACTTTACGTACCACGATGCAGTATTTGGCTACAGATTTCAATCCTCTCTCTATTAATTTCACTTCAGTGAAACCATGTAGATCTCGAATCCAACATGAATAAAACATTCCAAAGATAAATAGTCTGTACCTCCCAAACCGATTTACATGGAAGAAATATCAAAACTCAGAAAAATCTAAATAAAAAGAAAAGCTTACCTTTCCACAAACAGCAATAAGGATTCGTTCATTTTGTACGCCATCAAAAAGTAGTAATTGTTCCACTGTGAAATCTCTCTTTTGCATGGGTGGAAGACTTTTTGATTTCTCCTCTTCCCCATCCTGACGTATCTCTTTCGTCGGTTTCTTTAAGAATACGACAAAAATCACGTAAATCACGAATACAAAAATCACCACATCCCATCCGCCTAATTCCGTAACATCTCCGAAAGAGACCATATTGCAAATATATCTATGAATACATTATGTAACGCAGCACAGCTACGCAACTGATTCATCTCAGATTTTCCAGACAACATTAGTTTGATGAAGTTATTCTGAATCGGTATCACTGCTACTGCTCTTCTTCTTCCAGATGACTACTCAGTTTGTTCAGAATTAAAGAAATGTTGTCTAGCGAGATGACAAGATAACATTATAATTAAAATCACAATTATTTCGACTATACTTAATGATTTAAAGTAATTAACTAATGTTGAAGTGGTAATGAAGGTGATTCACTAAGCAAGTTGACTACTTGTATATCAATCGATTTGTAATTTTACTAGTTGAGTTTTGGAAATGATATTTGATAATTGTGCTTTTCTTTCTTGCTTTCAGAATATTATTGTTGCCTGCTATCTACTAAATTAAGTGGTTAAATACAAGAATTTTTCTTCTATAAAGATTCCAATTTGTTTAGTCAGAACATGAATTCAATACTTGACTGTCTGATAACTGGGGAAATTGTAAAAAGTTCAATCTCGTATCACTCATTTGTCAATGATAGCAGTAATTTAATCATTTTCCTCAGTTAATCCCCTTAAACTATTATGAGAATAATGAATGATTGATGCTATTATTATTGCACACTACAAAGTGGAAATTCTTAGATACCTGATTGAATGTTGGAAAATTCTATCCAACCGAATATTTTGTGTATGTGCAATCGTTTAACAAACTTCCGTACTTTTTCTGGGAATTACAATCAAAGAAGAAAAAGGAGAAACTCTCGAAGTTTCAAACTTAGAATGATTTTTTTTTCCTTTATCGCAATTGAAATTGAAATTGCCAATGTTTATCGAGTATGAGTATTGGAAAAGTTTCGTGGAATTGTTTCACTCTTTAATTGAAGGCGCTGTTTTTAACTTATCAATTGTGCTATGCCATAGATTTTGTTGCATTTGCAATACAATTGAACTTTTGCTTTATAATCATAGTAGCATGGCATTCATTTGATCAGAGCATCGAGTATTTGTTGATTATATTAAATTCGATTGAATAGCTGTTGGGAAATTAGAGAAGACATGGAGACGTATCCGTGGAGATCAGTGATAAACAAAAGAGAAATCGGATTACAATTTCAACAAGCATTATTATCATAAAAGACTGTTGTTGCTGTTAAATGTAGCCGTTATTATTGTTATTATGGTCGTAACCGTTGCTATTGTTATTCTTATTGTCGTTGTTTTCACTTATTTTTGCTTTTCGTCATTGTTGTTTGCGTTTTATTATGATAATGCAGCTACAATAGCAGTAATTTCTTCCGCTAAACAGACGAATACCATCTTGTATTGTTCACAACTTTCCACCATACCCGGACGCTGATCACGTAAATGTTCCAATGAACCTGCTACATTCAATTCTTTTACACCTGCAAAAAAAAAAAAATTTTTTTTGAAATTTGTGATAATTTTTAGGTATTATGTATATTTTGGATATCATACGATGGCACCTTCAACAAAATAATGACCTTCAAATCTACGCTGTTATTATTAATTTCAATGAAACCAATTTTCATTTTTAGGTCAAGGCATTAGCATAAGATATCAATCTTATCGATATACAATATGTATCAGTAATGATTGGATGATAAATAACAAATCAGATTGAAGATATTTGGGCATTGTTCAACTAAAAATATATTTTTAATTTGCAAGTAAGTTAAGATAAAAGTGATATACCTTTGGCAACTCGATTTAGTATCATGTCGAGCAAACAAAATGTACCAGTTCGTCCAGTACCATCCGTACAATGTACAATAATTGGGGCTGCTCGTCCACGATACGATTTATTGATCTTTCTGCAAAATTGCCATAAAGTTTCAATTTAATTTATGAAAATTTTTTCCATAATAGCTAACTTCTCTATGTATAATCAGATCAAACTTATTCTGTATTGTAATAATAATTCTAAATATGCAAGCGTAGTGGTTGAGGAAAATTAATACAAAAGTTCACGTTACAAAACTTTATAACACGCCATATTTTACGTTATGCTTCCTTCTGCACTTTTTTTTCCTTTTTTACAATAGTAATCTTTCACTTAAACTTTGACATACATATAGAATTCAGCAATAGAATAATAAAATTAATTTTTATTTTTTCTAATTGAATTTTTTGTTTTTCACAAAATAGAAAAAAATTCACTGTTTTAGTCAGTAGAGTATATATAGATTGGGAAGCAGAGAAAGGTCAAATGTAAAGAAGGATAATCGGTGATTGGTTGGAACGAACGACGCTTCCCGTCCATCACTTTTGTGACTATGCAATTATTCGAGAACAAAATTGCTAATCCACAAAAATGATCGACGAGTAGAGGCGTCTCATCCAGAACACTGAAAATGATACATGCAAACAGTCGGATCACTTATCAATGGATACTGCTAATCAAAACAGTAACGATTGGAACGTTCGTCCAGTTTGGGTCTTTCTGAATTATGCTGGAATCACTTTTCCAGTGATATTGAAGTGTAACGGATAGAAAATGACCTTTACTCTCTGTCTCTGATGTGTGAAATTTCGATTTGGAATGTCATTCAGAACGGGAAATCGGAACAACTGACTTGCTTGCAGGAATTTTTGATGGGAAAAATATCGGTGAAAATACCCTCATTGACTACGATATGGGAGAGTAACTACAATTGGATCGCTAAACTTTTGACTAATACATACATATATTTTCTTTAGACAAAGTATATTTTTGCGCCATAAGTTATATGCTTATCAAAAAAAAAAAAAGAACCTGCGAAAATCGAGTAGAGCTTTGGTATTCGGTGGTACTCCATTTTCGGGCCATGTCAAGAAATGAAATTGAGTTACAGTTCGAGTTTCGTTCGTTTTCAAATTTTTTAAGTAAAATGATCGCACTAAATAGTCTTCGCTCCAAATATGCTCTGATACCAAATGAATCTGCAGGAAATGATTTAAAATCAATATTTTTCCAAGTAAATGTATCCTATCAAAAATAAGTAATAGTACATTCTCCTTCTCTTATGCCTTTTCAAAAATTATGAATGATAGTACAATGACCTTAAATTCTACTTATCAAATATTAAGTTTAAGGAGTGTTGTAGGAATCAAAATTTACAACGTACTTTATGAGTAAATTATATGTTAAAACTACCGCAAACGCTTCCAAAATTTGATATTATAATATCATGAATATACAAATGAGGTTGTATTAGAATTATAAAATAAATATGACGCTTTATATACGTGAAGTGGAACACTTTTATATTAATGTGCTTGCTCAAAAGCAATGTCTTCATGTGACCTTTCTTTCGTTTACTCTATTTAATTTGTCCTATTTGCTTTCTATTTTTCTTCAGCATCGTAAAAATCATTTCAACAAAGCTGAAATAAAAAACTAACTTCAAAAGATCCATACATCTGCGAACCACTTTCAGGCCAATATTTGAGGCATCGTCCTTTTTGTTGATCATCGTTGTTCGCTAAATTCACAATCAGCACAGTAACCTGAGATTTAAAACATTATGTCTCCGAGGTCACATTATGCTCTTCCACATATGATACCAAAATGAGCATGTAAAATTAAAATTTACATTTATAAAACATAAAGTAATCATACGTACTGAAGTAATGATAACTTGCCAAATGATCAATGGTGAAAGTTGGAAGTGATAAGATTGGTAATAAGCAAATAAATTAAGGTTTGAATATTGAAAACATGCGTTGAAATCAAAGGAAAAAGTAGATTTGAGTGGTTTTACTGATGTGAAAGAATTTCTTACCTGATCTATCGTCACAATAACGAATAAGTCTTGTCATGCAAAATTATTTCTATCCTTCCCCTAATCTTCACCATGGTGACGTCGTATAAATTTTTTTCACTTCCGAACTTTTACATAACTTTGATTATTGAATAAATAGTTCGTGTCTTCATTATTACTTTGATATAACATTCTATTCGCACTTTTCCAAATTTTTTTTTGTTGCTTACTTTGTACCTAATATTATTAATTAAAGAAAATGAAAATGTAACTTGTGAAATTTGATATCAATAAATTCAAAGTCTTTACTAACTCAGCTCTTGTCAGCTAAATTTTTTTTTCTGTCTTTGAAAATGTCTATTTGATGCTTTAGTTACTCTTATTGAAGGATAAGAAGGAAATAAAGTTTAAAATTAAAAGTTGTGATATTATCAATTATTGAAACAACGATATCCAATGTAACTGATAATAGAAAGTTGGAGTGATAAGATCGAGATATGCCATCAACTATAGTTACGGAGACGGGACGGCTATAGCTGATAATAAGCAATGAAAGCTTGCTATGAAGACGAGAGTAATATTAGGATATAATGATCAAATGATAATCCAGTTGGATTAACGACTGATATAAAGAGATCTGAAAGCAACACTAACTTGTTCCCAAATCATTTGCCAGAAATGGGCAATGGTTTCCGGAAGTGGTGATTGTGTAGCAATGTAATTGGCTTGTTTCGGATCGCAATCATGGATTGCTGATGCATTGATGAATGTTGAATTATTCACTACATCACGAATACTGACCAATGTATCATCATCTAAAAAGCATTACTTAGATTATATTGGTGGTAAATGCAATTGTGAGTGGAAACTTTTAGGTTCTATACGGTAAATTTTCGGAAGCATCTTCCTTCCAGATATCATTTTGCATTCTATAATCGACAAGGAAAAATTTAATGACTACTGCTCTTCTATTGCCTATCAATGTGTTAATTTCAACACTCATTTATTGGGAGAGATGATGATAGCAGCGGTATTAAGCGATGCAAAAAAAAAAAAAAAAAACGCTGTCAGGAATAGTATTTTTGAAAAACTTTCGGTATTTTGCATAATATTAACTTCAACCGGTTTGTACTACTTTGTTGTTATATAAGATGTGTAGCAAAATATCCCATTTTTTATATCTTCTAATTAAGCTGTTGTTAATTTCATATCTCAACAAAATGTTCAGTCCCGATTTAATGAGAAACCTTCTCTAATTGATGAAGAAATTATTATGTAAAAAAGAAATGCTTCAAATATCTATCATTGTCATGTTTAGTATGGAAAAGAGCGCTTTACACTTCGATAATGTACTAAGCGAATATAAATGAAATTGAATTAACGAATGAAGCTTACATGGAAGACAAGATGGATTTCGATTTTTGTTGATATTTCCTTCTTCTCTTGCAATTGTTGATATGCCATTTGGATTTGTATATTCGTTCAATGTTTTCCATTGTTCTTCAATTTTCGATGTATCATTCAAATAGTCACGAAGGAATGACTGAAATTTAAAAATTATAAAAGTATGGAATAAGTATGATATTGAAAGAAGAAACAAATGTGGAAAAAGAACTCGGTGCTTTTGCAAAACATTTTCTAAGATAAAGTAGGAGAAAGAATAATGGATTATTTTGTTATTTAATTATCGAAAAAATTTTATTTGCTCATAGAATACGCTCGGGAATAAATTAGATATGTAATTCAGATCAGAAAAGAGAAAAGCGGAAAAGAAATTTTTTGTGTTTTGAAAAAATCCAAACCAGAATTTTGTTATTGGATTGGTAATTACGAAATTAAATTAATTTGATATATACACATTAAAATATTACAACACGTACTTAAAATGCAAAAAGTAAAGTATGCTCACTAAGATGACATGGCCGGTTGATATGTCGAGACTCGGCTGACTAAGCGGTTCTTCGACCCTTAAAATTTAGCTTTTAACTTCTATTTTATATTAAGCAGTTTTCATAATGTCTTTTTTATATGGAACCATTAATAAAGCAAACGCACCAAGATGTTGTACTGGAATGATTCGAATGCGCATCAGGGATACTTGCCGGTCCATGTGAATTCATCTGATACCGGCATAAATCCTGATATGCAGACCATGTCTTGTCACTATACTTTTGAGAGTCAAGTTCCGGGAAGTTTGATTTACGTATCTTACGACGTTCCCTGATCTGATGAATCGCCATTACCGCTACCAGTAGTACTAATGTAAATGCACTTACAGCAAGTATAGGAGTAAAGAAACGGTCTCGGGTCTCACTTTCAACTGGTACCGCTTCCTGAAAGATATTATAGAGATAATGTTTTAGGGATTAGTAATAATGATGATATTAATAGTAATAATGATGATGATAATGATAATAGTAATAACAATAATAATAATGATAATAAAAGGTAATAATCGGAATATTAGCTCTAAGGTACTAGAAAAATGTTTTTTCTTTACGTTTTATCAAAGCATAGCTTACTTCTCCGCTTCCGATACCGGTTTCATCAACGTGTACTCCTGCAATTGCTTGAATATCTTTTCGTCGTTTATCTATAAAAACAATGATGAGGAAGTGAAAGGATACAAAATTTCGTCATTGTATCCAACAAATTTCAAAATGATTTTAAATTTAAATTCAAAAACAACAAAAAAAATAATAATGCTTACAAACATCCTCTGCAATACCTCCCACTGAATCTAGGCGTTTTTCGTTTTGTGGAACTGTTCGAGCTGATCGACCAGCTCGAAATGATAACTGATCACCGTCCAGCCTGCAACAAAAAAGTAGAAATAACTTGAAATATGATTGTTAAATTTCTAAAGTGCATTAGATAAGCGGAAAGACAGGCTGAATTCAGCTTGGTCCGATTGATAGCGACATCTTAGGTTGGTTATGATTACATGTCAGCTATAACCATAAGTAATCCATTCACCAACCACTATTGCGAGTCAATTTCAAACTTCCAGTAGTATGTCTCGAAAAAACTATGACATAATTCAAGCATTACTACTTTTACAAGATATTTGAATCCGATTTTCTAAGTAAGTGAAATTGGCTAATGTGTCATATTCGATATTTCATACGTTTTCAAAAAAGAAATGATGATTAAGCGTACAAAAAATCATCGAAAATAAGTTGATTAGGCTTTGCAATTGATAAATCCAAATAATTGATCAGGTGATGCAGCTTGTCATCATTTAGATCTTTAGCAATTTTCAAATATACTCGATTACCATTGACCTTCTGATATGAAGGTATTCCTTTCACTATTTTGTGCTCTATTTTTTCCAAACCTGAGAAACGCTAAAATTTAGTAAAAACCATATGAATAAAACCTTCTAACAATAAGTTCGTTTAATTCAACCAAATGAAAATGATGAGATTGTGATTGCTACTTATTTCAGCAAATTTCCGGTAAAAGTACACTCTTCAATTTAATATTAAATTTTGTTAACTAATGAATTCCATTGACTGAAATAAAAAATAGATTGAAGAGTCCGGTTTACCGTGATGGTGCGGAAAAGTGCAACAGCGCCAGGAAATGTGCTGCAAGGAATGATCGGACAGTTCGATGAATTTCAATTCCAATGGTTAAAATTTCAAAAAAAAAAAAGAGTATTAATTGCTCTGCTACCTTGTATGACTCATTGGTTTACATCTCATTATCACGTCCTCAACCACATTTTGTCAACTATAGGGCAATAAATCAGTGTTTTAGTGTCACACATTTCAAATAAAACCACAGCAGAAAATTATTTTTTTTTTTTTTTCATTTTTTAACTGTAACTAACCTGTGTCCTGATTACCAAGATGTTCAATATCTTTCTTTAAAACAGGTGCATGATAGCCAACAAAATTCAACGATTCTTCTTCTTCCTCCTCACCCGAATTTGGGGCTACTGCAATTATTATTTCAGTTGAAGTTCATTTTAATGTGACATTACTAACACATCATTATGTGATAATTGCTATTATTTACTTATTATTTCATTCTATTTGTAATCATTTGCTGGATATTACTACTGAGAATTGCAAATTATTCCAATCAAAATCATTAAAAGTTGAAGAAAACTTTTTTTCTGAAGCTACATAAGCTTCAGTGATAATACACATCAATAATTGATGAATAAGACAAATATCATCACAAATAGCAATGATTCATTTTCATGAATATCAGGATAACATTCCAGTTAATCAAGCAAATTCTGAGTACAATATAACTTGAGAAAGTAAAATCACCGTACCCGATGGCATGAAAGTTTCTATCGCTAGCATATTCTGATCGTTATCAATTGATTTTTTTTCAGTATCCCATGCTGTTGATTCCAAAATATTATTTTTACCGAACATATTTCCTTCGAAAACCGAATTAAAATCTTCCTCATTACTGTCATTGTTATCATCGTTCTTTGCATCACTTGTAGAATCTAGAAGAAAGCTAGAGAGATAGACTTGTTAGCTAAATTTCCCTCATTAATTTTATTTAAAAAAAAATCTCTAATAAGTAAATATATTTATGTGAAATTACTGATGCGGATTATATTTAAAATTTAAATATGCAAAATATTTATTACATGCATCAATTCTTAATAAAGATACCCATCTGTTGCTGTTGTTGTTGTTGTTGTTGCTCTATGAAATTATACAACAAATCCTTATTTGTGTTGATACTTGGAATATTCGTAACATCACTGATGAGTGCCATTTTTATTGACTGAAACTGTTTTATTCTACATTTAACATTATGATGATATGATGTTAAGCAAATATAATCACAGACTTACGAGTTTGTGCAATACACAAATTTAGTATCAAAAGAGATTCTATATCAAAATCATTAAAAGTTGAAGGGAGCTTTTTTTGAAGTCGCACATTTCAAACGATATTGCTCTTAATTTTTTGTAATTATTAAATTGATTTGAAAAAACTTGATTTCTTTAAAAATTTTCCTCCTCCATCAATAATTTCCAGTGCTATTCAATGAGTTTCAAAAATGGATAATTTTCATTACGATAAGGTTGTATATTCATTCCTCAATCCTTCAGATTTCCAATATGCAAAAAATAATCTTCCTAAGCTATTGTCTTATATTTTTAAGTTGTTCAATGTCAAAAAAAAAAAATTGCAAAGTTAAGTAATGTTGTTAAAAAAAAAAAAAAAAAACGGGCAAGCATATTGAGAGGAAAAAAATTGTCAGTCTCAAAATCTTTTAAAAAAGAAAAAAAAAAAAAAAAAAAAACAAATTGAAAGGTTGATTTTTGATGTCCTTCACTATAGTCAATATTTTACAGGAAACAACATGTCTACTGAATTATTTTATTGGAGCATTTTTCCGATATGAATGTTGTTGTTGGGCTTGCTTTATACCTATTCCGTATGATATATAATGTATTGTACATCGAATGACTAAATCAATTTTGGGGAAAGGGGGGGGGGGGGGGGGGGGGGGGGGAAAAAAAAAAAAATGATATCAAATCTAAAAAATGAATCATTATTGTCAACAAGCGGAAATTTTAAAAAAAACCCAAAAATAAAGGTTCAAAATTAGAGGTAAACAAAAAAAAATTCTTAAGTTATTGGTCATTTTATTTCATTCTCATTGCTATCAAATTTTGAAAATTTGATTATTTAGTCGGAGAGTTAAAATCTAATTAATCAAATTGGAAATTTGATTAATTACAATTAAAAAAATGATATCTTGAAATAATCGTTTACAATCAAATCAAAGATTTGTAGTCAAAAAGTATAAGTAGAAATGATTTTCAAAATCAAACTGAAAAATTTAGCGAATATTTCATTGATAAATATCATCTTCTCATTTCATTTTTTCAATCTCGAAATGTTTTGTATTCAGCTAATAAAGAGGAAGAAAATGGACTAACCTGTAACATTTGCCAAATATTTTCCGGATTAGCAACATTACAAAAATTAAGATCATATTTGAGTTGTAGTATTAAAACTATTTTGAAATATGCAAGAAGACATTGCGCTCGAGCATCTTCCAAGGTGTAACCATCTCGGTTAAGTTCTTCTAATTGAGAACTTAACACTTTCTTCAAAACAAAATCAGCCGGATTTGGAACAATCAAAGCGACATGTTCTGTTGATGAACATTCCCCGAATAAACCATCTATGAAAGATACACTTTTGTTTTAAAAAATATTCGAGAAAAATTTCGAAATTTAAAAATGATTTCGAATTATTGCACGGTTATTCAATCAGGAAATTAATTAAACGATATAATCTGATGACAGCTAACATACTATACATTATTTGGACTTTGTCCATTATTAACATCAAATTAAGAAATTTAATGTGTTAAATGACAAATAGACATAAGGCATATATTATTTTAACTTCTTCAACCATTAATATGCAAAATATAATTTAAATCAGCGTTTGGGTTACGGTAATTGCTTAAGCAAATGAAAAAGATCAAAGCTTTTTTTTTTCAAAATATCAATTACATACAAATAATATCTTTTTATCCTTATGTACACTATTTTCCATGAATTGTACTAAAAAGTTTATTACTTTACCTATACTTTTACCTGTCTGATGCTTTTTATTCGACTATTCATCTATCCATTTACTTTTTTTATTATTAGTTCACTAGCTAAACTTTTTATTTACCTTATTACATTCTATCATTTTTCGATGATCTCATTCTCCAAATTAAATTTAGTACGATATTTAACGATATTTTAACAGATGTACAATTCGTAATAGGAATTTTATCTAACATAAAAAGTGTGGCGCAATGGAATGAAGTTTAGCGGAAATAGTAAGGACTAGTTCAACATCGCAATATCATGATATCTGTACCTGTACTAGGATACGCTATGTATCCTTTTAGTAAGATGTTGTGGAATAAAAAAAAAAAATCATTTCATGGAAAAATTTCAAGCAAAGTTATTTTTCAATAAAATTCTGTAAATGTTTCATTTTCTCTGGAAAAGTTGATATCCTATTTTTATCATTCTTTAGGACAAATAATTTAGTCTAATGACCATCTTGATTTCTGACATTATCAGTTCATCAGTAGTGTTGTTAAGTTTTTTGATCAATTCTCTGTACTTCTATCAGTTAATGTATGAATTGAAATAATAAAATATTGAGTTTTCTCTGATGGATAGCTAATTACTTTGCTAACGAAAAATTTGCTGAACTGAATATTGGCGCATTCAAATATTTTAAATGAATTTTTTTATAAATTTAAAACAAACCTTGAACACAAATTTCGTTCTCTTCACATATTTCATCGTACAAAATGCAACCTGAAGGAAAAAAACATATCTTTTTGAACAATCCAAATACTAATTAATTGAAGTTAAGTAATTACTGAGAGCTTAATGAATGGTTAGATTTAAGTTAGGAACAATTGACAGCTAATATTGTGAGCTTTTTTCTCGAATACAGTGCTCAATTGTGCTTACCAAATTATATAATTCTAAATTAGCAAACAAACAGTCTTATTGAAATGAATTAATAGAATAATTTACTTTGTGCTTTAATATAGTAATTAATTTTTTCTTTATTTCCAGTTAACAGATTATCTCTTAATTTATTTCCGCTTATAAGCTACTAAATTACTTTTGCTCTTACAGAGACTGTGAAAATGAAAAGTAACGGAATTTATTACAAGTAAAAGAAATGTTTATAATCATTTTCAAGACTTGATGTTAAGCGTTTGTTTCAGTAGCAGTAGAATTTCAGCATTTAGGATAATTTACGACTTGTTGACGACTTTTATTTAAAATTTTTTGAAAACATTATTAATTAAACTTCAATTCCAGAGAAAAAAAAAGATATTCAGAAGAAATAACTAAATAGTCGTACCAAAAAATAGCATAGTTTCTCTTTCAGTGTAATTTTTAATTTTTGCACCATCCTTATTTATTTCATAAAAAAAAAAAAAAAAAAAAAATGAAATAAAATCAGCGAAAATAATTAGTATTTCAATTCTTTGCATAATTATGAAGCCTTCATTATTCTGCTTCAAATGTTCTCTAAAAGAAATAGGAAGGTAATTATCGAGCTATTGAATATGTTATGAAGATTGCTAATATGATGTTAGTTTTAACTTCAAATTATCATTTTCATAATTCAAAGAAGCAAAACGAAGAGGAGAAAATGAAAAGGTATCACAAATCTACTCAATAATTAATAATCCGAATGGTTAACTATTCGGATTATTAATTATTATATAGAGCTACTTTACTGCAGAGCTACTTTAACCGAACTGCCTGTTTTTACATGTATCGTTAAAAGATATGCTATGGTAGGGTAAATACACCGAATTATTTTTGAATATGAGCAAATGAAAGTAAACAATTTAGGTGATCAATATTTATCAATATATCAGTGCCATTTGATCAGTTATAAAAGACAAATATTAAGACGATTATATCGTTAACTTTCAACAGTAATAAGTCTTTTAAACTTTAGTTTTATTTCGAATTTCACTTTTCAGTAATAATTTAGCTTTTTCTTTTCCTTCCTACTGCTTACCCATAATGATTGCTAGTCAATATTTTCTGCAAAATGGCATTAGCTTAGATACTAGCAATTAAGAAAGCTCAGATTCAGAAGCTATGATCATAGCATATGATTGCTATAATCATTGTATACTTCGATATGTTACCCTCATATTTCTCTCTTAAACACGAATAATAATTAGGCCATATAACGATTTAAAAAATTCATGTAGAGCCAAGTGGGCATTCACATTTGAAATTTTCGGGATTATTTTTGAAGATGAAGTTAGATGTATACATGTTATTGGTTGCTTTTTCAATTAAATACTGTTAATGAGTTCCAAGATTTTCCAATTCATTTGTTGTAGCTATAATAGTTTTCGGAAATGTTTTTCACGGGATCAAAAGTAAAAGAAGAAAGTATGAAAAGCTTTTTTAAATATTCCGTCTACTTATTTTTTCCATCCGATATCATCTAAAAATGAAAATCGAAATCCCTTAGCTAGGCCTGAAAGTATTTCTTGAGGATGTTGAAAGAAGAAACAAAAAGCCTAGCAGCAATTTATCTCTTGAAATGGACAAAATTTATTCCTTCAATTGCTACTCTGTATAGCTACTTCTCAGCTCTTTATAAACTATATCTGCGTAAAAAGAATGAATTGGACGCTTATTAAAATCAAGAATGAACATTTGAGATAGGATAAATTTTCTTCATCTTCCAAATAATATAAATGATTTTATAAATAATCATAAGGAAGATTGCAAATTAAAATTCGAAATTTCTTTAAATTATTGAAATATTCACAACATCAAATGACCAAGGATGGATTTCTTGAAACAAATAACATTTTATCATTTTCATAAAGTTTCAAGCTACGTTATTTTATTGTTTAGCTCTACAAATGCAAATTTTAAATTTTGACAAGTAGTAATCCTTAGAAGGTACAGACAGCTTGCTCCAATAATTAATTAAAGAATCAATTTTAAATTTAATCGCTTAAACTGAGATAAAATTTACTTCTTTAGAAGTTATGTGTTATCGTCTACATCAATAATTCCTAATTTAGATATTAGAATTATATCGTACCATATTTCATAGCTTGAAATCATATTTGAAACATTTAATGATATCATTTTAAAGCATATCTTTCTTTTCTGTTAATGTTTTGTTATAAAAATATCACCAAAGAGAGAGAAAGAGAGAGAGAGAGAGAGAGAGTGGAAGAGAAAGATTAGATTTTTTCGGCTATTTCATGGAAATGAAAAAGTTCCTAATATTAAAATGCATTATAAATTTGCATGATCCCTCATTTCTCCCTACTGTCTTCCTTAATAATTTATTAAATAAAAGAGAAATAGAATAATAAATGTTTAGCCATAATGTAATGTGTCATATATTCATTCATATTACTTACTTAATGATAAAGAAATTAAGAAAGGATCATTATAAGTTAACATATTATATTTGTTGTTTATAAACCTTCATTGCTTGTTTACTATTATTTCATTTTGTAGCGGAACTGATGAAAGGAATGAATATGAAAGTATGAATTTGTCGGAGAAATAGCAACCATTTAATGCTCCATTATGAATGTCTTACTTTTCTCCCTCTCCCTCTCTTTCCCTCTCTTTCCCTCTCTCTCTCCCTCTCTCTCTCTCTCTAAGAAACATTTAAATGTCTTTTTATATTACGTCAATCTGTCACCTAGCAACCATTAACATTTTTTTTTTCTTTTTAATAAATTCGTCATTTGGAAACTTTCAAAGTAATACACAAAATAAATGAAGGCATAAAATTTAATATTTTAGCTTTATATGGAAGAAATGGGAAAAAATAGCAAGCAATATAAAAAATCATAAAAGTTAATTTATGATATCACAATTAAAGGCCTTAGAAATGTTATCAGGAAGAGTTATAATATCACAATTGAAGATTTATACTGAAAAGGGCCTATAACTTTTGCGATTCAAAAAATTGATGCAAATTTTCCCACATTTTATCAAAAATTAAATTAAATCTTTAGGATATAAGAAGTTTGATTAAAAATATGCTGTGAGAAGGGTACATGAAGAACTATAGGCCTTATCGAGATTTTTTATATGTGAAATATTAATATGGGGTCATTTACTCTTCACCTCTCAATTTAAAAAGTGAAGAAAGTTATACAGAGGATAAAATTATTAAGAGAATAATCTCTTTTCCAATCCTGATGATAACCATATGGAAATAAATCGAAGTTGCAATGTCACTTCAGTTCAACCGTTTATTTAACTACAAGTTAGAAGCTCTCTACGAAGTCCTTTTATTTTTTTCTTTTGAGAAAGAAAATTACATTTCCTTTATTTTCATCCTTCCTTAAATTCTGAATTCGTTAACGCTTATTAATCCGTAACGGTTGTCAGCTTCTTTCATTTAATTTTACATTTGTTCATTAATGCTGTCCTAAAATCTGTTTGGTTCATATGTCAGCTGCCAAAATATGCCAATTCAATATATCAGTAATCAATTTGATGTCGTTGGGATTATATGATTATACATACATGGATGAATGTATGACGTCAGTTTGAAGATAACGATTCAGAAAGCTGTAGCAACAATTGTTTATTTCATTTTAACATTTGTTAAAAATTTTCTGAAGAGATTTCAGTTTTACAAATGCGAATGGAACTACGACGAATGTAATAAAAGATAAGCAAACATGATGCAATTAAACGGAAATTGAAATGCGAACAAAAAGGAGATGGGATCCTATTTTTCAATTAAAAGACGACTCTCTGTCTTAAAATCGATCCTAAATTGAATATACTGAAAAGAATCTTATGTTTGGCTAAAAGGAACAAAGATTGAATGTTGTTTTCTGTATATTTCTGTTCAAATTCTTATAAAATTTAAAAAACCTAAATCCAGATTCATCTTTTTTTTTGAAATACCATAGGTAGAATAAATCTAGTCCAGCTTCATTCAATTCCATTTCAATTCCTGTACAGTGAACTTAAGTTCCGTTCAACTCAGTTAATTTAATTCAATTCAATCCATTCCTATATCATCAAAACAGCTATAAAGTTTTAGCATTCAAATCAAAGAACAGTTTGTTCCAGTGATTTTTATTGTGTTAAAACAAAAGATAAGATGGAAGAACTAAAACAATTTAAGTTAAAATAAATTCGAAAATCGTTCAGAACGTTGAAGAGTTTTTTAGTCAATCTTTTAAGAAATTTTAAAAATGTGCCTAGTTTGCTTCATAATCATTTATTTGTTAGAACTTTCAACAGAAATATTTCCAATATTACAAGAACATTGTGATTTGCGGTATTTGTATTTACAATAATTCATTGATGATGATATGCATGCTGTTGAATTGCTGAATAATCTAGACTCTTTTTCCAATCATTTCCAATATAATACTTAGTGTCATCATAACTTTTCTCATATCTTACTTCTTCAACAAATATTTTTTCAATTCAAATTAATTGCACCCCAAAAGTAAACCTTAAATGAAGTTAATGAATTTCTTAATAATCTTTTATTTTAATAATCTTCTACTTGAAAGGGAATGCGAATTGAAAAATTTCAATAACCAACCGTTAGCAAATTTGGTATTGACAGTACCAGCTAAGAGAGAGAAAATGATGATGGCAACAGGATGGATAATTTGTCGGTTCAAGAAGGGAAATGTATTTGAAGCAGCACCGGAAATCGGGCCAGCTACCATATCGTCAACCGCTTGTCGTCATTTGCAACCTTTCTACTAGCAATGACTCGTTTTGGAGTGGAGAAGACATCATAGCAAGCCCATCTTGCACATAATCACTAAGCTGCTCTGTATGCATGCATATGTGCGCGTTTGCGTATGTGTTTGCACTATAAGATCTGGCTATGTTTAACTTTGGCCAAGTCTCGATAGTAGACAACCAGAAAGCACTAAACTCTTAATCTCTCTTCCCGTCCTTTACCCATTATTATCGCAACTTTTTCCCTCTCACTCATAGCTCTTGGCTCATTTCCTCCATTGATTTCAAAACATGGTGAAAGTAAGGCTTCAAACACTTCGGGCTCTGCAATTGCCAGTATTTGTTTACTTGTATGTATGTATATGTATATATGCGTATATGTGTGTATAATGTGTGCACATATTAGGGAAGCAGGCCTGATGAGAAAGGTATCACAGGCTCGGAAGGGATATAAAGCGAAGCTTACTGGATGAACAATTCATTACAGACAGATGAAAGTACTCAGACTTATCCCAACTAAATGAGCTGTGATAAGTAAATTTTAGTTCCATTATCTGTCTTATATTCTTAAATGTGATTGCACACATGCACACATGTAACACGCATGTGTTCAGGCAGATAACGTAAACTTGAAGCATTACTAATTAATTTTATGTACTTCATCCGTCCATTTCACCTCCAATTTTTTGTTGGAAGCAATAAATGAGCATAGATATTTGAACAATTTCAACAGTTGAACAATGCAATGCCTTTCATTTAATCACCTTATCCCACAAGAAATAAATATTGGAGTGAGGAATGAATGAATGAATGAATGAATCACTGGACGGATGAAGAGATTGTAGATCGCTTTATATTATTTAGGAAAGATATGATTTTAAATGATCAAATAATCCCACTTCATTCTCTCTCACAACACTCCAAAACATCTTCCTTAGAATTCCCACAGAATCAGCCTATGATGAAGCGTCAAAATAAATTAAGCAATCCTCTACCAAAGGAAAACATTACTCCCATTATTATACTCCATTATGATGATAGAAGATAATACAACTGTTATTTGAATAAGATGAATTCAGTTTTCTTTCGAAAGTAAATTTAAAACTCTTTCATTTTTTTTTTTCAAATTCCCGACTGACGCAATGAATTAGACCTAGTATTATGATTGCTTCATTCTGAATATCTATTCCTTAATGGATATTACGTGACAAATAACAGTATTGTTAGGTTTGTGAAAATAAACAGAAGGATAATTTTAAATTTATTTCACGATCTATACGACAGAGAAAGTTATAAGAATGTTATCAGAACAAACAGAAGGGTACGGTAAGGAAGGTGTGCTAATTCTAGACTTCACATAGAGAATAGAGAAATAGTTCCATACCTCTCTAACTTCATTTCCAATCCAAAATACTCCCTCCGCCAACGTTGATGTCAATATTAGACATAATCATTCATTTTTTGAAACTAATATTTTCATTGTGCTTTGTTATATCTAGACCAGGCGGCCCGTAAAATTTCGTATAGACCAGGTAATCAAATCTCGCCCTGTTACAATGTCCTGGTTTATGTTCTAAAGTGAATGGATGATTGCGAAAACTCTTGTTTCACTCAAACTGTTGCTATTCTCAGATTTACAGCTATTCCATTTATTATACATTTATTCTGGCGTATTTTATTCTTGTCTTCATCTTATTTGAATCTAAAATTTCCTTAACTTGCTAATTTTAAGCATAGTAAGATTAAATTCTACCGTTATTCGTTATGACTCCTTTCGATTTTTCCCTCTTGTGATCATTGTTTCAGAAAAAAGTTTTTCAAATTTATTAGCTTAATTGAACAATGGATTAAACGAAAGTCTCACAGTGAGAACGTTTCATGTAAAATTTCAACTTCAATATAATGATAAGTTTTTGGGATAATTTTTTTTCAAGAAGTATGGAATGTTTCGCAGAATTACTGGATGCGCTAGAAGAAGAAAAAGTGATAACTGATTGTAAATCGGCAGATCATCAACTCAGTGGTGCGAATAACAGTTATTGTAAGCAGGCACGCTATATGAGGTGAAGTTACTTAAAATTGTTCCATGTGAAACGCTTGAAGTTTTTGTCAACGGAGAGCTTGATGGTTAATAGAAGGTATTTGCGTTCTCATTTATTTTTTTCTCAAGAATTTTTAGTCTTTACCTTTCAAATTATGTTCTTATGACTTCCTAAGAGCAAAGAAAAAAAAAAAGAAAGATTGAAAGACTGAAAGTAAGCTGGAAAGAAGAAAAAAGTAGCAAAGAACAGTGAATGACAAACGTTCAACTGCATGAAATTAAAAAGAATACTTTGCACTAAGATATGATATTGAAATATTGCCACTGAAATACATAGCTACTTTTTTTTCAAGGATATCTGAAGGTAATTGACTGCGTATATAGCTATCATCATTCAACTGTCATGATTAATTGATGGACGTGTCACATAGGTGATTCATAATTTAGAATTATTGAAAGACGACGACTAAACAGATCTAAAGAAAGGCGTCGGCGCCGTAAAAATCAAGCAAAAAATGTGGTGACCAAAGAACCACTTAATTTCGTTTTGCAAATACACATCGATTTCGGATTTGCGCAACGTATGAGTGATAAAGAAATAGGTAAACTGGTTCGGCAAATGGGTCGCGTTTGGGGTCTCCAAAAGAAGTTCGTTTTTTTTTTTCCTTTTTTTCTTACTGTATCTCTCAGACACTAGTATAAATCAAGTTTATAGTATTCGCATCCGTACGTCTGTGCATACATGGTATAACTGTACATATATATATATATATATATATATACGAAATCTTATTTTGTCAACTTTATAACAGTGAGGTTGTGAATAGATAACTAAATTGATAACTTCAGACGGAATTGTCGGATAAGTTAAATTTGCAGGAGTCCTGGTTTGCAGGTTACACTCCTTTCACCAGATGAACGCTTTTTGTCTGAAGGACGTCGGAAAATGTCTGGTTTTGATCATTTCAGTTGGATAATTTCTGACAGAAGTATAAGTGAAGTAAGATCCACATTATATCTCAAGTCTGTCAAAATTCGGCAATCAAGCTACAAAAATGTTTGGTTATCGAATTTTGAAACTCATTCATTGACTTTAAAGTTGCAATCATCGACAATTGCTTAGTTTGAATCAAGTGCAATCATATTATTCTAGGAAAGAACTACATATTGTAAGAAGTCTAATTATAACTAGAAATCAGCTAATCAATGAACTATATCATCATCATTTAATATCATATAGGAACTGATTTTGTGTTCTTGTTGACCATTTCTGTGTATCACATATCATGTTCACATTTTTGACTGTATAAAATATGAATAAGTTAGGGGAATAATTTTATTGCATCTTCAGTATAAGCAATAGTGCTTTTTTCCTCCTTAAAATTTTAGTTTGTCACGGAATGCCATGTGGTATACTTGAGTCCAGATTCACAACTTAATGCATTGCTGGATGTGAAGCCTGACGAAGTATATGTTATCGGTGGCCTCGTGGACGAAACTGGAGTTGGATCGTTGTCGTATTGTAGAGCAGGTGTTTTTTCGTTATTTGATTTTGCAGTGTAGTTAAATATTAGGAATGAATTACTGTGAGCAACTATAAAGTTAACTTTGCAATTTTATTCGTCAACCTGTAATTTCTGGTCCCATAATTGATGGTTGCTTTATTTGCTTTATTAAATGTCCCTTTGGTAATCTTAAGCAAACAATATCATCGGTTTATTCGTTTGTCGTAGTAGAAGTATGCTGAAATAATGGTGTTTTTCACCGAATTTTAAAATATATTAGTTCTTGGTTTAAGGATTTTCGATTATGCTGACAGTATATTCTTAAAAAGATTCAGCTATGCTTCAGGAATATGCGAACTCAGAATTAGCGAAGTGTAAACAGTAACTGATAATTATGAAGGCACCATTAAGGAAATCTTTTCAGTAAATGTTTTAGAGAGTGTAGGGAAATTTAAAATCAAAATGAAGCAGAAAACTTTTGTATGTTATTTTGCAGAAGAATTAGGCTTGGATGCTCGACGATTACCAATACAGGAATTTCTTCATCGACGTGACAGTGGAACATTCAACGTAATGCTTACAATTAATCAAGTTGTTGAAATTCTTGTGCGTTACGTTTACTCAAAAAGCTGGACCGAAGCGCTTTCTGTTGTGCCTAAGCGTATGGGCTATGAAGTTGTGAAATCACCGATTTAATTGTTGTTTCCAATAATTTGATATATTTTGTTAGCAGTAGAGCCTTTAACTAGAACCTTCATAACGATTCGGAAATGTCAACAATGCAACAGCTTAAGAAAATTGAAGAAATATTGTGCAACATTTTAGTTGTGAGCAAACAGTCCAGGACAGCGGACTAATTAAATTGTGAGCATTTTCTTTCAGGAAACTTATAATCGGCCTGTAATATAGGAGACATATCTAGGAAGTGCAATTGATTTTCTATTGTTAATTGGTTTTCCATTTTAGTTTCATTTAATGCTTTTCATGGTGATGTATTGGTAATTTACTATTGTTGTTTTCATTTTTATTCGTGTTTTTATGTAACTAATCCAAAATACAAGTTTGTCATTTCTGTTATGATGTAAATAGTTCATTTTCCATTGAATGAGTTTTTTTCTCTCTCTGGAGATTTTTCATGCTGTTTTATATCCACAGGGAGAACTTGCAGTAAATGTTGTTTTCTTTAACACATTTTTATATATTTAGGAAGGATATATTGAGACATTATAATGGTGCATAAAATAGACGAGAATGATGACTTTTTTGGCATCCACGACGCCACGGAAACACCCCTTCCACGGCATATGAAAGCTGCAATCATGTTACGATCAAGGACGGCGGTGAAAAAATGTCGTGAAGCTTCGAATAAACAAAATGCTGTTTCAGACCAGAGGTCGGCTTATTTTGGATGAAAATTTTGTTGAAACACTTTTCAAATCGATTTTATCTGGACCGAAACATGGAATGATCGGAGATTCAGGCAGTCTAAGTACAGTTGTTGATACCTCTGGTACTGACTACATCGACTCGTTATATTTTGGTGGTTTTGAGGACATCGAGACTGTAAAAGAAGAAAATAACCAAGCTGATAATGCTACGCTTAATATGTCTGGTATCGACTATATTGATACCCTATATTTCGGTGGTTTTCTTGACAGTCGATCTGCATTGAACGAGAATAAAAGTTACAATAATTTTAGCAGTTGTTTAACTAAAAGAACTGATAAGAATGACCGAGGCGCTGATTAAACGGGATGCTTATGAGCAATATTCCAGATTATATTCTACTAGAAATAAATTGGAACAGAATTTTGAGATATTAGTGGCCCATTTCAGACAAAATTTGCAAAGAACGTACCTCAGCAACTAATTGATTGCATTAGTTTCCACTGATTACATTAACTTTTGTTAAAAATGAAACAACTTGTGCTACCGTCCAATCATGGTCTTAATGTTTACAGTATTACTAAGATCCATTTTCCAGAAGTCAGGTCTTGTAGAGAATATGGCAGCAAATGTTTTAAACCGAATCTAAGTACAGAATATGATTGCTGTATAACTGGTTGATTTGTTGGGCAACACTTCACTGATTTTATGTTTATGTATCTAGCTATTTAAAAAAGAATATCTTGCTAAATTAAACGACTCAATCTGACTAATTCTTTTTAATTTGGTTCCTGACACCGAAGAGATACACTTAGAGCCAATATGTTACAGCTGTTTCATCAGAGTAGCTAGGAATTATCTGAGTGAAAATACCTCCCTTTTTCCTGCTGAATTAATGTTTCGGAGGATATTTCTACTGGCTTGAAATTTGCCTTAAATTAGTCCGGTGTCGGAACCTCATAAGCTTCTTTAAAGATTTAAGAGATCAGTTTTTTTATAAACTTTGAAAGGTCAGTTTATTTGTTTTTCCATTGTGAACTTTTCTGTTTAGGTTAGATTCGCTGGGCAGTTCGTCAAATAATTTCGTGGAAGATTCCATTAAGCATACTGGATATGGTGGTAATGACAATAATGCAGATAGCGAGGATATTCGATCATTCGTAAATTTCTATCTATAGAACTAGAAGTTAAACTGTTGATTGCAGTGAGATATTATTAGTGATTTTGAAAATTTAAAGAAAAGTATTAATAACGTTGTTTTTCACCGTATTGTCTTTGGAATAGTTAGGAAACTGATTTGTGTCGAAATTTCCAAACGAATGGGAGTGGTTGATGACTTTCACTTAGCTTTTTATGGAAAGCCAGTCCTTAAGCATTTAGCCTGCTAAAACCATCGATGCTTTAACTTCACACTGTTATTTTATTTTTTACTTTTGTGAAGAAAGTATAAATAAAGGATATCGCAATACGATTTATATAACCTTGGCTGTTCCTGTTAGCGTTATCTGTAATTTGTATATTCCTAAGCAGAAAAGAAACTTCGTAGGCTTCCTGTGTAGTACATTATTCTTGGAAAGAAAGTCACTAATGTTGCAGGAAGTACTGGACTTAAAAACATGCAAAGATATAGGTCTCAAGAAAATATGGGAAGAAATTCAACCGGTATGGAAAATGAACAACGAGGACTTAGTTAATGTAATGGCCAGCCGAATTATTTATGAAGACGGTTAGGCTTGATATTGTTTATTTATTGCTGCACACAATTGTCTATCCAAATATGCCAAAACGTATGTTCGGTACTTCCGCTTTAAAAAATATTTTCTATTTATACGTGTTTTTAGAGGAACTTATTGCATTTGATAAGCCATATCAAGTGGCTTGTTCAAATGCACCCAGCAATCAAGCCGAATTGTTGCGTATTCTCCCTCAACTTTCTTCTCGAATAGTACCACAAATGGGTTGTTTGCGGATCGTAAAATCCACTGCAAAATCTGTTACCGGTGTGGTATTGTTTGCAAAGTTAGTTTTGTTTTTTTTTTTTTTTCCTTTCTATTTCATTTTTATATTTTGTTTTCAATAAATTTGGACAAAAATGTTGCTCATTTCCCGTTTGTTTAGTCTAAAGAAATTATTTTCATATTATACTTCTCTTTATTTTTTCTCCTTCTATTGATTTTTTAGTTATCCCTTTCTTTGATTCTTTCAAGTATGAATGGAATAAGGCGTTTTATTTAATATCAGAGCATAAAAAATTAGAAATAAAAAATCCTCGTACTAAAAAATACTGATTAGGAATTTATTTTCTGTGTTAGACCGATCTGGATTAATTTCAAAAAGGCTTGCTCTCTGGAAGGTTCAGAATATTCTTGTGACTTTTTCTTTTTCTTTCCAGGAATCAAGATGCTCAGAAAAAAGTAAAAGCTTTGTACGATAATGGTTCAGTAGAGCAGTGCTACCACGTCATCACAAATATGGCACCTACGCATTACGAAGCTGCTATCAATATTCCGCTTGTCAAGTGTAGGGGAAAAGATAACAATTACATAGTTAATTTTGATCTTTTTTTTTTGCTTTTTTCACTATAGCGAAGAATATAAACTAGAGACAACCTACCTCTCTGAGTGATTATTGTTTTTATTAGTATTGACTCTTCGTGCGATAGATGGGATTGAATGGGGGAAAAACCGTTTGATTTTTGAATCTTTCCTTCAATTAGTTGAAGATAATTTTCAAGATGCAGAAAATTTGGTAAATTTATGTATCCTTTAGTCTTTGAAGAGTTTTGTAGAGTAGCTAAATGTAAAAATATCATTTGCAATGCAAAAGTTGTTTATTGATTTATTTATTAAATTTTTTGACCGACTTAGATGTTACCACTGGGTGCAAATAACAGCAGTGAAATAACTCCGTTTTTGGAAGCAAGTACGCATTATCGCGTTCTCAAGCATGATCCCAAAAATCATACCAGTTATATGGAGTGTATCGTCAATCGTGGTACTTTTTTTTTCATGTTTAGATGGTTCCTGGAAAGAAATATAATAAGTTAAGTTGCGAAGATTGAAGAGACTGGTTGTGTTTCTTGGGTTATTACAGTTCGGTTCTAGAAATGTTTCATCCAATATTTTAACTAGTTCATTCATTACAGCTTTGTTTTAGAGGTGAAACTGAGTGTTTACGCTTTAATAATTCAAAAAACCATATTAGTTATATAGAGCACAGCTTCAAAATTATTGTAATATGCAGTATTTTGTCAGGGATTAAAACTTATTTTCTATAAAAAATTATTTTCAAATGCTGTTAAAAAGTTTAAGAGCGGCAGTTTTAGACGTTTCGGAGCAAATACGTGCTCACCTTGGTATTGGTATTGCATGTCCCATCATCGGTGATATGAAATACAATTTTAGTCGCAGAGAAGCAGGAAGGGGGATTCCACCACGATTATCGGATACTGCATTAAAAGATTTAAATATTGCCGGTAATTCAATCTTTCTTTCGTTTCTCTGTATAGTCGCAGTGCAATGTTTGGTTTAATATCCATTTTTATATATATTTTTTGTAGTAAGGCATATACAGTTCTAACGATTCTTTGGAATTTGAGAAATGTCTTGTTAACTGTGCATATTTTATTATTTAATTATTACACTTTAAAAATGCTCAGAGTGTAGGTCATTATGTACTTCGTTAATGCTTTACATGTTGTTTAAATTAATAAATTCCCAGATAGTTGAATAATTAAATTTGGACTAGCAGGTTGTACTCTCATTTGAGCTATGGGTGTTGTTTCTGAATTTATTGGAAAGATCATGTTCACTAATCATGTTTTCAGGTAATTCATTTCGTCGATTACCGATGTATATACATTTGAAAGAAATAATTATTCCGTTATCGAAACGAAGCTCTGAAAAAATTCATATTTGTGCTCCGATACCATCCTTCTTTGCATATGCTTTAAACAAATTACGACTATTGAAAAAATAAAATTTGCAAGCAGTATTTGTTCTGTACTTCTATTTGTAACGTCTTTTTTTCGATGGACTTCCACATTCTGCATATTTTCGTTGAAATCCAAAGAAATTAGAAAAATTTCAAAGTTTTGGGAGGGAATTAATTTGCGAGAAAGTGAAATCTAGCTGAATTGTATTTGTGGATCTTATCACTGGCTCTAGTGAAAATACTGGATAAGTTTTTAGGATTTCATAATGTTTGGTCGTACTAAATCGAAGTTTTATTAGTGAGCAAAATTTGTTGTAAATTATGTTTTATTAATGGAAGACTTCTTTTAAAAATTCATACATTTTTTGATAGTTTTAGCTGTTGCATTACTGTACTCGCAAGGTCGGTAATTTTACGAGGTTTTCTGACTGTTCAAGACATTTGTCATTTAATTCTGGCTCGCAAATATTACTTTTATAATTTTGGGTTGGTTTTAGATATATGTTCAATGAGGTTCAAAATCAGTGGTACTTTATTACTTAACTTACAAATGCCACAGCAGATCTGCTATGCGAAATTGGATGACGAATTACCGAGAAGCAAATCGATTATAAGATGGAAAACATCGACTTATTTTCTGGCATCATTACTTTATGCTATTCAGACAGAATATGTAAAACGAACCTTATTGAATTTTCTGAAGAGGAATTACAGTATTCCAGATGATAGGGTAAATTTTCTGTTTATTGGATTCTGTTTAGTGAAACAACATAGTGACTATGATAATTATTGCACTTCGTTTCCTTCTGAACATCATTTGATTCATAATCATATTCCTTTCAGAAATTTTATCGCTTGTAGTCATTGAGTCGTTAATGGCGGTGTTGTAATCTTGCGAGGTTTTTTCTCAAAATTTTGAGCATATTTTAAGTGTTATACCATCATTGGTGGGATCACTGAACTGGATATAACTGGAGAATGATGGGGATCTCTGAATAGCTGCTTTCTTATAGGAATTAGCTTTACATCTCAGACTTTACTTGAGAAATAAATTTTTAAGTTTCGAATTATTTCTTAAAAAGCTTATTTATCGTTTCTATTTAGAATGTTTATTTGGTAATTCATTTTCGCGAACCGTTGATTAGTGAAATTGACTATAAATGGTGAGCATAATTTTCGTTTGCGATGTTTTTTGCTTGTTGTTTCATGGATAAAGTGGAATTGATGAAAGCCAATTCCTTATATTAATATTAATTTGGAAGAAAAAAAATAAATGCTTTAAATGGAAAAGGGAAAAACTCATAGTAAAATGAGCATAATTTAATTGTCATCATTTTCAGGAACTACAGGATTTCTGCTGTTTGTGTTAGAGGTTTAGAGCTGGAGAAGTCATTATGGATTTTATCTACTTTCGGTGGTGCTTTGTCAGCTATGGGTGATTATTACAAGCATTTTGTGGGTTAATCTTTCTTTTCGAATTTATCCAACTCCTAATTTTACTCTCGAAATAATTAAAACGAAATTTTTTCAATGAAAGTATTTTCATACTGTTTACTTTTGTATAATCATCTCAAAAGTGAAGTGTTTTATGTTATATTATTAAAAATTGCTGATTTACATCTAGTTTTTATAGGCTGAAAAAGCAGAACTTGTTTCCTATAGTCAACTGCAACTTGCTAATAATATTGGTGATCCGGTTCTGATTTCACGCTGTAAATTATATATTTCAATCAGCTTAATGCAGACAAAAAGATATCGTGCAGCTGCGAAAATTATTCGGTAATTTATTTTTGAATAGTTATGCATGGGGATTAAATGAAAATGATTAGACGTTTGGATTATGTAGTAGAACTAAATACTGAATGACCAGATTATCCTGCTGATCTTGGTGAATATATGAAAGTTTTGTTCTAAATGATAAGAAGTATGTGTGCTCTATGATTAGCTCATTAGAATTTTCACAAAGATATTTTAGTGCTATTGTAGCTTTAATTACTTTGCGTTCATATCAGGACTGATCCGTCCAGTTAATATATATCATCTTGTTCCTTCATTCCACACTGTTTTTTGCGTGAGATCTTCGACGTCAATCAAGTTTTTGCTTTTAATTTGCTCATTGGAAACGTGTAACATATATAATGGTATCTTTCCGGATTGTTTGAAACTTCTGGCGCACATATTTGTCATATTTTGAATGTCGAAATTTTATTACTTTCATACTACGGTAAATTTGATGAAATATTTGTAAAATAGAACGAAATTATTTGCAGCCGACAATATAGCGTTGCAAAAGCGCTGAAAAATCAATTTCTCTTTCATTGTTGTGAGGGAGTATGGATGAAACTGCGTGGCATGATAGAAAATTCTAAACAGATGACCCGTAATACTGGAATCACTTTGAATGAGAAATTCAACGAGCTTCAGTAAATCAGCTTGTGAACAACCGTCATTTGTAATTCCATGAAACTGATTGTTTCGATAATATTTGACTTTTATTTGTTTTTCATGAAATTGTGCAGAATCTGTTAAATGTCCTGCATCATCTAAATCATTGTCTTATTCAATATAGACTTTGACCTGATTCTTTCCTTATTTTCAAAATTCGGGACTTCGTTCATTTTAATGGAAAACCTAATTGCTTTCATGATTCAGTTTTAAGTATATGCATGAAATTTAAGGTTTAATTGGTAGTAGAAAGTAAATTTTCAGCTGAAATAGCATGAGAAGGTGTGGTAATGGTGATATATATATTTGAAAAATTAGATATATTTTATAATTTGTATATACAATTTCTTCTAACCTTTTTGTTGGTCATCATTCTCTCACCGTTTGTAATATTTATGATATTCAGTGAAAGTGTTGCTTTTGTTGAAAGTTTTAATTAAAGAGAAAATATTGCATATTTTATTTATCATCTTACTGTGAAAATATGATGTTCCGTATTTTTTTATACTTAGTGCTTCTTACAATCCTTTGGGTTAAAAGAATCTCGTTTTTTCTATAATACTGACGCGTAAATCTCCAGGAACTTTTTTCAAGATTTTGAGCAATAAATAACTACTGCTAGATCTTACTACATGTTAAGGCTTAGCTTTATAATCAGGATGGCATAAGCAGTTTCTTTACTATATTTTATATTCTGGTGGCATGCAGATATGAATCCAGTGATAAAAATGTTACCTATCATGTGTGGAAAAATATGATATCTTAGAAATCCAAAACATGGATTTGTTATACTGCGAATGGAAATCAAAATTTTAATTCAGAATCTGAAGAAAAAATGCTGCATGTAGTCGACGGCAAAGGTGCTAAATGGATATTATTTTTATTGAATTCAATGAAACTTTCTCTTTAAATATTCTTTTTTCTGTATCAAAGTCACAAACCGATATACTTCTTGAAGCAAGAAATGATCTTTTTAAAATCTTTTTCACTGGAATGTCGAAAAATTTAAGGAATTTTTTCTGATTAAGAATTCTAAAGGAATTATCAGATTGATAATGTTTTGCATGGTAAGTTAACCCTAGTTTTGTTATTTTTCCGAGATTAATAACTTAATATCACTTAGTAGAAGTAAGCAATAAACCTATGAAGCTTGCTTTACAACCAGATAAGATACAATTAAATTATAAGATATTACTATAAAATTGATATACAGTTTTGGTGTTTGATTGCGAAAATCACAGGACGGATAATGTAGCAATTACCGGAATTTTCATCGGATTATTTTTTTTTTTTTTTTTTCGCAAATAACTTCTATTACTGATGTGGAAAAAGGAAGTGGAAAGATTTTTGGTTCAAGAAAAGAAATATAATTGAAAGTATTGAAGCTATAAATGAAAACAATATCATGAAGGAGGAGATGCATCAAATGATGGATAGCATTAGTCAGGTGGACTTTTCAAAGAGATTGAATTTCTGAATTATCAGATAAATCCTGCAAAATTTGTTTAGACGGGTCGAGTGCGCTTTATTTTCACTTCTTCCCTAGCAGTTTATGTTTAGTATTTCTGAAAAAAAAAAAAAAAAAAAAAAATTGCTTATGAATACCTACGAGTTCATTCTTCACTAAAATGTATCCAGGGCTAGATCATACTATGATCTATGCAAATTGCTAACGTTTCTGCTATGTGATTGAAAGATTAGGTAGATTTCTGGATATAATAGTACTGAAGAGTTTGCTAACCAGTGAGCTTTTTTAATCTTCTTTTTTTTTTTCCTTTAACGATTTCATCCAAAGGTTATTTAATTTCTTTAAGTTTTCTTTAAATGAATGAAAGTATCGAACCGAATTTTTTTCAACTGAACTGGAATCTACTTAGGTAAAAGTATAAACTATTGCAGTACTTACTGTTTTTCAATGTAACAATCATTTCATCTATACTGTTATTTTTTTTATTGTTAAGTAATTTGATGGAATTTTACGAAAATATGTTTATGAAATTTTGTAGCGGACTAATTAACAGAGATCAGCTAACTGTCCTTTTTGAGTGGTATGTTGAAGTGTTTACAACGTTTTTCCTGCAACAAAATATTATGGTGCCTTTTCCTACAGCAATTAAGCTTATCAGTATTAGCTGTACCGGTGAACTACCAGCAAATATCAGAAAATGAAAAAAATAATTTAAACAAAGAACTGATAGCATTGCAACTGGTTCGTCAAACATTTATACATCTTAGTATACTTTCTATTACATTTTATCTATGCATATTTTTAAGTCGAAAATTTCATTGACTATCAGCTTGATAACGAATTGATGTCAATAATGGCGATGATGATAATAATGCTATATCTCGTAGCTAAATTAGCATATCTAAGGACAGACCGGCAAGGATAACAATGTACATCATGGAATCACATCTCAGTAACATCGAGAATATCACACTCAAATCCAAAAGTGCTGATAAATATTGCAAAATGGTTGAAGGCATGATACTAGCATTTTTCATCTTTTGTCTCTTTTAAACTATTTAATTAATTAATTGGTGAAGCTCATTTTATTTATTTATTTATTTAGTATACACACCATTTATATGAACGATTAGAGCACTTGTTGACAATAATAACTGACATGCAGTTGGAAATTTCAAAGCTTCAACAAAGACTACCAGGTATGAGTGTTATAGTTTCGTATTTAATGTACCTCAGAATCTGACAATAGACGAAAAGAACAAAAATTATTTGAAATTTTCATAAACAAAAAATTATTCAGCTGAACAAATGAACAAGATAATACAAAAAGTGACTGAAATGCTTGAAAGAAAAGAAGAGATTGGTGAGACAAATCACCTGGGAAGTAAAGGAGATAAAGGTTCACAGGTGAGTATTGTTATCTTATCTGTTAATTATAACTTCATGGTTAAAAGAATAATTATTTCTCGGTAACAATCACGCAGTGTATAGCTAAGTTTCATTTAAGCCAGCTAGAGATGCCTTGTTTCTGCATTTCTTGCAAATTAATCCTCTTTAACTTGGCTGTCTTGTAATATCACATTCTTACTTCTGGGAAAAAGAAGTAAGAAAAAAATAAAGTTGAATTTTTACATAATATGTACGATAAGATTAAAAGTGATGAAATTGAGCAAATTAATAACTTTAGGGTAATCCTGGCTTGCCAGGCAAATATGGTCTTCCAGGTATAGCAGGAAAGCCCGGTACAAAAGGATGGAAGGAATGCCAGGACTAGCTGGTCGTAATGGTATTCCTGGATCAAAGGGTGATTGAGGAGATCCAGGAATTCAGGGGAAACCAGGTGAGAACATGAAAAAATTCTTTATAAATGAAGTAATAACTTGCTTTTTCATTTCTAATTACAAAAATAATTCGGAGATATAAGAAAATGTAAAGTCCTGTGAAGAGAATAGCAATATTTTAAAGTTTTTTTTAAGGTTGTTGAGATAATTCACAAATAATCATTTCAAGTGGTGCGTATTTTTAAACATTCTGTTTTAAAGTAAAATGAAAAATGATCTGTTACAATAACAAATTTGACGTTACACGAAAATATATTTAAGGATTGCTTGGATTCCCTGGCGAGAAAGGGAAACCAGGGTTAAATGGTTTACCGGGACAATCGGGCAGAATTGGTGAACCTGGACTACCTAGATTGCCGGGATTAGAAGGTATAACAATGTAAAAAGGAAGATATGGGAAGGAAAAATTTTTTTTACATAGTATCCAAGATGAAAATTTATGACGGAAATTAATAGAACAAAAAAATATCTCCTAAGGAATTATGTTGAAATAATGAACAAATATCTGTAAACTTCTGCAAAGCCTTGTCGATAATTTCAACTTGTTTCATTATTTCACATAGAGAGGAAAATTTAGGAAGAACAAGCATTAATTTAGGAATAATGAATCTGGAGAACGAAATCTTCAATTATTGCAGCGATTACAGGAAATTTCAGGTTCGCCTGGACCAATTGGGCCACCGGGTTTACAAGGGCTATCTGGATAGAAGGGTGATATTGGTATACCAGGATATCCCAGGTCAAAAGGAAGTCCAGGACATGATGGCCTTCCTGGTTTGCCAGATGAGTTCCATAATAGCATCTGTTTAGCAAAAAGAAATGAGTTCTATTTTAGAAAGTCATTCTCATACTTTAACTGTAACTTAGGAAATACTAATAATAAGAAGCGGAGGAGCATAATTGACTTTCAAATAGATATAATTTTAATTTATTTCTCAACAATAGCATTCCACTCATAGTTTCTACTAATTGATGCACCCATAATATCCATCTATCCACTTTAAATTCATCATTTAACAAAGGAAAAAACTTCTATATTAAAATATATAATTTAATTTTCACGAAATCTCAAAATAATTCTGTATTTAATATTTTGATTTGTAGGTTGGCTAGTTGACGATCGAGGTTACTGTATTCTATCGGTTGGTACTTGTCCACCATCATTTACTGAAGTAACAACATATGATAGAATCATAGAAAGTTATCGTTTTGGAGAATATTCATTAGTGATGCGTAAAGAAAAGCAGGAAATATGGCAGGAATTTAAGGTACAAGCATGTTGTAAATAAAGGTATTTCATGCTATTTCACAGTGAAAGATCATGAAAATGCTTAACTAACTGTTTTTTCTTTTAAATATACTAAGCTATTTTACTTCTATGCAACTTTTTCGATGGTTTATGATATGTGTTAAAGGTCAAACAATCATTTTTCCTTCACGTTATCACACCATTATTATGTTTCGTTTTTAGAAATATTATAACACATATGCTGCTAATTAATTAATTACTTTTGTATTTTTCAGTTTTAAAAATTGGCTTGAAAAAGAAATCTGACCTTAAAGCTTTTAATTGCTTTGGTTCAAAAGACAAGTTATCTTTTAGTAAAAATGAGACAGAGTTATTATAACCGCATTCTTGTATATCGCTTTTAAAATTTAATCAAATATCAGATAGCATTAGCAATATTAAATTATGTTTAAAGTCTATTTTACTTAAAATCATCTTGAAAATTATGATATTTGATTTGTATTTTCATATCCATTATAGCATCAATCGATTAGTTAAAACATATTCAACGGAGATATTTTCACAAATAATGTGATGAATTAAATGGAAAAAAAAAATAAATAGTTATTGAAATGTTTGTTGGTGATTGATTCATATTGGCAAGTTGATTTGGAACATTAATTTGTCTTTCTTTTTTTTTTCCCTTGAAAGTTTTTTTTTTTGAAATTTTCTTCTGAAACTTCCTGAAAATGAAAAATTGTAGAAGAGATAGAGGAGGATAAGATGAGTAATGTAAGCAGAAGATCTAAGGAGTGAAAAGTAAGTAATAAATCAGTCTTTCAAGCAGGTGTTTGCTTATAGCTCTTATTCTTAGACAATTTATTCTAACCCATTTATCCAACCAAGTGGAAGATTTCGTAATTCTTATTGACTTTGTAGTATTTCTTTTTTCAAAACTTACTCCAGTATATTAAAATATAGCTCTAATTTAGGTAATGTTGCTTTTTGTTAGGTTTGTGGTATCTAACTGATGATAATTTGCTTCCCATTCGGATATGTGATAATGAAAAGCAGGTATTATTTAACTGTAGAGATATAATGTTTACTTTTTGATCAGATATTTATAGGGATATGAGTAAAAATTTTGGTTATCGGAAGGTTTTTTTGTTTTTTTTTTTTTTACAAAGAATCTAACCTCAATTTATGAAGCAATAATTAAATATTAACAGAGAAAGTTGATTAGTTAAAGAGCTTTTCGAAAATTGCGCAAATTTCATGCAATGTTTTTGTTAGCTTAGTGCAAAAATTTCTTATCCGTGCAATACATCAATGTATGCATGCTATAAAAGGAAGTACTTTTCAAGTATTTTGAAAGATAACATGTATGACAAATTGAAATGAAGCGCTATTAGGTTAATCATTGATGAAACTGATAGATCCGATATGATATGATCAAGTAACACCTATTCAATAACTTGATTTATAACGGGCCAATTTTTCGTTACTTTTTCAAGCATGAACACAAATCAATATTTAGAAGAAATGAATTCGAAAATTTTCTTTGTAATTTATGGAGTTGTGTATTTGGCGAAAGAAGTGATAATGGAAATGGATACATCCATGGAATATGGTAATATAGTAAGACAAGTCAACATGCAAAGTGCTATCATCAATAATCTACAAAGAGTATGATCATTATCATCACAATAGTAATGATAATAGCAATACTAACAATAATAATAATTATTGTTATTTTACTAATAGCAATAATAGTAACAAGAATAATGGCATTCGTAGTAACTTTCAAAAGAAAATAAATATTCTTCTAAGAGGTGAAAAATGTTGAAAATACGTCAGGTCAGGTAAAATATCATTCTTTGGAATGATGAACATTGGAATTACAAATATTTACCTTTTATTGTTTGATTTTTATAAAATTGCTAGAGTGAAATTTTTGCAGCGTTTGGATAAAATGCTGGAAGAGCGGAATATGCACGATGAAATTGTATATCGCAATCAAAATCAAGGTAGAGGTATAAGTATGCTTATAGGTACCAATAACATTATGGTAGTTATGATAGTTATGATAACATTAGCTAGCAGCTATGATAACTTTAAAATGTATTTCCATGTAACTCAGTATTTGGTTAACATTTTATCTGAATAATAAGCCAAATATTTGTAAAGAATCTACAACATATACACTTTCTTTTAAAGGAAAAACCAATTGTAAATGCAAACCAGGACCACGAGGAGCACCAGGACCTGCTGGACCACGAGGTGCACCTGGACCACAAGGACCACGAGGGCCACCAGGTATAAAATAGTAAAATGAATTTAGTAAAATAAACAATTCCTATCCACTTCTTGTAAAGTATGCATATCAGAGCACCTCGTAATTTCTATCTTGCTGCAATACGACAGCTTAAAGTGATGAAATATATTTCTTTGTATGCAAAATCTTGAGCTATAATTGGTTTACAGCTATACCGGATGATGATGAAACATGCTTGGTACTAGTGGGTAAATGTCCTACTGGATTCATATCGAACACAGATTATGGAGAAGTGTTGCAACCACTACGAATGATCACCGATATACCACTTCATGTGTGCTGCAAAGCTTGATCTGATCATTTGTTTTATCTTGTAGTAAGAAAACTTGTCGAGAGAAATTCTAATTTGGAAATAAGTAAATGTGGTTAAAAATTTAGAAGATTCATATTTGTTACTGATCATCAACATTACAAGTTTATAATCCGAATACGGAAAGGTCAACTACGAGCCTATCCACTCCACTGATCGCATCTGCTAAACTAGCAAATTATTGAAAGGTTAACTTAGGATGGATCAACCATTTCGAAAGATCTTTTTGGCTCAATTTGGCTAAATTAGCACAGGACACAAAAAATGAAGAAGGAAGAGTGGACAATTCATCATCTTTAACTTTAATTATCAATAATTTATCAAAAAGTTAACAATACCAAGCAGTTTAAGAGAAACTGAAAGCTTTCTATGAAAAGCTAAATTATAATGCACCAATCAGATAGATGATGCATACAAAATTTCCATAACAACAATTTTCTTTCTCTTCGAATTGATTTCCTTAGCTTATCCGTCCCCTCCTCTTATTGCATAAAGTGTACTGCTATATACTTCCTTCCTTAAGCTAAGTGATCCATCCTCGTCACAACAGATCAATTCATCATGTATCGACAAATCTCTCTTCCTGTCTCTCTTTCTCTCTCTGTCTACATATGCATTTTATTGGTTAGATAGAAATAGCATGTGATTTATTGGCCATTTCATTTCTCTTCAACTTTAAATTGGCGCAAAGAAAGCCTGAAGTTAGGATATTATGATGTGATGTTGGGAGATTGGCTAATCCCTTCTGAATTGGTATGTAGCGGGAGGAGAAGAGAGGTGGGAAGGAAGCATTCATTCATATTATCAAAGCTGAATATTGGTCATTCAGTAATGACCAATTTGTTTTCCTGTAATGACAAACATTACCATTACAGGAATGCAATATCCTGGAAAAGTTATTTTGGAGAGTGAAGATTTTTTAATTTCAAAAATTTTGATTCTAAAATTAAAAGATCTGCCAAAAAGATTAGTGATATATGCAAAGTTTTGAAGAGGAATGATTAAACTTTGCATATCTGATAAAGCTTTTTGATAGATCTGATTAATATATTAAAATATAAAAGAAATCATTTTGTAACGGAAATTGGTTCAAGCACCGTAATATATGTGACCTTCTGGGATATTTCACATGGTAGAGAGGATAGTAGGAAAGATATTTTACATATTGCGTATCTATTTTTAGACGAAGTTTTTTTTTTTTTTTTTTCAGACTTTGATTTTAAAAGAATAGATGAAAAGAGAAGTGAGAACGCGCATATTACGTTCATGGGGCTAATTTGAAATGCTTTCCGATGATTTGCGCGAGAAATTGCAAAATATCGAATGTGAGGAGGATTTACCGAATGCAGTTATCGTCACTAACGTACCAGCCGAGGTTTCTCTTACATTTATTATCCAGAAATTTGACGCTTAAAAGTACTCTCAGTTCTTGAATCTTCTTTTTTTTTCCATGTTAGAATAACTCATTTTATTCAACCGATGGATTAATCATTGGGAAAATGGATGATAGACAAACAAAATATTAGCCAACTAACGCAAGTTTCTAGTACTAATGGCACACTAGTTAGGATTATTTAAGTGGGAAGTTAGCATTGGCATCATCTGATGATGTTTATTCGATGTCCATGCTATTATCTGAGAAATGTCAATGAGAAGGTTTGATAGCATTAGTAAATTAGGATAACATCCCACGTATACATTTATTATTCTCTGCTGTTCATCATTTTTCTGCATGGAAAATCAACACGGTATTTTTTATTGTTCTCTGGCACTTCTGTGGATTTCTTCTCTCTTTTTCATGATAATAATTGATCAAGATAATTGATGAAAGTTTTTCCAGGTATTCTCGGTTGACCAACAGAAGGCGAATTTTTCGGACTTGTTCACTCAGATCGAATCTGGTTGTCACTTCGATTTTTTGCGAAGTTTTCGACGGGTTCGAATTACCTTCGAAAAGCCGGAAAGTGCAACGGCTGCAAAGCTGCTTACGCAACACTTATCATTCAATGGAACCATTTTAAAATCATTTTTCGCTCAGGTACTAAGATCCTTTCATAAATCATTAGATGATGCATCACAACATATTTCCTGTCAATAACATGGAACGCTACAACAGGTTCTACTAAAAAGATGTCAGTCGTCAAAACTTTTTGGTTGATTAGACTACTAGTTCTTTTTGTTTTGGTCCTAGCTTACCACTACACGGAAATGTCTTCTAGACTCATTTTAAATATAAGAAAAATATGCGTGACATCATGTAATCATTGCTACTCCTTATGAGACAGATAGTCAGATATATTTTTTCGAAGATTTGATTCCGCTTCCCATACTTTGTAATGAGGCATTTAATATCTTTTGTATTATAGCCTGCCGTAACCAAGGTTTCGTATTAGTTATGTTAGTTTAGAAAATGTTTTGATATACCTGGTGAATCAATTTGAAAATTTTTGCTGCTTTCTTACTGTTTTAGTTTTTATAGAGAATTCGATTGCGGGATGCATCTGATGACGGGTTATTGAAATTACCACCATTGGAGAAACAGTTCTTGATCTCACCACCAGCTTCACCACCGGTTGGTTGGGAACAAAGTCACGAGATGGCCCCGGTTGTATGCAATTTTGACCTGATGGCGAAACTTGCTGCACTTACTGTCGATGACACCTTTGAGGCTTGTTTTCCTTTTCCGCGTTGATTTCGTTTTAACAAAGTCATTTCCATATTAGCTGGTTGGCCTACTAAAGTATTTGTGGTTGTGATTCAATGTAGGGATTAATATGAGTATTTTCAGGTGTATGAAGGTGGTGAAGATAAACCAAAAATTGTGATACATCCAGCGAACGAGGAAGGAAACAATGTTATGCCCTCCCAGTCAATGATGCCTAAGACCCCACGACCACCGAATACACCTCGATCTGCACGAAAAGAATACAGCTGAATCGGTCCACTATTGCCCCGCGGTATTATTCTCAATATATTTATTGTAAATTTACTATTTTTATTTATTATATGACAATAGATTAACAATAAATACAAGTGATAAATTGCGCTTCTAAGATATTTTCACTCTTGCATTCCTTGCTGGAGAGAATATCCGAGGGCTGTGATTTTCAGCATGTGTCCGTTGGACGCTGAGTTTCATGAGAAGATTAATGTTCAAGATTTTTTAATAAAATTCTTGAGAGGAAGCTTTTCTAAAATCATCGGCAATTTAGTTCGATTCTGTTTGTTACTTGTTTCGTTGAAATATCCGGGACGCTCTATGTGCTAAACAAAGATTTCTAGATGCCCATGCTTTCAGCATACTAACAATCAATTTATTGAGTCTATTTTTCGCACTGATGGTTCGGATAAATTGGCTTGGTCGGCTTTCTTGAGGCAGGAGGATATGCCACACTTTACTGCTCCCTATTCATTATCTTTCCTCACTTATAAGGCGCATAAGTATGTCTGAAATGTTTCTTTGCACAAGAAGATATCAAAACAATTTATAATGAAAGCAATTATTACATACAAGCGCGATCAATATTAGAGCATTCCTTGCAATCTTAACCCCCAATCTGGAATTCTGAAGTATTTTATTTCTGTGACAAATTCCGTCTGATCCACTGAGTTATACTAAAAGTGTTTTGGTCAAGTTACTGCCAAAGTAGCGATAATGATAGAAATAGGCTGAAAAACGCAAGATTGCCTTATTTACTGGAGTTTTTTTTTTTTTTTTTTTTTTAAATTTTTACACGGAAGTAGCAGTATTTCTAGGCATCTATTACATAGACATAGCGTCTGAATCTAGTTAAGAATTTCATCACGCAACTATATTCAAATTCGGCAACCATTTTTGAAGAAATGAAAAAGGAACCATCTAATCTTTATTCCACTCTTCCTTTGATATGACCTTCACTATGAACAAGAAATTCAGACAGAATCGATAGAACGACATTTGGAATGGTTTATAACATAAGTATCGCGTAAATGTTGAATAAAATTCTTAATAATTAATTTCTGGCTTGAACGATTCTTACTATAAAGGTTAAGGTAAATAGCTATTAATATTAGTAGGCCACCCCAGAAGTACTGGACAACAAACGGTTTGGAAAAGAATAGGAATGATAGAGTGATCGTAACTGCTTTCCGAATAGTTGTTACGGTAACAGTAATAAGTGCTCCTTGGGTACGTATTAAGCTCAGCACTGCGTTAACACCAAAGTAGCCAGACATGGAAAACAATATACTGTAACCGTAGGTTTGCAATGGATGCTGAAAAACTCAATATTAATACTTGATGAATTAAGAATCATCGAAAATCTCCTCAAGTAGTAAAAAAAAGCAAAGGCTTTGTGAGCACCAGTTTTTTTTGCCCTTTTTTTTTCATTACATCTACCGTAATTTCCCTAAAATAAAACCCAATGTTATATTAATTTTTGTTTTAAAAGACGTATTAAGTCTAAATTTTCGTGTGTATGTATTTATCTCATCCAAATTGCCATATATGTCCATCAAAAACCGTAATCCAATAATATTAATTTATATATTTGATTATATATTATTACTTTATAATATAATACATCCGTCATATGTTGTAACGGACTTACCATATGCGTCCGTCTGGCTGACGACCTTGAATGGGGCTGTTTTTATATTACTAATATCTTGAAAAATCAATCTAGGGCTTATTTTCCGACTCTTATCTTTGGGGAAACACAGTATCAATCCATTTACACTCTCATACAAAATATTGTGTAAGTTTCTATTAGTTACTTAAGATTTTTTCTTTGGAAATGAATCAGTAAGTCCATCTTCCAGCATAACATATTATTTTATATTCATTCAAAATCCTAGAATATTTTGCTTGATGGTGCAATGATGGCTATCCTTTACACGATTTTCAATTGCACATTCCATGCGTTGAAGTTTGGAAATAAAATTGAAGATGCCAGAAAAAAATAAGTAACCTTAAAGAAAAAGTAGAATCCATCCAAAAAATTGCCATAAATCATCAATCCCAGCAATATATAAATAAATCCAATGGAATATGAATACAGAATCTGGAAAAGTTAACCTCACTGTTTTGAAATTTCTTTTCAGAGGAATCACCTTTAACGGAATTGATACCCCATATCTTAAGAAGTACCGTAGTCAGTACGGATTAGTATAGATTCTTTATCACGTCTTTGCGATTCAATTGTAATTTCTGCAATCTATGTGCTTTTCTTCACTACAGAGATTAGCAAGACAGATTGATCGTAATGTAGACAAAGAAAAAATCAGATAAGTTCTCATTAAGCATCCTATTCAACTGCATAGAAATCATCAGTTTGGTTAAAAATTGACGAAAATAAACATTTCAGACTTATACTTTTCTAATTAAACATCCATTCAAACTTTAACTAGCAAAATTGTGAAATCAATTAGCTTAATGATAAAGCTTATTGAGGACATGTTCCATTACAAATAAGCTACCACGCATTAACCTTTTTCATAATACTAGCTGATTAAATTCCATTAAACTCGAAGTGCTCAGTGCATGACATTATCTTTCACTGTTCTAAACTTCCTAAACTATATTCCATAATGTCTCAACATTGCTCAATGGTTACCGCTCTCATAACTTACTCAAGCAAACATTTTTGTGGATAATTATAAGTAAAAACAAACCATTTCATTATTGGTAGCTTTATAAGTGTGCAATGATTTCTCCTGAATGTTACCAATTATGGCATCAAAAAGTAAAGCAATTGAAATCATCGTATATCCAAAAGGATTAAACATTGGAGATACCATACTATCACCTAAGATAAAAATAGCAAGACCGAAACTCATCATACATGCTGCTGTAAAATCGATGTATGTGTACTGTTTACCTGGAAAATGATTCCTTATATAATATCTCTCGTTAGTTATGTTGTTACTTTATCATGTTTATTAACATTCTCATATATGTATACCTAACAAAATCAGATCATTTAAAAATTTTAATTTAAAAGGTTTTACCTTGAATAATAATCCCACCGATTAAAACAGGTACCAATTTGCAACATTTGAAAATTACTTGTGTCACATAGTTCAAATAACCCACAGCAACATTTGAAAAGCCTATCGTACCCACCGTAAGTGTCGCTATTTGTAAATAAATATATATTGGAATTCTTCTGTAATAGTGATATTCTAATTAACAATAACTGCTTCTACAATTTTTTCTTTTTTTTTTTTTTTTTAATATTTACATCGTTATGCCAACAACTCCTAGTGTTACGTGGTTTTCTCTGAAGATGACGTAAATAAGAACGAAAAAACATTAGATGCATATTCAATTTTTAATAAAAAGGTCACATATTTCAAATACACAAAAATGAAAAAGTAACATCTGAGCTTTGAAGTAGCATGTGTTAAGTTGAGAAATGAGTTCTTAACTAAACTAGAAACTGAAGCTAACAATAAAGCCTGATAGTAATAGGATAAACGGTAGTATCAATCATTCATTTTCATACCCAATTAGATAAGAAAAGCAAAGAAATTAGTTGGAACAAATGATTATCATTTTAGCTAAAACCGATAGCTGTATTTCCCTAGGATCATGAAATTTTCAGGATTTCTGAAATGAACTGAGATAGATCTTCATAGTAATAGAAACTTGAAAGGTTTCAAAAATTTATTAATACTAGCCAATTATAAAAAAATGTTTTTGTTCAACATGAAATAATTACGAATAGTTTATTCGTTGGGAATGATTAAGTGGTATGATTTGATGACAGATATTTTGAGATAACTTTTACAATATTTCCGTATTTAATACGAAAGATACACTTCACCAAATGTTAGTCCTGGTTCTCTATCAGTAACAGTTTCAAGCACTACTGCTGGTTTTTCACAAAAATAACAATGAGAATATGGGATTAAGATTTCCACGATTTCCAAGTTATACCCATTACTGATGTAAGAGCTTCCAGACTTTATCAGTATTTTAGTATATTCATATCTTTATTAGTATATTTATTTATATACTTTAAATATATAAATATATTTTACCAATATATCTGTCATGTCCTTTATCAGTCCATATTCTTAACTATGAAGATTAAGTTAGTGTAGTTTAATGTAGGAGTTTATCTTACAATAACTCATTCTCTTTTATTTCTAATTAACCATTTTCGACTACTAAAATTGTTGCACTGATACTGTCAGCTCATTCATCACAGTTAAAAATTGCGAGGAAATTTTCAAACGATTTGAATCAATTAACTCACTTTCACCATTTTTACTTCGCTCATTTTTTTTCTCCTATCTTATTTTTCTTACTTGCAAATATGTTTTTTTTAAAGCTCTTTCTAATTTTGATTAGATTTATATAAAGCAAACTCATCGGAAATGACTTTTCATGCAATCCTTACCGTAAATAATCATCAATAGAGGAAATATATCATAGCTTACCGCCGATTTATCGCAGCGTGACAAAAATTCTCCAATGATGCCATTATGGAACAGATGAAAAATTGAATCAATGTTAGATGCCATCCATATGATTCCATACCATCCACTTTAAATATTAATTCCTGAAAAAAAGCAAAAGGATAGCTTATGAATATGAATACTTTCGCTTTAGATTCATGAATATGGGAAAAAAAAAATCTCGATGGCAAACCTGAATAAAACCATAGGTTATATGAAAAATGAATACTGCACAACAAAGCACAATAAATTGCAACTTTTGTGATCTGAAATAAGAGACATATCTCTATTTTTTTACTATTAATAGCTAATAGAATAATAGGAAAATAAAAGTAAAAAAATGGATAGATCAATTATTGCATTTATTTAAATCGATAACCTGAAAGTGATATTAATTCCCAATAGTGTAATTTTTTCTGTATTCCGTATCACTGCTTCTCGCTGAGGAACATCTTTGATACTGAAAGGTAGCAACTGTTGTGATATCATAGGATATATTCCAGGAAAGCATCCAAAAAAGCTCATTCACTATGATTGACCATGAAAATTACATCATTTTAATTATTGTAGAATTGAAATTTAGATATAAAAATTGAAGGAGGGAATTGCGTTCAATTACAAGTTTTACAAAAATGACTTCATAAAATTGTAAGTTGTCCTTAATTTTTGTTACTCCTATTTTTTTGCTACCATTCTTCCATAAATATTCCATACATCAATTTAATTATTAGACAATTTAAACCAAAACAATGTCTGATAGATGTTAACCGGATACTATAAATGGGAGAGAAATTGATGCGGAGAGCATAAAAAGTTAGACTCCTTACTGAAGTTTAGTGGAAAATAGACACATTTTTTATTAAAGCGCAAATTTCTTTTTAATTACGAAACTCAACATCAGTAACCATAACATGAATGAAAACCCTAAAGTAAACCATTGGGAAGAATAAGATGATTTACCAGAAAAATCATGGACTATCATTTCTACAAAATAAGAATTGATCGAGATAAGTTATAAAAAAGCTTAAGGATGCTAGCTATTTTAAAAAGGATAACATCGGAGGAACAAAGCATGTCTAATACATGGATTTTCCTTTATTAAATTTAACAAATTATTAAAAATTGAAAAATGAGCTATAGTAGAAAGATTATTTGGTAACAGAAAGAGTAAGAGAATGTCCTTCCATTCAATAAAAGTTCTAAACTAAAAATTTTAATTTCGTTTCAAATACTCCACTTGTTTTCCGTTCTGATTCACCACTCCTTTTACATATGAATTTGTTGCTTTCGTGAATTCAACAAATGATGGAAAAATTGCTCCATTGTACAGAAATAAATACATTATTACTTGTTAAGTATCCATTTATTCACTTATATCAATCGCAATAAAACGACATTGATGAAAAACAACAAAATAATAATGAGCATCGACTTAGCAGCACCATTTTTTCATTACTTTATATTTTGCCCGTAAACTCAACACCATCGCATTGTAATGTAAGCAGCTGAAATAATGCTTTTGGTAAATTCTTTCGAAAAAGATCAGTAAAAAAATAAATAAATTGATACTTCTAATTTGTCATGCTGTAAGCAGAAATATAAGAATTACAATGATTAGTAACAGTGGGCAATGTTATACTACAGTAAGTAACAAGTAAATATTGTCTTGAAAAAACAAGTATAAAAGACAAACTTATCCCAGCTATTCAACTCTCGAGAAAGGCTGAGATTGCATGAATACTTTAGAATTTGGCTCAATTCGACCAGCACGTATTGTAATGTAGAATGCTAAAGAATGAATTTACAACATGCATACTTTAAATAAAATCACGTGCTTGGATGATTAAATCGCTTTTTCAAGGCAGCAGCATAAATACAATTATCAATTTTAATTCGTTTTTTTTTTTCACGATGTTAATAATCTTCCTAAAAAGTTGTCTTGAGTTTAGTTACCACTGCTCTAAATTAAGACTTCATAAAATCACAGAGAATAATGTTATTTCATGCAAAGCATTCCATGCGATCCACCTATATCTACCAAGCATTTTTGAAAGTGCTAAAAGCATTGCTCTTCATTGTTATGTGATCACTGCATTGTATTCTCATCATTATATGATTTATAAAAGGTTCACACTAAGAACACTTTCTATAGCCTGCATACTTAAAATCCTATTATAATGACAATAGAGATATTTAGAGAACTTAAAATATACCCCTGCCTGCTTTTTTATTAAACAGACAAATTCACTATAAAATGAGCTTGTTTTCTTTAGCGTACATGAACAGATCAAGAAAGCTAAATCTACAGCGCATTAATTTCGGTATATTCCGTAGGTGACATAAAAAAAGACTTTAAAAACAACAGAAAAGCGGAAGAAACTTACTTGCAAAGAGTGGAGATTTAATTCCACCGTAAATCTGAATGAGTAATGTTTGATCAGAGAAGCTGTCGAGTTGCACTATATGCACAGCTAGCTTTAATCATTTGTTCGGAGATTCCGCCACGCCATATGCCACCAATAATTTTGCAATGCTGTCGTTGTACTGCCAGAAATGACAACTGTCGTAAGGTTGCTGGTTCAAGCGGAACAAATGCTACGCCGGTGGAACATATGAATGCGAATTGTGTTTTTGAACAGGCCTATAAGAATTTTGTCCCTATAGATTCTGATTATTATAGGCATATATTAGAATATTAATCTGTAAAGATCTGTACTTGAATGCAGGATCATGCAAGCTTGCATCCGAATACTAATTATCGTGAGCTTGTAGTTATATGATTAGAGAATTTCACATTTCAGTGTAGTGAAAAGTGAAAAGTATATTTTAAGTCAAAGAAATCATTTTTTTATGTGATATATAGCAAAAAAGCTACCACTAAAGCAACAGACAATAATAGCGATACCCCATAGAATCGTAGTTGAATGTGCATGGGAAGGCGATATTTACCCGCTGGCAATACACGATAAACTTTTCGTTCATCATCAAATATAATATGATAGAAAGCATGATAAGCGTGACGGAAAATCTGCAACATGAAAAAGAATTTTTTCTTTCTTAAAAAATTTGAACGACAGTAACCGAGTTACTTAAGAAACATGAAAAAAAGAATTTTTTTACCTATCACTTTCAGACTATGGATCACGTGAAGCCTCAGGTATTACTGGTTGGTATTCAGCACTATATTGCTAACTTCCCCTTTCGACCTTCCACCTCGTCTATTCTGTATTTCACTGGCGTAAACTCCAATCCAAATTCCCTACCATAATATAAATTATGTGTTGTGAGAAGGATATAGATAAAATATCCCAGAATTGATTAAAGAAATGGAACAAAACATACCTTTGCAATGCAGATACCTTCACTGACGTAAAAAGTAAGTGGTGATTCAACCGCTCCCATTCGGTGCACTATTCGTCCGTACGTTTCACTGATACCCCTAACTCGCAGTAAATTTAACTGCAAATAAAATTGTTTTAGGTAGAAGTTAAACAGAAAAGGAATTCATTTTGATTGATAGTTCAAATAATTAGTGACTCTTTCTGAATAATTAGTGACTCTTTCTAGAATAATGCTCAATTAAAACTGTCAAAATCAGCTAATGTTGTTCACGAAATCTTTACAGATCTATATTAGGTATCCAATTATATATAAGTTTTACACTATATTATGTTTTTAATTCTATGTGAAACTAAAAAACTAACGTCAGTAGGTGTATCTAACGATGGTGGATAGGTGCTCCAGCAATTACTTTCCCCATCATAAACAACAATATCGTGATTATCCCGTAGCTTAAACACTCTCCTTTTATCACCATCTAAAACAATCGGGAAACGACTACATCTCTCCTCATTTTCATCCGCACCAATTGTTTCACTGATGATTACAAACGTCATACTATCCTGAAATGAAGAACCTTCAGAGATAGCTTTTTCTAATGGAGCTAAACCCTTGAATTTCAAAAAACCTCAAGAAGTGTTATTTTCCAAAACGGAATTGGTCCCATCACAACGCTTCTCTCATACATGTATAACTGATGTTTTCCACAACCAAGTACAATATTCTCTAAAAAAACTTTATTTTCAAACTCGTCTCCAGATACTTCATCCAGGTTAAACACATCACATGCACCGCTATCCATGTATATTTTTAACATTGATATTCGCGGTACATCACAATCCTGCAAAACAATGATCAATTTAAATCACATAAACAAATTCCATTTTCCTTTTCTAGTTAGCAAATGCATATAAATCAAACCACTATGATGTATATGACGGTCATGTTCTAACAATGATCGATAATCTATTTTTTAACTATATAACTCCACAATCTTTGACACCATATACCTCGCACTTCTCAAGTTTATTTATTTAATCATAACCACCTCTCAATCAGCTAGCCAAAATAGGGTTCAAGTTCTTCGAGAATCTATAACTTTTGTTTTCTTCATCCCTCCAGAGATAAAAAAACTCTCTTGTTTTGCATTTTCCCCAACTTACGCCTTTACGTCTAGTCCTTTTTCCATAACTTCTCATAATTCTGTAATCCAAGAACTTACGAAGAGTGCAACAACAAGAGCGTAGATGTATGGTTCATCGGGTGAAACGGCGTAAAATGAGTAGAAAAGCTGAATAAGCGGAAAATCGAATAACTTTGACCAAGAATTGGGTATGAACGAATGTAAGGACCATATTTGAATGCGATCAGTACAGCATGGCGAAACATACAGTTGATGACCCCAGAAACCAATTTTCATGAGCCGATAATTGCGTAATTCAGGAACAATCCCGAAAATGCGCATTTTATAACCAGACACTTCTGTAATTTGAAATATACTATCAGAGTTAATAATTCCATTTCCATTTCCAGTATCGACTACAAGCAAAGTTTGGAAATTCATCAGAATATCATTTAATCTTTGTTATTTTACTGGAAATGGAAATAAAAAAAAAAAAAGAACCCATACAGGAACAAGGGAGTATGAAAAACGATTGTCGAGAAAACAACAGTTGAGCAAAGTTGAAGCATTAAGAAAAAGAAAAAAAAAAAAAAAAAACCTGATGGTGATGAAGAAATGCAAAGAGGAAAGGAAGTCTGATGAACGAATCAACAATAATCCTCTAGCTTGTTTACCATTTTGCTATTATCCACAAAAACAACATGAATCAGTCTATTCCACACACTTTCAGGCAAATCATCCAATCAGCTAAACAACATCGTTCCATGCGATCAATAACCTTCATCATTTTCACTATTTAACTAATTACTAATAGTTAATTTATAATGCTAAAAGGAAGAAGTACTGTATTATTTTTTGGGATTGTAATGAACTAATGAAAATGATATGATATGTAACTAAAACTGCAATGCAATTTGGTTTGCTAATGTTTATTATAAAATAGCGATATTCCCACATTTTGTCGAATTTATTAAATCGTTTAGTGCTGTTTATTTGATTTTTAGTGTTGTTTTATTTGAACGAAATTATGTATTGAATCATCAACTGAGCAAAAACTGATAAAGATAACATTGAAAATTTATTAGCAAACCGTAGTTATCAAAAATAAATAGCCGAATTACACTCATCTGTCCACTTTTCCTTCTTCCCTCATTTTCATTCTTTGTATTTATTTATACATTTTATACAGTAAGCATTGAAGCATATACTACTAATGCATTACTTATGCAAGATGCAAGTAACCATGAGATATACAATTAGGCAGTTAGGCTTATTGCATCATCATGGACATGGAGCATTATCGTAATATATTCTTCAATCTTTAAATTAGTATTTCATCTCTTTCTTTTCAACGCATTTGAATAATGAATCTTTAATTTCAAGTGTCGTGGTAAGAAAAGATATAATAAAATTATGATAAAAACAAATTTGGAAGCTCCATAGATAAGATTCGATTGTCTAAGCCAAATAAATGTTGACATTTTAGACAACCTAGAGAATCTCAGCAAGTACTAACAAGCAGTCTCATCAGAAATCTAAGTCAAATAAATATTTGCGTCTCTTCCTTATTATTTAGATAACCAACCAATATGCATTTATGTATTAGCACAAATACTTCATATATAAGTGCAGTGAAGTTTCATAGATGGCCTGATTATTTAATAACAAATACTATATCTATAGTCCCTTTCGAAGGCAACTCGTCGAATTCTTTCGTAGAAAGTTAACTTTACATCTAGAAGCTTCAAAATAATCAAGATTAAACAATGACACCTTTTGGTGATGTAACTTGTGTTCAGTAATCTCAAATCAGTCATACAATAGGCATAAGTTATGTCCAGCTACTATGTGGTATAAATAACTAACTGACTTTAAGAAAACTGCCTCTATACCAAAACTTTGAAACCAAACTCTCTTAAAAAGAGTAGAATATATGAGTAGCCTCGAAAAACTGAAATTAGAAGCGAAATGCCAAGAACATTAATGGAATCAATATTCATTCCGAATTATGTACATTAAAGCATAATTAAACTATCGTACAGCACAAAACAACGAGACAACACAGTTCCAGAATAGTAAAAGAATTTCCTGTTTTTTTTTTTTTTATTAAATAGGACTGAAGTTGAAGCCTACTTTTCCAAAACCGATTGCTTTCTTTACCATATAAATTAGAATTGAAGTTTGAATTTTTTCAAGCATCCAACTTAAACAAAACTTATCGAAGACCTACCTGTATTTTGTCTACTATATAATTCATTATGCACTTATTCTGACCCTTCATTTTTCCGCACGCCTCGAAAAGAACAGAATTTTTTAGGGCTGCATAAATAAAACTAGTTGGATCCATTATCTCAAAGGCAAACAATATCCAGACAATTATAAATTAAGCACGCATATGTTTTAATTACCAGCCAGAATTCGAAATAATGATCATCCAGAAACCACCAGCTTCAATTCAGCAACACGTTCAGACGAGCCGCATCTCTTTCGCTGCAATATTACGTGTGACAATTTCGGTGACAAATTTTTCAGTAAATAAAATTCATTTTGTATCCATGTTCAAAAAGAGGCTCTGATGTCCGATGCTCGGTTAAAATATTCAGACAATGTGAAATAAAAGAGATTAAAACAGGGAAAAAGAAACGACCAAACCGTTGGCTGGATTTTATGCGTAGCTTTGAAGAACGCATATCATTTGAGGACATATGCGTCATTTCATCTTGATACGAAGAAAACAAATTCAGCATTTGAGAGTTTGGCGGCTATAATTTTAAATTGCAATCATATAGTTATAAAGTGTAATATGCTTACTGCCTGATAAAGATTAAAATCTATTCAAAGGACTGAATAGTAGCCAATAGCTGTTACTTTAACTCTAAAATATATAACTCAAGAACATATTGAAGTTCCTTTTTCAATCGTTTTTGACAAAATAATTTGTTAATCACTAAGGTCATCAGGAATACATTACAGTATGTGAACCACGTGAAGGACAGCAGTAAAGTCGTCAAACTGCGCATTAGTCCATTTGTAAGTTAAGTGTTCATGCTTAAATACTATTGAAACATGAACGAAAAATTTCAAATGTAAACCTTGTAGAGCGGTTGTCGTGGTGGATCATATGCTCGCATGTTATTTCCAGTATAAGCAATGCATTTTAACTGCCAATCACCTACTTCCTCATTCCATCGAACGAAACGCTCAATGAGCTCTAAGAATTCCGCTGGCACATAATTTTCTGCAGAAAAATATCAATGAAATTCGTCCAACAATTTATTATCGATAGTACAGTTGCAACCGATCTACAGTAACAGGAAGAAGCAGGAAAGGCAATAAATAAAGAAACAGTAGTGAGAGCACTGTCAGGCTAAAAATGGTAGTCATAACAAATTAGAAAGAAAGAAAAAGCAGATCTTTATGTTATTTAAATAAGAAAAAAAAGAGAGAAAAATTAAAAAAGAAAGAAAAAGCAGATCTTTATGTTATTTAAATGAATTTGCAGCTATTTCATAATTCCATAATTTTTTTACACAATGCTCTTTTGGAAAAATGTTGTTAAATTTTTATTGTGTCTCAGTTGATCATAGTAATGCTTGAGCTATCACAAGGTAATTTTTATCAGTCCTAATAGATAGGATGTAGCATGTCCTTTCCATTGACCTCATCGGCTGGAATAACTGTTCATCTAATTTTGTAACAGTTGCAATTCTTTTCTGATAGATGGAAATAAAGTATCAGAGATATTTGTTGTCTTCTTTATTGCTATTAAAACGTTTAATACTTTGATCAATTTCTTTCGTTCAATGAGAATTAACATGTGCATAAGCTACTCACCAATAATGAGCAGTTGTAGGAGAAGTTCGCTGCGAAGTTGACGAACACTATCCAAAAGACCTTCCATCTCACGCTGATGTTCCATTTGTACATCAGCCAATTCATTTTTTGCAGCATTCAGCATACTCCAAACCTTCTTTATCTTTTTTGTCTTTCCATGTGCCTCTTCTGCTAAGTTATTGTATTTTTCTTCCAAATCAATCCTATGAACATAATTACTTAGTAACAAGATAATTCTTTTTCTTATTTCACATTTCAGTATGCCGTAATGTATTTTCTAAGAGCCTAAAAAATCACTTATCTTACTCCTAACAACCAACAAAAGAATCCCATAGAAAAGGGTGAATTCTATTACCATACCGAAACATAAGGGAGATTCAGCAATAAAAAATATATGAAATCTGTGGAAATCACGTTAAAATTAATACTCAAAAAGGCAGTGACGAACTGTAGACTGAAAAGAATTTTATGAAAAGGCTAAGAAATCCGAAATTATCTGCTGTATTTCAACAATACTTCTAATCATATTAACTGTTTTAACTAAATGAACCTCTCCTGATTCTTTTCTGCCAATGCCTGTTTCAGCTGCGTCTCGTTCACACGTCCACGTTCTAACTCAGCATTACTTTGCTCTAGAAGTCGGGCTTGTTTCTCAGCCTTTTCAAGCATATTTTCGCCACCAACGATAAGCTTTTTCTCAATTTGCTTTAGTTTACTCATCAATAAATCATGATCTCTACGCGCTTGAACCAATTCTTCCTAAATAAATGTTAACGAAACATCAAAGAGATTCAAATTAGATATGTGGTCGAAAATCATATTTTGTACAGTACGCAAGCACGTAGGTGAATATGTCATAAAACGATCCGAACTACATATGGCTTCGAGAGAGTTAGAGGCAATTCAGGACGGACACTATAAATTACTGTAAGATGTCTGCATAATGCTATACAGCTCTAATCATCCACAAATGTAATGGATTAAATAACTGAACAGTCATGCTGAATATAGCCTTATAAATGTACCTCTTTAGCACGAAGTTCTGTAGCCAATATTTCGCGTTCCTCATCAGCCAGTCCTTTTTCCTTTTGTAAATCATTTCTCCTGATTTCAATCGTTTTTTCCAGTTCTTCAATACGATCACTGTAACGATTTCGCGGTTGTTTCTGACCTTTGTACCAACCCGATTCACCCGCTTCTTCTTCGCTACCACTTGACTCTTCTGCAAGCTATTTAGTTCGAAATGAAAAAATAAGGTGATTAACCGAACAAAAAATTCCAGCATCATGATATTTCGTCATGATAAAAATCTGTGCACTCATTTAGTAAAAAGAATACAAAATAAATAAAAAAAGTGAGCCCAGTACATCCACAAACTGTTTTCCAAACCTTTTTCGAGCAAACGTTTAAGATGCTCAATTTCCAGCTGGAATTTCCGTAATAGTGCATCTTTTGGGTCCTCATTAATTCGAACCACATTTTGAATATTTTTGGCACGATTTGCATATCTCAATGTAGAAACCGTTTCATCATAATTATAGGAAGCAGGACCAATATTTGCAAACTGAAGTGAAAGAAAAGATGTTGTGAAAAATCTTATACATTCCAGAAAATAAGTTTAGGATTCCAATCCTTTGAATCGAAACATTCCCACACCGTAGGACCTGAACTTTATAAAATGCACTATTATGGGTTCTTCGCTTACAAATGTCATTAAATTCAAGTTATCTAACAATCTAACAACTACTTACCATGACAGTTTTCGAATTACCACCTAAAGAATCCTGAAGTAATCGAGTAAGTTTGGAATTTCTATATGGAATGTGAACCGTCTTCGAATCAACCAAAGCACTAATGACATTACCGAGAGAAGAAAGGGATAAATTGATACGAGCCGCTTCTTTCAATCGATTTCCGCTGGTACCACTCTTCGCCTGCCTCTCACTACCCTAAATTATGATTATTGCGATCGTCGCAGATGTATGACATTTGTCAAAAAGTTAAAACAATTAATTTTGAAAAGAATACACAATAGTGTCATTTATGACTCAAACGTAATTTGGCGAATTTCTATTGAAAATTCACGCTGGGATGAAGTGTTACAAAAATATTTCCTCTAGAGTATATTGCATCATTTATTTTGGTTTGATGACACGAGCACCAGATGCACTGCAATGAATAATAAAAGAACATCAAAGAATAGAAACCTACGGCTAAATCGACAAGCTGTAGCTTCCCTTGCGTGATATGGCAACGATCACCAATCTTTTCACTGCATTCAATCGTTACTGTGAACAGCGCATGGGAACGTGAACTGTCTACATTCATCTTTGTCGCACCTGTTGATCTATAGCAAGACAACAGTAGGAAAGCCCATGTAATTCTACACTCCGAATTTAAATTACTTATATGTTCGAAAAATAGTAACATACCTGTAACTGTTTCCGAACTGCATGATGCGCTCCATATGATCTGCACCGGACACAGTGACGCTTGATAGATCTTTCACATAAACACCAATATCTGGTCGTTCCTTAACATGGTTCTAACTCAAACTAAGAATCATGATTACAATTATATAAGATGGAACTAAATAAAAAAGGAAGAGCAAGAGAAGTTGGCGTTACTAAATTCACAGGGATGTCAAGTCAATGAATATCCTGTGGTAATAACGGGATCGTACATCGAATAAGAAATTATAGAAAGAAGCAAAAGAAAGCAGTGAACAAGTTACTCAGTTCTCGTTTAATTCATCTACTGCTTAGGAAATCAGTAGTTAAAAAAGGAAAAATCGTGAAAATTCAATTATAAGTACATCAGCTATAAAACGAAAAGGTATGATTTCCATTATCATCCCATAGCTCGAGTAGATTATCATTCCTACCTTAATTTCAAGACCATGCACCGGATTTTTGGCCAGCAAATCTCGGATCTCTTCGTTGTAAATTTCCAAATAGGAAACTCGTACAAGAAAAGTTTTGTCCTGCTGACATTTTGCTATATGGTCGAAAATATGTGCGAACGAATTCGGGATTATTCCAGGACAACTATTATTTCCCAACATTGTGAAGGTCTTCCCAGTGCCGGTCTGCCCATATGCAAGAATAGTACCTAAATGAAATCAGAATGAAACAAGAACTAGAACTGCTCAAAATTATTCCCTGAATATCCGACCCCTATATGGCAATTTATAACTTCATTGAGAACACCTTAACCATACCATAATAATCCAATCCCTTCTCACAATCATTATTCAATATCCAACAAAGTTAATCCATCTTTTAATGAATTAGCACCGATAATTACAGGCCTTCATCAACTTCGCAGTTTCTGAGGACCAAATTCAAGGTGGTGCCTTGCCGATATATCACTAACCGTTATATCCTTTCAACACGTTGTCAACAATGTGCCTTGCAGCGATGTTATAAACACCAAACTGGTCGCTGTCTTCTCCAAACACAGCATCGAACGTAAAAATGCGAGGTGGTTCCTAAGAAATATTTAACTTCTTAGCAGAGAGAATGACTGGTTTTGATACTAGTAGCAAAAACAACAGATTGTCTAGATAGATGATTTGACTGCTAACAATTTCTAATGCAGAGTAGATCCATGACGTTCACTACTTGCCAAAGTTTGCGGTAAATTAATTATTTGCTGTTAACTGATTTCTGTCTGATTTTCAATAAATTTAAAAATAAACTTAACGATTTCGCATTCATAACATCCCAAGTAGGCAATCTAATAGCTTATCGACAAGCGCTACACTTGATTTAAGCTGAAGCTACCTGGCCATTGTTTGGGTTGATAACAGAGATAGAGTTGCTAGCGCTGTCTACGGATACGATATTCCGATAGCCTTGCTCACGTTCTACATAACTTAGAGGTCTGCAACGTACCACTACACGAACGTTGTCTACTTCCGGCTCTTCCATCAACCGTCACCAAGTTCTGCAACAACAACCGGTATCTACAACTTTTTAAAGCCAAACGAATGCGAAATTTATAGTGAATTTGAACATGAGATTTCACATCCCTTGTTCACGCAGATTTCGTATAATATAAATGGAACTATGCAAACAATACACCTGACGTAATGAAGAACTCTCCCACAATCACAGTTTTCCACTTTTGTAATAGATAATATATAACTTATCCTGTGAGTTTACTCTTTTGTAAGAGATTTAAATTCATGATTTCAGGAACTGTGTTGATCTCTCGGTTAGCAACTTGAAAAGACTTGAACTAAATAACCAAGCAATTGATGAGCGCATAAAACGCAAAAAAAGGACTAACGAATTTCTTTTTGAATTTAGACTTTCAATTTGTTTAATAGAAAGTCAACAATATAAATATAAGTGCTAATAGACAATTATAATGTACGGATGTGCCGTGAAAACAGACCAAATGACAAGAAAACAACATCATAGCTGCAAGCTTATACAATATAAAGTAATAACATCAGAATATATACAAAACACATTAACGAACTGTTAAATAAGATAAGATTGCTGAGACGGAAAAAGAAAGATTAAGTCGAATAGATTGGAAGAGACAAAGCTTTTTTTGATTATGCAAGAAATAATATACGCAGATTCTGAATGCGTGAACTCCACAACGTACACGTGTGTTTATAAAACATTTTTTTTTTATTTCTAATTATTTTTCTTTTTCCTTCCCAATATCAGTAAAGCTTTTATCAATTAAGCAAAAAGTTTAAAACAAAAATTATAATCTGTATCATAGATATGACTGCTTTCATTATTCCTTGCTTCTAACTACCGTTTTTTAATTCATTGAAGTCACAGGTATACATGTACACGCATCAATTTGTTGTATTGAAAACTAACGCAACGCAGGTTAAACAGCTCTCGTAGGCATAAACAAGAGGATGTCATTGAGCGAAAAAGAAAATAGACAAAACTACGTAGTCAGAGATCGAAAAAAAAAAATACAAATATAATTACAATATACGTAGGAATGAATAAAGTAGAATACTCTTCTACGTAAGTTGTATCTCTGTGAACAAAAACTGAATTGTACAGCTCTTTATAAACTCAGAGTTCTTCCAAAATTCCTTCAGAATCTACCTTTCACTAATCAAAGGAAAGCGATAATGTGAGCTAACTTGGAACAGCCCAATATTCTAACACTGTTTCTAGAGATTGTTGAAATCATGGTAAATGATCAAATTTTATAATTTTTTTTTCTGAGAGCCTCAAACATGTGCAAAAACTGGTGAAAAGAAACATGTTGGAAAACTGCTTCATCAATAATATCCGAAATGATATCTGTTAACGGGTTACCGGCGCCGATTCCGTATTATAATTGACCGCATTGCTTACGAAATCAAGTAATCGGCGCGCGTACTGCAAAATATTCAAGACTAAAACAATATTATTCATACATTTCACTTAAAAAAAAACTACTGAGATCCTGCATGGAAAATATATTTTAAAGCAAAAAATTTGAGCACCTACTGCATTCTAAGAATCAGAGAGAATGAAATCGAAACAGTTCCGCAATCAAAACGTGCATAAACACGCAACATAGCGGTATTACAAAAAGATTCATGAAAAAAATACGGGACTAATTCCAAAGGACTGTAAAATTTGCTACCTGATCAGGTTTCACCGTCGATATATTATCCGCATCCAAACCATATTTGACAGCTTTTGCAGCTGATGCGGTCTTCTTTTTAACTCCGTAATAAGTGAGTATGTCGACAAGACCAATAAAATATATCAACCGTTTATCGCTTTCTGGAAATGTATCTATTGCAAGGCAAAGTGTATAAGAATCTTCTACAAACTAAAAGTCGATGAGCTGTATTAAAATGCTATCAACTTCGAGCTATTTACCAATTTCTTTATCCAGGAAGACTTTTCATTCATTCATACTATACCCACTTTTTCTAAACTTCTTTTTTCTTGGTAAGAACTCTTAGTAAGAAAACAAAAAACCTGCTTATACAAGTTTCAATGATAAAACAGCGTACAATAAAACTTACCTGGACTACTTGGGATTGCATAAAACTCGTCATCAAGATCTGGTCCGCCAGATGGGATTGGCGCAAATGCACCCGTTGACGGCAACGGTGAATCCGGTGGCGTCGGGACAAGTTCATCACCTGAAATCTCACCCTCAGATGGTTCTGCTGGTTGCTGGGCTGCTGCCTCTTGTTCGCCCTTATCCATATCATGGATACCTGAAACAGAGAAAAAGAAAACAAGCTCCAAACTGTTTACAACGATTACGATATGATTTTCTATGTCTAATTTTGCATTTTTCTTCAAATTTCAAACCAGAAATGAACTAACCAACAAGAAGAGAATAATCCATCAGGTGCATTCTTGCTAAAAACTCGGCATCATCACGTAACATTGAAAGTAATTTCTCACGCGCATCAGCTGGCAGTATTAATTTGTACTTATCTTCCAAGAAATCATTATCCTTAATTAAAAAGTCAAATACATCTCTGCTTGAATATGTTATGGGTTCCCGAAAAATTCAGCAATAAACTGGAAACTAACTTTAAGTGTCGGTAGTTCCTTCGTTTTCTCCTTATCAGTTGCTTGCCGCTGTACAGTTGACCCCTACAACAACGTTAGCGTGAAAAGACTTACATATTACATTAAAAATTAACTGAATTTGTATCAACATCACAATGGTTATCCCTAAATTATGCTGTCAGAAATGTTCGGTCATTCAGTGCGCTCCATATTCAAATATGGAAAACTTTGAATTTATCGACAGAGATCTACCGACACATCCTCGACTAACTCAAAATTTCGGAGAAGTATTCGGGAATATTTGACAATATCTACACTCCCAAATCTCCTAAAAAAATTCGACAAAGTGGTCCGTGAAAAGTTAATGAAAGTTAACAACGTCCTATGAATAACGAGAAAATGAGAAATCTACTTTGTTTCAAGGACTCTAGAATCTTCTTTAATAAGTAGTTGAAAACAGATGAACACAATCATACTTCGGAACTTCCAACGGAATTTACTTCATATAAGGATAGTGTAAGGGATATTACACGTAGTCCGGTTCTTCACTAGTAATTAAATGCACAATGAATTAACCTCCCTAAGGAACCCCACATCAGCTGATTTTTTATTTGAATCAATCCATTGTTTAGACTGTCGGAAGAAACACTGATTAAAAATATACCTTCAAGTCATATTTACGATGGACAGCATATTTTCGACCAAGGATATTACGCATCACAATCAAATATGTTTCACTGCCATCAACGGTAAGACGATATAGGCCCAGAAATTGTGGAAGTAATGTTTTACCATGTTTTTCTACTACATACTGAAATGACAAAAAAGTAACACATATTGTGGAAAAACACAATTACATTCTCAAGTGATAAAGAATGAAACGACTTAAATCGAACAATAATTAAAGAGGTAAGAAATCAACCAACTAGAATATCCCTTTCAAATTACATAACACTTCCTATGATTATTTCACAGTGAAGAACTTCTTTTGAAGTCTTTCTTAACAGATTTTAAGATTTAGGGTTCTCATAACAGACTTCATGGTATGATCTGAGGACCGAATGCAATTCGGCAACTGCTTCTGAATCCATCGATTTTATTACGAATTTTTTATCGTGTGAAACAAACAAACGTGAGCCACTTTTGTCCACTTGATCCATCTCTGGTTCCGGTTCACTGTATGTTAAAGAACGCTGTAAAGATAAAAAAAATAGAAAAAATTGATGGGTTTACTCTAATATTTTTCCTTTAACTTTTATCTCCCCATATCACTCAAAAGAATCCATTGAATAATAAGGAAAATAAGTGATGAATCATTAAACACACCAAATATTCGTTTTGATCAACACCAAAATGGTCCCGAAGATTTCGAAACACATTAGGACAATAATCTTTGATCTTGAAATGGCTTGGCATATTATCTCTGGAATGATAAAAATTTTGATACTCGTGTTTCCACCGCTTATGCATATCATTACTTACAAATTATAAAAACGTTCCTGTTTCCAATTGATTTTGATCAGTTGTCAGTTTAATGAACCTGCTCGATCATAGGATGACAAGAGCTTTTTTGAAATGTCGTTACTACGCTAGGAGCTGTTCGATACGCAGTACAACAACAAGGAAGGTATACAACACAAAACTGAGTAGATAATCCAGATGACTGAAGTCAGTTAGACTAGAGAAGGAAAATTCGCTCATAATATTTACAAGCTGAACTTACTTGTTGAAGAAATGATTATCAATTTTAACTTTAATCGATGCTTTAAAATCATCCGGCATCAGCAATCCTGGGGGTGGAACATGCAGTAATTCGCTGATCTATAAAATGATATATTATCTAAAAGCTTTAGTAATTATCTCTTGAATTTCGTAAAGCACTGATGCCGTGTGTTCTAACTTCATATACCGGCTTCTCATAAAGCACTTTATTTGTCATCAAAGCAATAAATATTAGAAGCGTGAGGTAATAACTGTGAGGTCCATGATTCTTGAATAAGACTTGAGGAGCAAAATAAGCACAAACTATCATGAAAACTGATTTTTCCTTCCTTCAGTCCACATGAGCTAATATTTAAAGAAAGCTAACATAAAGATTCAGAAATGCTACGGGATTCTTAATAAGAATGAAAACTGTTTACCGAATGATTCACTCCCCACATGAATACCGAAAGAAGTGGTTCCTTGGCTCGAAACAATTTCCATTTTGGTACTAAAACTTTTCCTTTTCCCTTCTTTCCTTTGCGCGGTGTTTTTTTTTTCGTGGACATCTCTGTAAAGATTCAATAAAAGATTCCTGTTTAAAGCTATTATGGATAAGTATGTAACGATGAACGTCTTTTTTCGGCAATAAAATAGTGTCGTGAATTTCCCGATCCGATAAACAAAAAGACAGATCAGAGTCAAGGAAAAAAAACCGCACTGAACACTGGTAGTAAAGCACCGAAAGTCGATGATATCGAAAAACAAAAGAAGCTGTGAGTTGAAATATATAAAAGTATCAAGTAAACAACAGAAATTTTCTCAAGCAGTCGAATAAATCATTCTTCAAAGTCGCTCAAACTTTTGAAGTATGATGAATCATGAGAACTTTCGTAAATTTCCGATACTTGAGATAAATCTTAAAAGCTTTTCAAAAATTAAAAGCAGCTTTTCGCAATCACAATGTGAAGTGAAACATTAGATAATCAATAAATTCATTCAAATTATCAAATTTGTTAGATTTCACATCTGCGTATTATCAACCTCTTCGCTGGTACCAGTGCATTGACTGTATAACATAAAGACACTATATGACTTCAACAACTGAAATTCTAATATGCTTCCAAACGGGCCGAAAAAAAAAGCTTGAAAATTTGGTTGAGAAACTACCGGAACTTTCTTCATTAGATTACGCAAGAGATGTACTAATAACCAAATATAATCATAACCTTATTTAGGTTGCTTAACTCTATTTAATTCGTGAAAAAATAATAAAGGATTGCAACACTGTTGATAGGACGTTGATCCCATGATTAAGAGATTGGCAATGGAGAAAAACTTAACCGATGGATATTTCCTACTGAAAATGTAAATGGGATTTGGCTAAAGATTAAATAAGAATAGCAATAAATTGCACTACACAACGTTAAGAGTGTTGTTGTCAGCCCGGGAGTTGTAGTCCAAACAACATATCTAAAACTCATCATTTTCTCAGCCGTATAGGATTAAGCTCCTAGCTGGACAGAAGAAACTGATCAATTAATACTGCTTTAATCTCATTTCCATTGCAGTTCAACTACCACTTTGCCCCTCTATTGTCATAGCTTGTATTTTTTCCTCTCCTGGAACATCTCCAGGCTTCATTTATCCAACAAGACCAATCTCTTCCTTATTTTTGATCTTCTATTTTCTTTCAAATGTATCCGATGTTACGATCATACGCTGGAGACTTAAAATAATGGCAAATGAAATGGAGAGAGAGAAAATAAAGCTCCTTAACCCAATGAAATGATACTGCACAGCAAAGAAATACCCACAAATAACCCGTCTGTGACATTCAGTGAAGGATGAGGACAGGAAGCGCAAATAACACCCATTAATCCCACCCCTTCCCACAGAAAAACATTTCTACAAGTATCCATTGCGTTCCGATGGTCAATAGCATAATTACGGAATTAACACGGCCCGACGAATACACACTCGATGAAACGTGCAAGGCTCTAAATGATAATCGATCCATGAAAATCTCAGACTGTCTATCCAATTTTAGCTCTGATTTTAGTGCCATCCATTGTGTACCATATATAAACAAGTCACATTTATTCAAAGTCAATATTCTCAAAAATATCACTTCGATTGACATCTGAATTAACAATCCACTGTAACATCTTTAATATATGTACCATGGCCATATCTGTTTATTTGCAGAAATGTAAGCTATGTTCATATGTTTTCACGATAATAGTTGATGAGCTATTTGTGGATGAACGATGAAATTCGTATATCTTCTCCAAGATCATTCAACTTATTGACTGCAACGAAGAGTGAGTTACTCTAACGTACTAGACACAGACTCCACTCTTCATGATTTTCTTTCCCTTTGTCGGTCATTAGGCAATATTTGCTTTTTTTTTTTTCAAAGACTGAGCGGAAGTTCTGCTTCAATTCAATAAAATTTAAGTGGCACTCGTTATACAACCTTCAATAAAAGTTGTTTTATTCAGCAAATGAATTTTTACAAGTGACCTTTACAACATATTCAAAAGACAATTACAACAGAAATGTTGATGGCATCATTAGTGATTTCTCATAAAACCTGTCGTTATTCCAGACATTTGCACTGAATGCAAAGATATGCAGAGGCATGAATGTATTAGAACAAGGTTCATATTTAGTTCCCGAGAAGAATTGGGAAAGGGATGGGAAAAAAACGATATAAAATATAAAGAATGATTGAATGTACCTGGCCACAAATTATGCCTTTTCTAGATAGAAATTTTAATTCGCCATCAGGCAGACCTAAATCTTGCATACTATTATCATAACAATAGAAAACTTCAAGTTCAAATATCCTTTCGAACATGACAAAAGAAACATCAATAATAATAGTAAACAACAAACCAGAGACAACTTTTTTTAAAGATTTGTCCTATACAGATTAAAGTGTAAAGCTTACAATATACAAAAGTTTACATCCACCTTCTTCTTTATTATCGAAGCTAAGATCTAAACGAATCTTCATAGCTAACAGGGAATGAACTCCTTCAGATCTCATCAGATACCAGAAGCTTCCAATAATCAGCTCTTCAAAGTGCAAACAGTCCCATTAATTAATATGTAGTCTTATTAGATTTCTCATAGGAATCCCACCAACTAAGCTCATGATGGAATCTCATTTGTTAAGTCTTACTAAAATCTCATCAGTTCAGCTTATTTGAATCTAACCGGACCCAAATCCAAATGATGATATTAGGCAGTCATTGTAAGTAGTAATTTGACTGCGATTGACTAGTTTGCTGATACCAGTGATAATGTATTAGGTTGAACATAGCTATTTTATCACCCACAGTTAACAATCCTATTATTAATGCTAAATTTACACTTATTTCAAACCATTAACTGTAACTGTAGTAGCCAATGATCAACTTATCACTGGGGCATTGATTTTATTTATATTGAAAAAGTGATGCATACCTACTTGCATGATAACTATAAATGATACAAATAAATTACATGGCAAAGATAGAATTTATTTCCGTCCTTTAATACAATTAATATCGAGAGTAAACCATTTGTTATCTGCAAATTGTGGATATGAACCAGTTAAATTACAACTCAAGAATGTGGAAAGAATGCTACCAACCGTATGGATATACCATCGAAACCCTGACAAGTGGATTGTACTGTTATTTATTCCGGAGATTCTGGGCAATTTAATATATCCTAAATTAATAAATCCTGTCATTCCAGAACTGCGAATAAGATGAATCCTCTTCTAGAGAGCAATTAAAGATATTAAAGTTATAAGAATGACATACTATGAGATAGATATAATGAGAAGGTAATTATATTTTACTCCAAACATATCTCTTCTCAGTTCTCCACGAATAAGTATATTTCCTGTTGAATTTTCCAAATCAAGTAAAATTTTCAATTCTTACAAACCAAATTCACCTCTCTTTAATTCTTTTTTCTTTCTCATAACTTTATAGTTTATTTGTGCTCATTTTGCCTTATATATTAATAATAAGAAGAAAGGTCAAACTTTATGCTTCCCACGGATAGCACGAGTTTGAATGGAAGTTCATCAAATCCCGAATTCATGATTTCTATTTTTCTAATCATCGCAAGATGTTTTTTGCTCAAAACAAAGTAATATTTGAAAAATCATGCCTAAACAAATTCGAAAACTGAAAACTTAAATTTATAATACAATGAATTGCACTTGAAAGGAGAACGGAGCAATGAAAGAAGTTTACGCTAGCAGATGGTAACCGTTTTCACTCACATACGATACCATATCTTATCAACATCCTAATTTGGATATTTTGAGTGTTAGAATAGCAGGTACATTGAGAAGCATCGATCTGGAATGTCCTCTGGAAAAAGTCTATTTCTGTGATGATTTGGATGATCCAGCGAAGTAAATAATAAGGAATAGCGTCAGCGACACCAACAACAACATAATGAATACCAAAATGCAAATCTTTTTCTGAAATGTGACACGTTCATCCCATTTTTTTACAACTTTAGGTGTGCAAATAAATCCTTTTCCCTTTTGTGACAAATGTTAAGCCTGTTTGATTGCTAGAAAATTTAAACAAAGAAGTATGTACTTTTAGACCATGAAAATGGGAAAATTAACAAACATTTTGTCGCAATAAAACCTTATCTTCTATTATTTCTTAGTAGTAATCATATAATAGATCGCTATCTGACAAACAAGTAATGAACAGTGGTAAAAACTTCAAATTATTACATCGCTTCTCAACTATCGTGTTATGCTCTCCCATTATTAAATTACGACACAAACTGTACTCGCTTTTTCACTTGTTCTCAGTTACAATAAAAAAGTGATTTGTTCTTTTAAAAAAAGCAAAGTAAAATCTGTTATTTCAGGAAATATGACAAAAATGCATGAAGCAAATAAAATAAGTCATAAAGAAATTGGAGTCAATTCAGTTGTGTTACCTCCAACCTTTTATAGAATTAGGAATTTGAAGATTTGGTTTCATTTATCCAAAAAGTAATTTCCGACTTCTAATCAAAAACTATTTTTCAAGCCAAACCAATATTTATTAATCGCTGTAGCAAAATATTTCTGATTTCATTCTGCTGAACACATGAATAAATCTCAGCTCAAATTCGAAAACTGATAATAAGCAGCATTTCTTCTCGTTAAACTTAAATTTCGAAGCTGCGTATTTCACCAACAGCTCTTCAAAATGTTTCGAATTTTTAGAAATTCTATAATAAAATGATGAAATAAATATTAGCCACCGAAAAAAAGTTGCAATTTCGGATAACCTGCAAATCCAGCTCTAAATGACAAACATCTCAGGATAATTTCTCCGTTTTTAAAAGGACTAGTGTATGATTTATCCATGATGTGCTGCAGTACAAGTTTTTCAGAAACGATAAGTAAGACCAAAGGTCAAATGGTAATAAGTTTGATGAACTTAAACTAGTTTCTGCGAACTTTTCTGAAATACATCTAGCAATATATGAAATAAAAAAATACATCATCAGATTGCATATACATGGCACCGTATAATGTAATAAACTAAATCTGCAAACCCGTTAATTTGTGTGTGCTGAATTATTATTTCTGAATAACTCTGAACAGTAGTCATTATTCAGAAGCAAATCGGTCCACGAAACGAAAACTAAGAAAATTGTTTCCGAAATTTCAAGGGTCATTTAAATTTATTGGGAGACAATCTATTCAGAATGTCTAGCAATGACGATGTTTGCTCTCGAAATTTCAAAATCTACGAACTCGAGAGCTTTCTCACATTTTTCAACTTCCACTTTTCCTCTTTTTTTTTCAGGCTTCCATACTAATTGATTAAATTGCATACCTACCAACAGAGCTACTGCATTTAACATCTTTGTCATATCTTATAAAAGGAATGAAAATCACACAACATCAACAGTATTAAATTAGAGCAAACAAATTTTAACAAAAAAAAAAAAAAAAAAAAAACAATGATTAAATTGAATTTTGTTCCATAAAATATGAAAAGGTAAACTCAAAAACAAAGTTACCAATTTGACTTAATGACAATGACAAGTCACCACATTTGTGCGAGAAATTAATGAAGAAATACAACTGCTGATTGCTTTCCGAGATCACAAGCGACTTCAAAAAAAGAGAAACTATAACATTGAATTATTTTATTGCGAAATTACATGAATTATTCATGCCAGAGATTTCAAATTAAAAGTATCTCTTATAATTAAAGAAATATCGGTACGTTATAGAAATAAGGAAACAGAAATGCATGACATTGGAAATCGGCACCAGACTTCTGGACAGATATCTTTTGCCCCAATGCTAATAAAGTTTGGATATATCCTAAATAGATATTACACCTAATGTTCGGAACATCAAATTACAAAAAAAAATTTATCACTTTTGCTATAGTAGCAGATCATCAGATTTTCGAATATTCGTCAAATCCACAGGATCAGACTTAGACATAAAAACAAGTACAATAGAAATGGATGCATAATTAAAAAACAAACGTGAAATTTATGTAAATTTAGGCAGTGCAAAGCAAGAAAAAAAGATGATTGCTACGAATGGTCATCAGTAAACAACGCAACATATAAATAAGCCCGTGTATTGTTTAATTGTAACACAAGGCTAAATGATTGATAAAAATAATAAAGAGAAAGCTGAACAAAAATTACATTATCACTAAAGATTGCTATCATAGAGATGGTGAATACATTGTGAACCAATGTTAATAATTATGGGATGGATGCAAAGCAAATATCAAATTCAACATTACAGATCGATTTCATTCATCATAAGTAAAAGTAATTCAATAAAAAACGATCTTGTCACACTTTTCTTATTTTTTACATGTGAAAAAATTTATGATCATAAAATTTCGCCTGAAAACACCAAGTAGCAAACTTCTCCCTTGGATGAACATATAACCAGTAACTTGAAATAAAAAATATTACTTTTTTGAATTCAGAAAGCAAATTTCATGGAAAAATATTCAGAGTTTAAACCCTAATTTAATGAAAGTGCTTCCATCCCGTTTAAGTATGAAGATGAAAATAAGTGATAAAAAGTAACAAATAATTGCAGGAAGCTAAAATGCTGCTCTATAATGAGAAAAATATGAAAAGAAACAAATATGTTAAGTAATAATAATATAACTACCTTAACATCTCAGAAAGGACTTGGGATAAATGTCATCAACATGAGGACCAGTATGGCGATTAGTATTGTCACGCAAATCAATATCATTATCTTCTTCTGAAAGGAAAAAATGTATCCTTTATTTTGATTTTACAAATACTCTTACTTTTTCCCTTCCCCTTGGCAGTAAACTGAAAAATGATAAAATGACCATGGTAGATAACGTATAGATCATGAAAAATAATCTATAAGAACAATTAACTGGATAAAAAGATACCATCTTTTATTCAGTAAATTCTTTTCCGTTCAAATAAAGGGATAAAATAGATTAACTAGGGCATCATCTATCAGTAGAATAACTGAAAGGAACTAAAAAGTTTCTCGCATGAAACATGCATCACAACTGGAACAATGGAATTTCAAGCAAGCACAATCACAACCAATCACAATACAATCGCAACGGATACAAAACGAATCACATTCTGGACGTTCTCCGAAACATTCTAACAATCCAACTATTCCATCCAAACAAATTTCATTCCTCATTTTTACCCATTACATCGATGAATAATTAACGAAGAATGATGCAGTCTGACTTCTAATTTCAAATTTTATTATGGTACGTAACAAGTTTAGATCCTACCTACAGAGTGACTGTACCTAAAATTGTGAGCAGCACGACATAGCAAAGACACCATGAATTCAAAAAGTAGGATATGCTTAAGCTTTCTTTTTCCGTTACCTATGACGACAGTATAACAATGAAGAGTAGTCATTAACAAAAACGATTAAACAGAGATATATAACTTGAGCCATTTTCAGTAACAAACAACCAAAGAAATTTCATGGAATACAACGATATCTGTACTTCGAACGATGTTAATGCTGTTAACGATATTTTTTTTTTTTTTTGCAAAAGATATTTTGCAAAAAAGATGAAATGATCCCCACAAAAAAAAGAATATAAAAAACTAACAACTCCCGCGGGAAGTGAATATTCTACATAAATTCCATATTATATTTTCCTAGCCATTCTTATATCCATCAATTCATCGATATATGTGGAATTATCACGATTTAAAATAAAAATAAAAAAAGTAGCTATCTGAGAAAAGGAAAAAATGGATGCAAAACATTATTCGTAATAAATTGATACATAAAATTAGATTTTAAAAATGGCTGAATTCATGAGATTTTTAATATAAACGAAATACAATCTTATCTCTTCCTTTTTTTGTCATGCTAAAATGTATTTTAAAGTTGGATTAACCATTTGAGGGAACAGTTTACTGTTATCTTCCTCAAATCACCACCAATTTACTCCCATTTTATAAGACTTCTACTAATAATATCCTTACTGACCCCAAAAAAAAAAAACAGATAAACGATAGGAATGGAGAGTTTCATGCGAGCAATCATGTCAATTTCCTTTATCTTAAAGCTGTTTTTATCTATAAAAAACCTTATCATTTGATCATTAAACAAAACATCTTGCATAAATTATCTGGCTAGCAATATCCCTAGCTACCCAAAACATTGAATTATATGCTTTTCTAAAGTTGCGGTTCAGGCGATCTTCTTCATACATTTACACATGCAAAAATTCGTGCACACAATGTAATTCAGTAATTGAAATAAAAATTGCTTAAGACTGCCTGTGTCAATTTAGAGGACTGAAACTGCATGTAGCTGCTAGTTGCTCTGGAAAAGATTCTGCGGAGTCTGCATCGAGTAGTGATATCATAATACGAACCAACAACGACAAAACAGATAATGGGAGAGTCGAAAAGCTTATGGATTTATTTGTTAATTGAATTTTTTAATTTAATCACTTTCAAGTTTTTTCTAGATTCAAAGCACAGTGACTTTTCAATCTCTTCAAGTATGTGGTAATCAAAGCAACAGATACTAAGTGATAACTGTAAATAAAATTAACATATAAGCGTATTCTCCATGATACAAGTGATAATGTCACATGCAGATGGCCAACAGATGATACACGACGTTTAGGACGACAATTTAATGACTGGATGCGCAATTCATTCAAGCGAACCAAAAAATTTATTAACTGTTGGAAAGAAAAATTAGGCATTCAAAACTACGGCTCATCTTAATTTTTAAATCCTGAAACATTTTGCTGAATGTTTTAGGATTTAAAAATGAATCCTCCTATCTCTTCCTGAGTTAAAAGTAGATGACTTTTGCAGAGCATTTATAATCCTTTTATCATGCACTTTTTTGAGCTAGGACAGCAACGAATAGCTTGGAAAGCTCGACCAAATGTCCTCAGAATACTTAAGAAAGAAGAAACCTACCCTTCTTGCTTTACTTTGATATTGCACGGCCTTCTTCGTATCAGCCACAGCCCGATCGACAAATTCTTTCGCGTGTTCCACATTGTATTCTATCCGATCTACCATTTCGCCCTACAAATAGCACTAATTAAATCAATTACATCGAATTAAAAGAATACGAAGAACGTTTTCTATATTCTTTAGATGTCTGTCTGCAAAAATATCCTATATAAAAAACAGCTAATAACACTGAAAACTAGTGGATTTAATGCATTTGTTTAATGGTTAACAACGTTTCTCTTTGAAGAGATTCCATTATAGTCATATCGGAATTAGTACTGCTGCACGCAATTCCGTAACACTATAATACAGCTGTCAAAAAAATCGGGATAATTTTATTAAGGAAATGTAAAACTTTTTGCATGAAATTTAATAAATATTACGGCACCTAAAGTAATAAAAATCATTTAACTTACTCCTAACCATGTTTAGACTAAAATCATAACATACCATGATAGTAAATCATTTAATTAATCCTAACCATTTTTAAGATTAAAATCGTAAAATATCATGGCAATAAATCATTTAGTTTGAATCTAACCATGTTTACGACTACACTGTAACATATTAACTTTGGAATAAATCATCTAGCTTAATCTTGACTCTGTCTACGATTAAAAATTTATCACGTGCTTCTTGTAAACCACTTTTATTTCGTATATGTATATATGTGTAGGAGTAAGGAAAAAAACCATTATTAAATTTGAACTTTCAGTGATCAGTTCTCTACAACAATTGTCGAAATCTTCAAATCTTCTACAACTCCTGCTATAATTCATCCACTATCACAATAAAATCTATCCAATCTCTTACTTTCAAGACACAACCAAAGAAGGAAATTCCCTTCCTCAAATAACGAAATCATTAAGAAGCTTTTTCACGGCAACAGCTTCAAAACAAAACTACGCTTTTCCAATCCTTTAAACCCACCTGAGACTCGACAAGCATTGCCATATCCATGAACATATCGTGTAGTTCACGTATACTCGATTCTAACTTCATGATATCATTATGACGAGCTTCGATATCTGCTAACGTTTGTCGTGCTTGCTGCGTATCGGTAATGATTCCTTGAGTAAATACGCCCGGATTTCCAGACTCAATCATTTCTTCCAGGTCCTAGAAGCGAGGAATAATGCCAAAATCATAAAAACTTGAACTGGACGTTAAGTCTCGATATAAAAACAAAATAGCTTATATCTATGAAGTTTCAAGTAAGCATTGCAGTAGCTACCATACGTAAGATGATTCAGACAGGTAGTAGTTTAACGAACTATAAATGATATTAAAAACTTTTCGGTCAACATTGTGAAACTGCTTTGGATATGCAGTAATTCTCAGTTTGCAGTTATCAAAAGACTCATTGCGGCGACTAAAAATTGATCAATCTCATTCTGGCAAAACGAAATCTAACCGGTACTTATGTTGTACCTCTGGTATTAAAGTACTATTTATTTTGCTTGTCGAATAATTAAATCTAACAATACCAAAACGTGACTAACACCAAAGTTAACACAACTGACAAACTTTTCACCATGAAAAAAATTAAGTTCCATTCTGGTAACTAACCAGTTTAAGAACCTAATTAGATTCTAATTTAATTATAATTCCATATCTGCAGAAACTTCAACAGAAAAGCTGAAGAAAATCTTCCAGAAATAAACAAACTTACTTCATCCCCAACTTGCTTGCCTGCAATATCTAATTGCCTTTGAATACGACCCTTACAACGTTCGCGATAATCTGTCTGTGTTTTATTGTAATCCGTCATCACTTCAACGAATTTTCTGGAAAGCGTTGAATGTTGCGTCTTTCGTATACGTAAATCAGCTGACGATAATCCACTACTTTCATCATGCTCAATACTATTTTCGATCACTGAAAAAACTTCATCCATTGAAAGGATATATTTGCAATATTTAATTTTTATTACTATCATCATTTAAATAAGCGTAATTTAAAAAAGTAAGATAAACTAGAAACGGTTAGACAGCGTCAGGAAATGGTGAGATGTAATACCGGACGCTTCAGTAAGCAAAGATGACATTGCTATATCCCTAGGTTTACCATACAGAACGCCGTCGTTTAGCAAACGTGGATTAAAGGAAATGGATAGATTTGTTTTAGTAACAAGTCTTCTTTTATGACCAATTCAGAATAATGAAAACTTTCTTCCGAACAACTTCCAGCTCTCAGACTCGAAAAAAAAAGATTACAAGTTTTCAATATTCTTTTCTCAATCAGAGTAACATTGACAGGCTCTGGAATCTGACAAGATATTAAAAAAACTAACATTTCAGTTTGCCTCGAACTTTATTTGCAGTTTTTTTAATACTAGCCATTAGTTCATCCAGTTCCTCTTTCGTTTCTGTAAAATATACAGTCAGCAATCACAGTAAGCATCATTGCTTTTTGTTATGTACGAAGAGAAAAACGAGAAATGCAGAGTTGGAACTCCTAGTAAGAAATGGGTCCACTTAGAAATTATCAAATCAAAAAAAAAAAAAGCTAGAATTAGGTACAATAACAGCGGAAAAAACTGAAAGGCTAAAATATAAAAATATCCAAGTAAGTGGTAAGCGAAGAGAGATTAAAACATCAGTTAAGGAACACCAAGTACGTATAATATTCCTTTGTTCCTGACTAAACACAGATATGAATTTTGATGAGGTATCAAATTAAAAATAAGATCCAAAAGTCAGGAAGTTTAAAAATTGCAAGGGACATACTAGGATCATTAACTGGATTGGAAAGAATCGCTGAATGCTTCTTCTTCACTTCCTCCACATTTGATGCGATTAAATCTACGCTACCTCGTATTTCCTCAACCTTAACCATCAACAAATTTGATAGTGATAGAAAACAAACAAAACAGCAAGGAATAAATTATTTAAGAAACTTTTTCTTTACAAAGCAAACAGGTAATTTTCAGTTCATTAGTTACAAAAAACATTTCGAGAGAAATAAATGGGGGACAAACCACACCATATTCTTTTATCCTGACCATAATAAATCAAAATTATTTTAATAATTTAATCAATTGGAATGAATAAAGTTCATGGAATTATAAAGATGAAAATATGAAAAACCCAACCTGTTCGAAAAATTCTTCCATGAACTGTCCCTGAGCGCTATCTGTTGCCGCCAAGTCATCTTCATGGTCTTCTTCTGACTGTGCCTAAAACACTTTTATATGTTATTTTTTCATTAAACCATCTAACTTTCCCAAACTATAATGAAAACAATCTCAATAACGAAAAAATTTAGAATTTTAACAAATTTATAGGACTCTCAAGGGAAAAACTTAGCTCAATTTATGGGTCATTGGAAGTGTTTGTCAATGGCTCATCTACTTTCTGATAACGATCCTGCTATCTGCTAGTACACTAGGTCAGAAAAGGCACATAGTTTTAAATCGTCTCATGCTAAATTGTATAGTGATTTGGCTGTTATTCAGGCTTACAGTTCTGATTTATCACTGATTTTAATCATGGTAATATAGGCCCATTATTCCAATCCTTGATTATTTTCTCCTAATTACTAAGGAAATGAAAAAACATTCCTTCTGTCACTTTATCACAGCTATAGAGAGCAAAGGATCACGCATCCAGGTGGTTTACACATATGAAAAATGGAACCAGAAAATCAAATTATAAACCATGCTTTGGAAAAATATTCCCACAAGTTTATATATACAAAGCTTTAAAGAAGGATGAAAATTCATAAGGATGTAACAATCAATTCATCCTTTTACCAACAAAATCTATGATCCTGAAATATCTAAAAGTACTGAACAAAAAAGTTTAAAAAAAAGAGACATACGGCTTTAAGAGCGCTTAGACGATCCTTGGTCATGATTGATTAAACGATAGATGATATTTTCTTAAGAACTGGAATGTTGATAAGTGATAGGGATGAAAACAGCACACCTTTGGTCCTATAAAACCGTGTTAAACCTTATCAGAGTCGAAAGTAATAAATTATCATATCGTACCAGATCACGAAAATGGCCCATACAGAGACGTGCAGACCTGTAAATGAAACAATTTATTACCATCAAATAAAATGTAGCGTTGTGTCGATACGGTGATGTTGGGTGTTGCTGAATATGCAGCATCATCAAAGAAAAATGCAAAAATTGATTTAGTTTGAATTAATTTCTTACTGAAATGACATTCATTCATTTTTACACCCACACACATCACACATTTCTGATACAAATGGAAATGACTGGCGAACAATGTGACGAATAAACGAAATGAACGGATCATTTGCAACAAAAAAGCAAACAAGACAAACAAAATGGCCAACAGCTAAACAAACAAATAAATAAGTTAGCCAACAAATAACTATCGCAAGTTGTTCAAAAAATTGACAAAAGAATACAAACGAGTTGATCATCAAATAGATCATTATTGCCAACTATTAGTAAACAAACGTAATGATAACAGTAACGGATATCACCCATTCCATCTTAATCATGTATCCGTATAAATATCAAGCAATACTGAATGTCAAGCAATATTTAAGAATGCGTGTATACAAATGATTATTGAACAAATTTCTAGTAATGCTCTAAATTAAAACTTTAGTGGGAATAATTACCATGAGACCTAACGAATAATTACTAAAATAACCACTCCTATATTTATTACGCAGAGTGAAATAGTTTACTGAGGAATTTTAATCGTCATGATGGAAAGTATGGAATGACACTATGATAGGCTCTCGAGAATATCGAAGAATTTGATAAGCTCTGCAAGATAGTGTTAAAACTTTCCAGTGGCTTCGTCGAATACATTTGTTGAAATAATCATTTTTGAAACTATTTGAAATCTGTGCAATTTCAGGATTTCTTTTTTTGAAAGAGTTCTTATTTTGGGAGTTATTCCAAAGAGGACATTATCAACTCCCTATTTTATTTCCTTGAAGATTTAATAATGTTCGATTAGATTTCACCGTTTCTTTCAATTCGCTTCAAATTTTACCATAGAAAAATGACTAAAGAACTTTTTATAATCCTAAGATAGCACTCAAATTCGATTCCCTATAACAAGCAATGATGTCACACATTCTTTAAAAGAATGTACAGTCTTGTGATGTATTTCATATTTTGTCTTATCAAAATTGAGAATAAGACTAAGTAAAAGTTCAGTGAAGCAAAAAAAAAAGGAATCAGAGAAAAGATAAGTTGTGTTTTATTTTGTTTTATAAACATATATGTGTTCATGTACTTCCTCATTTTTTCGTTTATTCGCTTGCTGAGTAATTTATCCATTCGTCTATTCGTTTATTTACTTGCTTCTCATTTACACATACTTCTTCATTCATTCCTTCAGCAAATTTGTTTACATATCTACTTACTTCATTAGGAATCGAAAAAAAAAAAATCATTCAAAGCAACACAAATATGACAACATTATTAATTTACTCTACCAAAGCGACACAAGTCACTAAACAGTAATTATTTTTTTCCACTAATATGTGTATTATTTCATTCCATCTGAAAGATTGAATAATAATGTTGAACTAAATACGCTCCTCAATTGTATATTTATTTTATATTTCAAATCTGACATCATCGGCTGATATTCGGCATCAAGGAAGTACCATCCCTCACTGTATTCTGCAATTAGGACTTATTTCTTTCGGTACGATAACGAAAACTCTTCAAAATCGCATTCCAATCAACGTGATCTTCAAAACAACATCCCAGTAAACGTGACGCCAACAATTTCACGTAAGTCAACCACCACCTCGGATTGTGATAAATCATACTTATGTATAAAAGTAAATTTCATATCAAAGATGACGAAATGGTACCGATATAAGGTTGGGAATGACAGACACATATTACCCCATGAATATTTATCGTAACAGGTAGGATATTAGTTGTAAGAATAAGCAAGTTATCTACGAGAAAAGATATTGTTATGGTAGGAGAAAAAGTATGGAAAGAAAATGATGTAAACATCATTTTGTAAAAAAAAAAATTCGAAAATGGATAACGAAATTCAAAAGAGCTAAAATATACACTTTAATATATAAAAACGAATAGTGAGATGATATAAATCAACGTTAACAGAGATGAAAAGGGAATGAAAATTCGAAGCACTCAATGCAAAATGTTCCACCTATCCATCCATCCATCCATTAATACTAAAGAAAAGTACAGCACGGCCCGTGGCCGATTGAACCAATTCAATATGTCGACTGGAAAGTATCAGTGACTTTTAGTTGAAATGATTACTCAAAATAAAAAAAATTAAATAATTATTAAAATTGTATTCTTTGATTACTGTTATTCCTCGTTTGTTTTATATAGTAATGATTGTAGTATTCATAGAAAGATTGATAGGAAATGGATGCAATGATGAAAAAATGAAATGGAAATCCTAGGATTATGATTTGGCAAGGCAATTAGGCGAAATGATAGGATAAATATGAATCATTAAACTACCGGAATGAAAAATAATGAATATATAATATAGGAAATTTACGGTAACAAGAGAGATACGGTATTTGATAATAAAGGAACGGGAACACATTTTAGTAGGTAGAGAAGAAAAGGATTATGAAATAAGTAAGTGTTAGTAAGAGAAGAGAGAAGTAAAAGTAAAAGAAATGTAAATATACAAAGAATATTTGTTAGGCCTAGAATGAATTTGTTAGGCCTAGAAACAAAGAAAAGTGCAACAGAGATAAATATATACAAAATAATGCTGAAAATCTTATATGTAAATGGCAAGAGAGGCTTTTAGTGTGAAGCATCTATACATAGTTTAAATGTATTAAAGAAAAAAATTTATTATCATAAAACAAAATAAGCAAAGTGAAATCAATGTAAGCTATTATATAACGGTACACACACATACACACACATACACACACACCCACACATACACATACACACATACACACACATATATATATATACATGTATAGTATGGGAATGATCGATTGGTAATGATGTGGTTGGAGAAGAGGGATAGTTGAAATTGGTTTTTAGAGGGTTTAGTATTAGCAAAAGCAGCTATATACATACATAGTTTATGTTGTTAGGAAGAGCATGGTTGATTGTTGAGCCTATACCTCTTATCTATCTATCTATCCGTCCTCAATGTTGTCAGTATTATCCGGAAGCTATCTCACAATTGTGATATTGCAAGCGGAAGAGATTCGATTATATCTGGGAGATTAGCTGATTAAGATGGATAACGATTTGTGCTATTTGATGATGAGAGTTGTGATGCATGATGATGATATGGTAATGAGGGGATACAATATCAGTGAATTAGAAGACGATGATGCCAAAGGCATTCTCTTTTATGATAGATGAAGCGCGTGATACGACTAGCTAGCATGATTTATTATTGAAATATGTTATTAAAATGTTGAAAAAGTATATCTCTTCTTTCAATCCTTTACATTTGTTTAGGGATTCTTTTCATCAAGTATCTCATCAATCTTTTTATTCATTATACCATCATGCTAAGGTAATATATTAAAATTGGGATTTCATATGGTTATAGAAATAAGAGAAGTTGAGGTGATCCTTCTAATTACTAATTATCAAGTAAGTCTAAATGGAAAGTTTAGAAATTGAGGAAAAATGAAGCTAAACATTACCTATCCTAAAATTGTTGAATTATCTCGTTAAATTACCAAATAAACTGTTAAAATCATCGTAACGATTGCAGTTTTCTCTTCTAGAAAATTGATTGAATGGATAGTCGTCTTTTTTATCAAAAGAAAAAGAATAAAAAAGATTGTCAGCAAGCAAATTACATGCATTTTCCCTTTTTGCTATTTGCTTGAAAGCCATAAAAGTTTTTTTTTTTTTATAATGAATGGCTAATGAAAATGCAAATTCTAAACAGCAAGATTGCTGCAAGCTAACACGTTTCTCAGACGTCAATTCCAGAATTAGTAACTTAACAAAGAGAATAATTTTTTGAAAGGCATGAAAGCATTATGTATGGGAATGTAAAACTTTATATACCTGAAGAAATGAAAAGAAAAGGAATTAAAAGTAGATGTGAAAAAACACATGATACGCTTCAAGCTTATATAATATTTGTTACAGGTATTAATTGGGTAACGCTTCATTACATAAGCCGATCGGTAATCATCACTAATAGTCCCTGCAGATACCAAATTCACTAATGATATGATATCATTCCAAGTAAATACATTTTATTGCAATGACAAATATATGATGACTGCTTAACATATAACGTATCCATCTGTTGATCACTTGTTCTAATTAATTTTTGTAAAGAAAAACTAAAACCAATAATATTTGTCATATCCCAAATGACCAAACGTGATCAATAACTCGATGAAGTTATGACAGAATTAAAGCTTTCAATTTGCTAATTCTGATGAATATGATTGAGAGCAGAATATGTAATGGCCAAGCCATAAAGAGCCATAGAAAGCTTAAAAAACAGGTACATTTTACTTATTTATCCATACTCTAACTGATATAAAAATGGGAAGTTTTTTCAACGTTTATTTCTTCTGATTGAAATTTGAATATAACGCTTGCCCGAATAATTACTACAAGTAGAAATCTATTTCCCGCGATAGGTGAGGGTAAATATTATTCCTGGGAAGAAGTGAACCCATTTAATCTTCTAATACTAAGCGTAAATTATCGTCTAGTGGTGTTAACTTTAAGTGATACATTTCAATTTGCCGATACTTTCAAATGGAGAAAATTGAATGCAAAGGAATTGTGCACGATTTGCATGTTCAGTGATACGAAATATGTAGAGATATGATAAATATGAATGTGTAAATGCGGGAAATATATAAGTAAGCGAAAGGATACATTTAAATGTGTGCTGAGAGCGTAAGCGATTTCATTGCAAATTTATTAATGAGGCGTAAATTTGATGGAAAGAAAAGTTTGTGAATGAAATGCATTGTAGAATGAGAAGTAATTCAGAGGTTGGAATGAAAGATACTCATGGAAGGTAATGCTTAAAGCTGAGAGAAACGAAAAAGCAGGTGAAATGGATGAATGGATAATGCTTGATAGCAATAAGGTTGTCTAGGATTGTTGGATTGGATAGAGTAATGATTGGAAAAAATGGATGGAGATCCTTTTTCGAGCAATTCAACTATTTCATTCGGATAAAGGTACACATATCTTCTTCCTTCCAGGCTCATTTTCAATGGAAGTAACTTGGCAATCTGAGCTTTAATCTATGCAGATTACAACTGCATGCATGTCATATGTATTTGTCGTAAAATGGCATAAGCATAGTGTATTTTGCATATGAAATTATGATCGATCGTTTAACTAACTCAGTTCATTTGAAAACTAAACATTAAGGGGCTATAGGATGGGATAGTGTATGAATGAAGGGAAGCAGGGATGAACGAGTGAAGCCAAAGATAGCAAGGCCTTAGTTTAGAAGGAGAACATAAATTGTAACAGATTTAGCATTGGTTTTATTCATGTCTCGTTAGAAAACTAGTGAGCATTATAATAATCAAAATAAGGCCTGAAAAAATGCTAGCTTAGACGACTCTAACTTGTGAATTTACTCTCTAAGAATTTCACCCTCTTCCATTCCGTCAAAAACTTTCCTCCTTTCAAATTAACTTCAAAGTAAATAAACATATATTGACAGAGCACACTACACTATACATATATATCGCCTTTTGGTAGAATATCCACACATAAAGAAATGTGACTAAATTGTTGAAACTTTCTGAAAATACATTGTACATTTGGGAGAATGGTAGCCAGTAGAAATGAAATTGGCTTAGAGATGACAATTTGATTAGGCTAGTCATATTTTAATCATTATCATGCTTAGTAACTTCCAATATAATGTGAAATTTTTTTTAAATTATCTGTTCAAATTATGAAATGAAGGGACTGTTATCCCATCCTAATAATATTGGAAAGAGCCAAGAGAATGAATTAAGAAGTTTCCTGGCACATTATTTTACATTATGAATGATCATAAGTATTTTTATAGTTGATATTACTGCATGTGAGAAATGTTCTATTGGTGCGATTGACAAAAAATTTCATCGTTTCCAATCAAAAAAAATGATTTATTATTACAGTTGCGAGTTGAGACGTATGCATGCTTGCTCAACAATAAAATTATCTGTGTAACTATCAATTTAATAGGCTATTTATGATGATAGTTCCTTTTTTTCTTTTTTTTCTTTTTTTGTTAAAGGTCATCAGTTGAAGAAGGCAACATATGTGTCGGAATTGTCTTGTAGTCATCGCGATCACAACGTACCGGTGGCCTTGCTTTAATCTGCAACACATAGATTATCTTCATGTTTAAAGTTATAATTTCAAAACTTTTTCAATTTATGAATTTTATGAAATAATAAAAGATCGTAGAAACCTCCATGCTTCTTCTAGCAACTCTTTTTTTGGGAATATGCGTAGCAAATGAATCCTGCTCTTCTTTGTGCTGTAATATAAATTCAATCAAGTATGTTAGTTTCAGTCTGTTAATCAATTCCGATTGAAACTTGGAATTTCTAAACATTCAATGTCAAAAGTTTCCTGATTGTTACTGGAATGCACGCAGTGCATTTAGTGATAAATTGAAAATGTCGAATTTAGAACTGTTCTGTACAGTTATGATTTGGACCACTTAACTTTGGTTGGCCAATAATATATGCCATGCCTATTTGCTAGTCTCTCCATTCAGATAATTTTAATACTAGATAATTAACACATAACAGTAAACTATTCGAGATAAGCATGAAATATTATGTCATTCTTTATGGAAGTGTTATAATTCATTAAAATATGCTCTGGTTCCAGTTAGTGTTGTAAGAAAAAAAAAAAAGTCGAAAAATTGTACTGGAATAATGAGTTCTTCATGTTGTGATTGATCCAAATTTTTCTTCAACTTTAACGATTTTGATTTCGAAGGTGACTGTAAATCTCACATTTCATACAAATTCCAGCCAGTTACGATATAAATTTGAAAAACATTTTCGATTATGTCCTATCCTACTCCATTCCATCTGGTTTTATTTCATTCCCTTATATCTTATTTTAATTTAGTGTTATTTAAAATTAAAAATACATTGGTAGAAACATCTTTGACTATATAAGAGAGTACGGTGGTACGATAGTTTTAAAAACAGATTCATACGAAATATGATGGTATGAAGACTACCTATCTATCCGACAAAATGGTTTGCTTACTTGAGGAATCATTTTCATGGTTTCTGGCTGTGTTGCTTCTACCAATTTTTCGGACTAAAAAGTTCTCTAATGGAATGTTGTACTACCACTTATCAGGTAAGCAAATGAAGTCAATTTACTCATTTTCAGCAATACGTAATTTCAGGATTTCAGGGACTCTTTGTATACTAAATGTTATGACAATTGCGCCTTTGATTCAGAAAGCTTATTTGAAATTCTTTTTCATCGCTTCAACTGCCTCGTTTTCACTTTTCGATGGCGCTTTTATGCCACTATTTTAACAGAAACCCATTGCATAGCATCATTCATCAAATAATCCCTTACGTACTTGAATTTGATAAATAACTTAAGGTTAAATCTACATTTTGAAGGCAAAATTGTCTCAACAAATGACCTCTGTGTTTGTATGCATGTAGGAGGAATATGCAATTGAATTACAGCAAATGTATCAAAATTAATCACCGATGTACGATGAATTGATTGTGATTTGGATAAAGCCGGTGATTGAGCATCCTCTCGAGCTGTTTTAGCTGTTTGTATTGTACTATTTACCGGTGCTGTAGCAGCTCCGGTTTCATCCGAAATAGCTGAACGGTGGTGAGGTTTTTTATTATGATTAACTGATCGATTGCAACATCCCCACCAGAATAATACTGTACTCACCAAAAATACCAAGGTTGTCTGCATACTGAAACTTTCATTGTGAAGAAGATCATATGATTTAAAGAAATTTCTTTCACACATCATCCATTTTATCCATCAGTAAAAGGAATATTATCATAAATTTTTTAAAAAAAAAAAGCCATCTTCTTGTTGTGACATAGAATTAAAAAATAGTAACATCGATTTTCTTGACCTTTTCAATTGTTACCAATGTTAGAAATGAAAAAATATTTTTTCTTAGCTTTCCCGCGAAGGATAAATCACGAAAATATTTTTTTATTCAACATAATGATGATTGATTTGTCACCATCTTTAATTTCTATTCTACATGAAATTCAAAAAGTATTGTAATTTAGAAATTTTTGTCCTCAATGATTTAGAAATCCGTCCTCCTCTTATTTGCCAACAGTAAAACGCACCAAAAAAACGACACATCATAAACTGCCTCCATTGGTCATCGATTTCATAAGTTCCAAAGGATGAAATATCCGTGAAGTGAAGAAAGAGAGCTTTAACGAACGATTCAAACCAACCCTCACAACTTTACAAAATTGGTAACAATAAAATGCAGTGGACAATAGCAATTTTATACTGTCAATTTTTTTGTGAAACATACGAAAAAGAAACAAATAAGGTAATGGTCAATGTTATTGCATGAAATGCAAATGTATAACAAAAAATAATGCATAGTAAATTGTACTTTAAAAAAATATAAAGATTTGCGGCGTAAGTAATGTACATAATTATTTGCGATGACCTTACATAGGTCATCACGAAAGGTATAATAATATCGATTGTCTTAAATGACATTATGATTAATAAAATAACAGTAATTAAAATGTAAGCAAAAAGTAACGTTTAATGGTAGTGTTGAAAATGATAGAAAAGGAAGATAATATGCTATTTAAGGTTCCATTAGTTAATGTAATAATTGATAAATAATGATTTTCTATATCCATAAACCATCATTGATATTAAATGTGTTTTAGATTTTCGATCACAGTAGGCTTTTCGTTGTCATATTTTTTTAAAACAAAAATAGAACATGAAGACGAAATATTTCTACTGATCCAGACTTCTTCCCTTATGTTTGATTAATATAAACGATGCCTGATAAAAGAGTGTCTCCAACAGCAGGAATACCTGAAAATTGATTTTAAATTTGGAAAAAAACGCACTGTCTCTAGATATTATATTGATCAAAAATGATACAAAAAAATGTACAACTTTTACTAATTGTTCTTCTGTGAAAATTAGAGTGTTTGGATGATTTATAGATTAATGATCAGTTTATACGGAAACATAAAAATTGAATTAATCGAATGAACATGAAATAGAAAATTAAGAATGTTGTACTGTGCAGACGGCGATTCGATTCTTCCAACTATTTCTACCAATATTTGTTGGCGGAAGGTATCGATGATGCGCGTAACTACCAGAAACCATTTGTATCAGATCGTAGGTTAATAATGAATCGGCTAATAAACATAACGAAAATGCTATTAAATTAAATATCACTTCCTAAAAATTTGTTATTATCATAAGACTTCAAATATTATTTATTTCATTTAGATATATTTCAATAATAAGAATAATTTTTGGAGTTTTTTTTTTTTCTTTGATAAAATATATCCAAGAATTGTTATATTAATTAGCAAATCATGATATGAACATTTAATGAAGCAGTGATAACTCGTTGATAAATGACTGTACAATTGATATGAAATCATTATTAAAGTACTATCAACGAATTTCTCATAAATAATACAATTCGAAAACTAACAATGTTGTAAACATTCTTTATACCCACGTATAGTATCACCAATGTAAGGAAGGTGCATATAATGAGAAGGATAGAAATGAAGAAAATTACTGTGTAAATGAACCATTGATATCTTCCATCGTTGATAAAAATGACAACAATTAAAGAACATACCTGAAAGGATTATTTGACATTATTATTTGATAGTATAGTAAGGTTTATCTATTTAATAATAAGGAAATACATATATGAACATAATGAAGATGACCAATGATGAAAATCATTTGGCATAGAAAATTAAGAAAAGTGTATATGAGAGGTTGACAATTGATCATGTTACCAGGATCTTTTCTGCTAATGTATCTTTTTCATCGCTGCTAAACAATTGTTTAAAAAATTTCAAAATTTTGAAATTTTGGAGATAACAAATGTTTTAGGATCATATTAAGTTAGTTGTGGAAAACGATATAGATAAGACTAGATGATTAGCTGTAACTAATGAGAATAATCAAATATATCCTTTATAGAAATTGAACGAAATCTCTGATAGTACTTTATCTGTTAACACTAATAACAAAGAGTTGGCTTATTCATTATTTCAATGTAAAATTTAAATAATTTCAATTGATTCAATTATAATTTAAAAAGTATTAAAAAAAAAATATTTTTAAACAAAACAAATCGCTGACCAATTGAAGCCATTTAAGAATTGATATTTTAGAAATGCACCACATTGGTGGACGAATGATAGCCATTGATACATAGAACAATGAATAAGATTGTAAATGAAAAATAGATTTTCTTCTTCGAAGTTCCTTTAAATCGTTGCTATTACTATCACAGCTATTATTTGTTGTTATTGCCAACTTCTTCAATGTATTTTTCACTTTACCACAATACTACTGGAAGATAACCAGTAAGTTTCATTTGTTCCTCAACCTGCTTATTTCCTCTTTTCTCCTTTTTTTCTTTCTTCACTTTAACAGATTTGAACATTCCAACTGCCTGCATACATACACACACACAGACACACACATACACACACATACATACACAGACATACACACACACACACACACACACAGATAATGCGATTCGTTTCTCTTGCAAATTTAGCTTCAGCTAAAGTTTGTTGATAAAACATGCACCCATTTATCTATCCATTATAATATTTCTACTCATTTCTTAAAATAGGTAATTAAATATGTATAACCTATTTGTATAAAGAAATAAAGTAAATAGTGCGTTGCATATATTTTCACCTATATATGTACCCTTGTATCATATCATATCGTATTATTCAGATATCTAAATAAACTGATCGAAAGTTGAGAAAGAAAATTTTTTCAAAAAAAAAAAAAAAATTTTTTTTTAATGTAACAATAGGAGAGAGAAAGAGGGAAAGAGAGAAAAAGAAGTGGGCATCGTAGCGTTAGTCTTTCAAGGGGCAGCTCGGACAAAATATGACTTTCTAACCGATAGCTGAACAGGTGAAAGACGTACGCATGACGTGCCCATGGGTACCATAATTCATTTAACGTGTACCATTAATAGAATAAAAAAAAATCATCAATTAATTTGATATGAGTATTAAGACGAAGAGAATTGTTGTTTAGGTGTTCGTTTGGCTGCCTGGAAATAGCTGGAATGTTGGTATAGGGTTGAAGAGGGTACGGAGATTGCTGAACTTGATACGGGCTGTATTGCTTGCTTCATGTACGTACAGCAAGCACAAAAGCATACCATCAAAAAAGCAACGATTTGAAGCTGCCAGCTGGCTGTTTTAGCTTCAGACATCCTGCAAATCACTCTGAATAAGAGAAATTGAAACATAGCTCGAATATATCGAATTGCACCTATTGACCTCATTGGTACCTTTATATATATATATATATATGGCTGATAGGGATGAATTATTGACCCACCCACTCCTGCCAGAGAACCATTGAAGGGTGTCGGGTATCATCATTACATACAGTATCAGCATTCCTCTATTCCCTAATCATTAACCCTGAGGAGTACCAGAATAGATGAAAACTAAAACGTTCCTCTTCAAACATAAACAAATGAAATGCACCGCCAAAATTTAAGCTAAACAATGATACGATGTATCATGTGAGTGACAAATGTGAAGAAAGAGTAAAAGGGCTTCAAATTTAGCTATACTATTAATATATTCAAAATTTTGATTTGAAAAATAATCGACATATCAAACAAATGTTCGATTGATAATGTTATGTTGTGACACATGAAATAATCCCCGGAACGATGGATATGTATCCTTTATTGGATATATGAAGCACTCATTGTATCAACTAGGATTCTCCGGTATTTGTTTATTGAATGTGTAACGGATTCATAAATGCAACGAAATTCTCTTGCAATCGTCATTTTGTTCATTTCACAATTATCAGTCGGTTTTGTTAAAATCATCGGTTGTTTGAAAAAAAAAAAAAAAAAAAAAAATGGGATTATTTCGAAAAAGAACGGTTCCACTGGTCAGTCAACGGAATTTTCCCTTAGATAAATTTAATTTTTGTTTTTTTTTTTCTATTTTAAAACAATGGAATCGTCTAAATGATCCAAAAGTTGAAGATTTAAAAATTGTGATGTAGCAAAAAAGTCAAATAAATGCAGTGAAATTAATCTTCTGATAAAATGCTGTAAATTCAACAACTGTCTGCTAAATAAACACTTTTCGTTGAATCATTAAATTGTTTTGTATTGAAATAGGTTATTTAGGCACCAATACCATTACCAACCAGAGATAATATCGCTGAAGTACTCTACTTGAACTATGAGCAAAAGGTTTATCATATATCTCATTTTGGGTTCCATGATTTTTCCTTTTTTTTTTTTTTTTTTGTTTAAAAAATTCCGTTAGTTGAATGTTAGAAGTCAAATTTCAGTTCTGAGAGAATGTTTTAATGATGGGATGAAGACTTGCGCAATTAAAGTTAGAGGATAAAATAAAAATTTCCATATGTTAACAGCTTCATTTAATCTAGCAATGGGAAAAGAGAAGTTTTTTCTTTTTTTTGTTTCAAAAATTTTCATATGATTAATATTTCTATTTTTGTATGGTAGTGTGAAAAAGCAAAAAATTGAAGATGTTACCGATGGAAAAACGACACATTTATGATCAGTTTTATACCCCAGCATTGTATCGTGCCGAATTTGAGGCTAAGCCAATGGTTTTATTTCTTGGGCAGGTTAGCTTTTTCGTTTCGCACAAAGCCATTGAAAGTATCAATATTCTAAATTGCTGAATAAACTGAAATGATTTATTTAATAATTGACATCGCAAGCTAACATATGTATAGTTTTGCTACTATCGTGGTAAAGTTGAATGTTTACAATTTATTGAAGTATTCGGTCGGTAAAACATCGATGATTAAATTTCTTCTGAACGGAGTGGAATATCCAGGCAGTATGATTGGACCGGAACCGACTACGGATTGTTTCACAGTCATCTATCATTCCGCTAATGCAACTACCGTTATGGGAACATCGCTTGCGTCTGATAATACGTTGCCATTTCAGGTTTATCCTTTTGATTGAATTGCTTTTAAGTGATTTGTCAAGTGTTATCAGACGAATCTTTTATTGTTGTAAATTAATTAGATATATTCATAGCCTTTTTTTTCCAATTCGATTAAGCCGAATGATTTTACGATTGGCATTGCAGACCTTATCTGGAAAATTACTGTGGCTATGTCAGCATAAAATTACGTTAATGACGTAAAGGAGTCATATTTCACGAAAACAGTTCTGCACAGCATTCTGATATGCACAAAAAATAAAAACTGCATTGAAGTGAATGATAATACTGTATTGCAGTCATTAAATATGTTTGGTTCGGCATTCCTAACACGAATGCGTGGTGCAACACTTCCGTCGAAATTACTGGAACATATCACTTTCATGGATACACCCGGAATATTATCTGGTCAAAAGCAACGTTCATCACGTGGCTATGATTTTGCATCCGTCGTAAATTACATTGCTGGGAAGGTGAGACTTTCTAGAAATGATAGAATTTGAGATCATTTCGTTCGAATTTTTACCAATATTGTTGCAATCATATATATTTTTCTTAGTGATAAAGGAACAATTTAATAAGTTGGAGTTAGTGTACAGGTCGATATGATTGTACTTTTGTTTGATACTTCAAAATTGGATATCAGCGATGAGTACAAACAGGTGATACAATGTCTCAAAGGAAATGAAGAAAAAGTATGCCATCAATTTCTTCTTGATCTTTAAGCATCATTTACTTTAGTTTTTTTATTTATTCTACTATTGTTGTATTCCAATTTTTAAAGATATCAAATATCGATTTTCTTCCGACCGTCACTTTTTCCACTTTCTCTCTTTATAATATGCAAAAAAAAAAAAAAAAAAATGAAATATAATGTTTAGATTAAAATAGTGCTCAATAAGGCAGATCAAGTGGGAGCAGCAGAACTTATTCGAGTAAGAGGTGCACTGATGTGGAGTTTAAGCCGAATTCTCGAATCACCGGAAGTTCCTAAAGTTTTTATCGGTTCCTTTTGTACCAACGATTCCAAAGACACAATTGTTCGTGTTTTTGTTGCTTTTCGGATCGATATTTAAATATGAGGGGGGGAGGAGAGGGAAATTTTCCGTACTGATCCAATAAGGAATCAATTTCTGCTTACTTCCTGATCATTTGTACAACTTAGACGAAAGAAAACAGCTTTACATTTAGAGCTCTGAAGTGCATGAAATTTTTACTCAAGAATATATTGACTTCTTCGATGAATTAAAATTACTTCCATCGAGTTGTAACGTACGTAAACTAAATGACGTAATCAAACGAGCCAAGAAATTGAAAATTCATGCGCTTGTCATGGAGTATCTTCTTAAAAAGGTATGCATACTTTGCACAACATCGAATTTCTTATAAGCCAACTATTCGACGTATTTTTCCGTGATTGACATCACTACCATTCAGTCAGTTCTTTTGATTGTCATTTTATTAAAATATTAGTTTGCAAAAATTTTCATGCACTATTGGCATATTAATTGTATCATACGATATCATCCTAAGGTTTCTGAAACAAACTTTGAGTTTCACTTTATGTTAATTTTGACAAGTTACATCATTTTCTTTTTATTGATAAAGTTTCAACAACAGATAGTTTAATCAGCAGATAGTCTAATTAAGGTAAAGTAAACAAAATGATTTAACCATTCGATATGTGAGCATCTTCTAAAATTCCAAGTATGACAGTAAAACGTGTAATCAATACATTCACTAGGAGATTGTGCATCGGATAGTTCTGGTAAAAAAGTTACGCAATGATCTTTCATTCATTTTTAGATGTGGTGTAGGTCAAGTGGTGAATTGAAACGTGTTGTAACACAACGTAATTTGCTTCGAATATTGGATGATTTTAAGTATCGTTTACGTGTTGCAGAAAGCGATTTACCTGACATACAGGTATGTACAGTATTTTAACTATTGCTTTTTCACTCGTCGAAATTTCAGGTAAGATATGGGAAAGGATGCAGAAAAATTCTGCATTCTGCTATTATTGTAATATTTTCCATTTGTTTCCATAAATATAACCAAATACAAAAACAACAAGTCATACACCAGCAAAAGTTGGAAATACTTATCGTACCGCAATGTCTCGTGACATATTTGTTCTTCCGCATGCACTTTGCGCAACGTCTTATTTTATAGTCCTTTCTGGAAAAGGCTCGTTTGTCATATATCAAAGGATGGAACAAAGTAGACGAGGAATTGATGCATAATTTGGATCAATTCATCAATGAGGACATACCCAGGTAAACGAAATGGGAGATAAATACTGTTGAAATATTCCTGTCTACTTTTTAGACAACTTTGTTGTTTTCAATTCAATCTTCTTGCAACATTTTAGTAATATCAATCTCTCTATTTAAAAATTTCTGAATCAATCGATGTCCACTGATATGATGGGTCGTGTAATATCTCTAATATTATATACTACGTGGACTTGCGATACCGACGGCCAAATCGCTTTAATGAAATCCCACAGCATTGGTTTAAACCTTTAGAAAAAAAAAAAAAGATGACTAATTTGTTAGATCCTTTTAGAATGGTAGCAGCTGTGCAAAGCAAAAGTAAAAAGATAGAGATTCCAAGTGTCCTCGAAGATCTTTATAAGAATCTAATGAATAAAAAGGTGATAGAAAAGACGAAATCAAAGGAAAGTAAGAAATCAAAACCAGACAAGTTGGATTCTAATGAAGATAAATTGACTTCTAAAGGAGACAAATCAAAATCTAAAGATGAAAAACCGGAATCTAAAGGGGATAAACAAGATTCTAGTGCAGACAAAGCGGATAAGCAGGGTAATATCACTACTAGTAAAAAGAGTGGAACGAATTCAAAATCTGAAAAAGAAAAACAGAGAAAAGTATAGAAGCAAAAGAATATCCAAAATGTATATTATTGTTATACCATTATTCTTATGCATGCACGTGTAATTTCTATGTAAATTACCATAGCTTTTTTTTTTCTTTTTTTTTTTTTTAACTATCAAATGGTAAATAACATGCAAATGTTTAGTTGATGTAAATTTAGAAATGGAAAATCCTATTTCAGATTCAGTATGATATTATTTATTTGTTTACTTCAAGTTAGATATATACGAAATATTTGAAGTGATACCATAATATGAGTTTTTCTTGTCGTTATTTAATTGAAATGTGGTATGTAAGTTGGATAGGGAAGAGGTGATACAAATATACCTACTTTTAATTTTAACTTCTAATTGGATATTCCTGCCTGAGAAAATGAACAACCAAATAGAAAAGCATGGGAAAATCAACGGAAGGTAGTCTCTTTCATCTCTCGGATTCAATAGGTAAATGCCTTTCCAATTTACTTTATCCCTGAAAATTACTGAGTCGCACCGTTTGACATTCCCATTGGAATTGTAAATTGTCATTATTACATTCTAGTGCCATAAGTATGAGGCGTGGCTGTAATTTCTAATGTAAAAGCCTAATAAAGTAAAGCCAAAAGGTACCTGTTTGCATGATATAGGTGAAATAACGGTGTTGTGATGCGTTTCAATCGTTGGCTCTCTTCATCACAGGCCCCTATCAACGAAAAATAGGTTTTTATTATTTTTTTGGTTTAGAAAAAAAAGTTTTGCATTTTCTTGCTAACCACTACAGTAATATTAAAGTGATCCTAGTGAGGAGTGATTCTAATATCTGCCACTTCAACTATAACGTCAGAATTGCTGATAAGAGGAAAAAATTACTGAAAAAGTGAAAGGTAATGATAAGCGCAGAAATTTCATACAGAATGAATTGAAAAACTAAAATCCGGAGTCCGGAAAATAACATAACTATATAGAAGGGAAAGCCTAGATTGTGCTGGAGTACAGTAGTAATTCCGGATTCGAAGATATTAGTTGGTCTAATGATCGAATCCCACACTTATCATTCTATTTACGTTATTATAGTAAGCATTTTTTTTGTGAGACACAAATATCTGAATGTTTATTTGTAATAAATGGTAAGTGTTTTTTTGATTGATGAACATCTTCTAGACGTTTATTCTTTCAAAATGAATTAATTTTGGAAAGATTGTAAACTTATAGTTTCTAAAAAAAAAAAAATGATACATTTACATTTTGAACTTATTATTTGATTAGATAGACTTTACACGGGCAATAATCGGATCATCGAAATTGTTGAAATTAATTAAGATTGGAAGACAGAATTTCATATTACTGGCTTCATGATGATAAGTATCAATGTTTAACCAAAAATATTCCGATATTTTTGCAACATTGTTATGGTCTTTCTTTCTAAGAAGTAGAATTATTATAAGTGGAAAACGAAACTCAAAATGTTTCTGAAAGGTATTAAGAAGAAGGCACATGTAGAGAGAACTTCAAACAGTGGATAAATGCTAAGAAATGCAAATTTTGATAAAATCTTGAGATTTGATATGAAAAAAAAAACGATTGTTATTCTTATTTCTCATTGATACGTTTTCGATCACCAAACTTTGTCGTACTGCGTGATATCCATCATAGTAAATTGCATTTTCCGTTTATTCCAACTTAAAATAATTTACTAATTCACAGAATATTTCAGAGTAAATTCGTTTTTTCGATCACTAAAGCGAATACACATTTGGAAAAGGATGAGTAAATAACTATTTTCATTTTACCTATTCATTGCATGCATTCGCATTTCTGAATTGCATATTGTTTTGCTTCAGAAAGCAATTTTTTAAGTTTGAAATGCGCACAATTTGTGAAATGCGAGCAGATCAAAAATTTGAAATTGAAATTCAATTTAACATTTAAGATGAAAAAAGAATTCCTTAAATCTCTATCATTTTTTAGGACATAATGAGTTTGTACGAATAACTTGTCAAATATGTGGTGATAAAAGTTCTGGACGACATTATGGTCTATGGACATGTGATGGATGCAGTTGCTTTTTCAAACGAAGGTAAGTTTTTTGTATACTAGTAAGAATGAAAATTTTGAAAAAAAAAAAAAAAAAAACAAAAAAAAAATTTGATCAGTTGTGAAATTTTATCTAATGATTATCAAGCCTACCACCAGACCTATTTCTTCATTCACTAAAAAACTACCTCTAATTAGCCTAGTAGAAAAAAGCCCATTCTACCAAACTATTTCGTTAAATTCACCAACTATTTAAGCCGTGGTTGATTCTAATTTATTCAGTAAAATCTTTTTCACTTGCACATGTCATCCAAAAATACATTTCTCCGTACTTTAACTTCATCCTATCTTACCTCCTTGCTTTCTCTAGTAAAAATAGTTCCTGTAACTTACCTTCAATCCGAATAAAAAGTTGAAAACCAAAGCACTGATTAGTGGTATTATTTATTACCAATGATGTAGATTGGTTTTATCTTGAAATTAAAAATTTCACAAATTTTATTGAGAAACGATTGAGATTAACTTGACAGTATGTTGATGGATTCGCAAGTAATTTACGAATACCTGTCGGAATATTTTTTTAACAGCATTAGACGCAACATTAGCTACACTTGCGTTTGTAAGTTTTTGATATCGTCTTTCTTTGTGACACTTTGTGATGTTAATGAAAGAAAATTATTTTTTTCGCAACATTCATAAGCAATTAATTTTGCTTTATTTCTTCATCTATACGGATTTTGACGTAGTGTCGTGGCATGACGTGCGTGAAACAAGATGCAAATGCACCTTAAAGTACAGTAATCATGTGGTGTTGTGTCGTATTGTTCTAACAGTTATCATCGTGAAATATTACGTCGGTGTAGGAAGTATTACACGAAATACAACAAAAAAATTTAAGGATTAATTGATAACGTCTACTTTTGAGTATTAAATAATTTAAATTTCAAAAATCAATTAGTATTTTTTACTTCTAACTACGAAGGACTTCGTGCTAATTTCTGCAATGTTTTCTACATGATAGTATAACATTCCATTACTGTGCAAATTACAGTGCATGAAATTGCAGCTGGTGGTAATAACTGTCCAGTTGATAAAACACGCCGGAATTGGTGTCCTTCATGCCGATTGCGCAAATGTTTTCAAATGCAAATGAACAGGAATGGTAGGTATGAAATATTTAACAATTCTTGACCAGTCGAGAAATGACTACTCTGTTTTTTGAATTGTAAGGAATTTTTTGAAAAGTTAGCTTTAAAAAAAGATATCACTTCTCTTCAAATTCTATTTTTTTTCATTAATCCATCTGTAAGATTTTCTATATTCTCTTTCCATTAAATTTCACTCTCATTTGGCTTTCCCAAAGCAATTTCATGGTGATTCAGATTCCTTTACCAGAAGTGTTATTTTGGCTTGCATAGAATTCCCGGGAATCTATTCTTCTACATTTTGCTGCTACTAATCGTTTAAGTTTACTGGGAAGGAATTTCGGGAATTAGTTTCCAAACATTTTCCTTCATGTCATTGAAGTGATATTGAAAAGATGGAAGAAATCTTCCGGAAAAGCTCATTTATACAACTCTGTAGTTAACATTTCCTACAAAGATCTTATATAGGATTAGCAAAATCACGTAAGGTTAACATTATGTGTGGTTGACGTGGTCACGTAACTGAAAAGCATCGCTGGAAGCTATTTATAATATATATATATATTTGTTGCTGGATTCAAGTAATAGTAGTTGGAGTTGAACGTGATTCCCATCGAACTGCATTTGACTTCAATTTATCGGCTTCACTCAAGCAACTGTCCAATGTATGAATCTGAAGGATCATTATACTATTCAATATTTTCCCTTTATGCTATTAACTTTAAGATCATGCATAAATCAATATCACAGAATTTATTTCAAATTTTATACTGCAACAGAAAGCAATTATAGCGGTGCAGAAAGAACGTGGTCCACGTGCAGATAAACGATTGAAATTATTGACAGAGCAATTAATCATTGAAAAAAGTAAGTTTCATAAAGAATATGGATAACAGAATCGATCGATCGATCAAGAGTTAAAGAGTGCATGAAATAATTAATGATAGGGAATTCACAAACAATCCCTCAGAAGTGAATTATTTTATTTATAACACAATTTCCCGCTATTTCGTGGGATACTGAGATGCTTGTGTACACGAGGAGTAAGTGTTCCACGTAACATATTGCTTTAATCGTCATATTCTCGAATACATTCTCGAAGGGAGAGCTGAAAAAATTTTCACTTACTTTTACTTACTTGCGGGTTTTTCATCTCCCACAGCTCTAATATCTCAGGATGCCTGACAGGGTATGGACTTAGACAGTGTTTCTAGAAATTACAATATTTCAAAAAAAAATAAAAAAAAAACTGTATTAAATGTTTGGATCGTTTGGATAGTGCAATAACCTCTTTCCGGTATATTTTTCCTGATTAGCTGCATTGCACTATACTGGAACATGAACATGTTGCAGGATGAGTCTGTGACACAATAGATCCGGATGATATTGTTATGATTTGGTAAACTGTTAAATTTAAATGAAAATAACTATATCATAAAATTTAGAAGAAATATTGGCAGAAGCAATTCGTCGTCCACTCAGTACGGTTTTGATGAGTTTTGTCTCTCCGACGGATAGATTTGTAATCCTGTCCCGCTACTGGCCAGTATTTTTCATACTTCACTGCACTATCGCTGTAGAACCGCCACCTTTGCGTGATCTAAAGGTCAATGAAAAGTTCTCAATCAATACCTGTTAATGCTAAAGATCTTAGAAGGAATGGAGTCATTAACTAGAAAAATCGAATTATAAGCTTTCATATGGCTGATGCTTGGTAATATACAATGTCGAAAAAACATAATGTACTGAGTAATCGGAAATTTTTTATGTTTTCATACTTCTTTTGCCAAAATATCGCAGAAGATCAATCTATATTTGCAGTAAATAGGCAAGTATATTTTGAAAGCCATAAAAAGGAAATATGCCTAATTTTGATGTCCCTGAAAATTTTGAAAATCAACCAAATTTATTTTCATTTCTTCTCATGTAATAATAAAGATTTATTATACGAGCAAAAAATTAATTTTTGCTCGTATAAACAATAAGAGAAATTTTCCTTCAGTTGAATGAAATGATACAATCAGCAAGAAGAGACGAATGTATGAACAATTTAGACAGTGAAGAAATACGACTAACAATCTGCTATGCTCTTTGCAAATTAGGTATCATTTATGATCTAGCATTTTAGACCAATATTTTCTTTTGTAATTACTTCTTTAATGCATGCAAATTTATTCTATTCCATTAGGAAATCAGCTAGTAGTCCATGAATTAAAGGGGTTCAATTTTATTTAAATTTTACTTAATCGTAATTTAGGAAGAGGCAGTAATCGCATAAGTAAAACTGATAAATGTTACATTGATAGCGAAACTTCAGTGATGCAACGGATTTGCAGGTCGGGGAAGCAGAGAGTTAAGTTTTGCTTCTAGTCTGGTTAGTACTTATCGATATTGGTTATCACGACATTGCTCCATCTTTTATCCGCATTTATCAAATCGCGACGAAAGTATCATGAACTATACGGATTTTGTATTGCTATATTGTGAGCATACCCCAATGGTCTATGAATTCACACCACCTACACATCCAACAGATGTTATTCGAACTCTTTTGGAGATTAATGAATCGATCTAACTATACTGTATTACAGCATCAGCATGTGAGAGATGTCTCGCGCTTAGTGTAAAACGTAACCTCAAACGTTGTAACACACATTTGTGGAAGTGCCTACAGTCTGTATTTTCCTTTCCATTTTGAAATGAACATAGCTCTATTTACCCGCTTATACTTTACGTTTATTTAAATCCTGCAAAGAGAAGAAACTAAGAACCTTCGACAGAGATTAAAAAAGTTGCTTTGCAAAAGTAGTTAGTTGATTTTTTTAATCTTCCAATACATTCAAAGATTAGAAATCAATCGATGGTAACATTTAACATACTTTAGAAACCTACGCATAGTCTCTGTGCATAGTTAATGGTGATAGAAGGTATTCAGCTGAATGTCTATAGTAACTAATTTTTACTCAACATTCCATTCTCATATAAGTGTTCCATGACACGATTTGAACTCACACGACAACTGCCTTCAATTATTTGTTCAAGTGTTGAAAACACCAACCTTTCAAGCACATTTATATTTCAAGATAAACCAAAAACCACACAAAAAAAAGAAAAAGGAAACAAAGCAGTAAACATAACGTGTCATCATCGATAATAAGAATGGATCACATCTTGCACATCTTTATTATAAGACCTGTAAAATGATGTAACGTGAATTGAAGTGAGGGAAAGAACAACAAATTCTGATAACAACGAAAATTATAACTCACAGCTCCAACAATCATCGTCAGAGAGAGTAAAAAGAGTAGATAGCAATCCACTGCTCCGAAATTAACAACCCTCTTCTTGACTCTTTCGAACGCAGGCTGCTACACGTTTCTTGAATTCAGGAAAATTCTCGCGCTGCATCTTCTAGAAGAGAACGAAAATTTTCAGTTTATTTTCAGTTTGGAAGTGAAAAAAAAAATGGATTTTATCAAGTCAAAAGCTTAAAAGACCTACAAGTGCAGAATGATCATACTGGACTAACAGAAAAAGAGCTCAAATACCAACCATAAAGCTATTCCACTTCACGGTTGGGCTGACACTGTATCTCACTAACATGTTGTAGTGCCCTTAAGGCTTTTTGATGATTATGAAACACATACCAAGCCATTTTTCGGTGGCAATTTCCGTTGCCATTTCCAAACCGTAACAAAAACTTGGACATCTCCATGCTTTCAAATCTCTATGGTTCGAAATACATCATAAAATTATTATCAGCCATATCAAAAATCAATAAACCTTACCGCGGCATCAACATTTGCAGGCGAATCGTGATTTGGATCTGCAAGCATCGATATAACAGAAAGAAGAATTGTTTCTACGGTATGCACAGGTAACCACCTTTCCTCTGGCTTCTCGTAACCCCATCGATCATCTCCTGGTTCATGCAATATCGATATACACACATTACCTTCCTTGTCAACTAAAATATAAAATAATGAACAGAAGAATTGCTAATACATGAAATTAGAGACCAGAATATCAGAGACTGGCAAAGCACAATATGGCTGGGGCTCCCCAATATTCAATAAAATGTATCTCTTGCTGATGAAACAACATATGCCACCCTTAGTCTATCATCCTTTTCTATCCTGCTTCAACACTACATAATCAGATGATCAAACCAAATTTTGTGGGAGAAAATGTAATGTAAGGAGAGAATCTTTCAGTACGACTTAATTATCCCTCCCTTACTTGAACATAACTTATTTCTAGTAATAATGAAGAAATACACATACTGTTCGGATGCCAGATTTCCGAAATGAATTTCATCTTTGGTGGTAACAGTGGGTATTCCTTGGGAAATTCCAGAAGCGCCTTGAAAAATCCTCCTTCGCTGAAACAGGCAGTATTATCAATTGTATTAACCTGCTGTACGAATCTCTTAGCATGACCTCATGTCGCAATGCGTTTAAGACATCAATTGCGAAAAGTTCCAGATAAATCTGTGTAACTATTTGATTGTCTATGCATCAGACTATCTAACTTTGCCGACAGTATTTTGGTGGTAAAGTACTTCTTTGGTACATAAAAAAAACTGTTTGAAACAAACTAACTAAAGAGTGTCAGGAGGCCCAATAACAAGCACTTCCCATTTGTAAATGTCATCACCTTGAAGACCTGCTGAAAATCCATCAACAGGAACTCGTTTCAGTTCTGCAATAAGATTAATTACATCCCTGTCCAGTAACGTATTTTGTAAGCCTTAACAAGCCCTGGTATATGTCCTAGTATCACTCGGAAATCTTACGGAGACACTGTATCTATTTATTTTCAAAGGACATAATATTTTTGCTCATCTAGATTAAAGTGTCTTTTTTTTGTTCATTTTTTATTTGTTCACTAATCCCCTTGATATTCGATTCTCCTTATCACTTCCTCTCTCTTCCATTACCACTTTAATCTAGATGAACAAAAAATGATCAGTAGCAGATATCTTGTCCAGACATTCTTTTTGAAAACCGATTTGGCGGATAGCCTGCGGTACCAAACTCGATTTCAGGTCAATCGTTGTGACTTTCCTCTACTGAAGTTCACATATGCACAACTTCCAACACTAAGGCTATTAGCTACTAATCTGTAGAGGATATCAGAAATACAAATTAAGGGGAATTCGAGTAGACCCAAATGAGTAGCAAATGAAAATAATTCAAGACTAGAATGTTCGAGAAGATTCTTACCTGCAAGCTGTTTTCTGAGAAGAAGTGCCGACTGCGGTTCACCCATGCTCCTCCGCTAGATAAACCCACTACACCACCAATACAAACAATAACCGACCCTTTCCTCGGTTATCGAAAATACAATTAATTAATTTTGGTCATTTGTCAACTAACAAAAAATCGATGAATACGTTGAACAAAAAACAAAGTACCATATATGAAAGGTGGAAGAGCATCGATAGTATCACGACTGCTATCACAGTACTAAGAAATACGTAATTAATAATTAAATGATCTCTAAAAATCGGACGATACTTTGACAGCTTATTCGTTCTCCTTTTGAAGTATGGCGATGTTCTGCATAGACCTTCAGCTCATTACCGAATGGATGATCTATTAGTCACACATGAGACTTAACATTACCATTGATGTTTTAAACAAAACTTACATTTGAATTTGAAGTTTCTATGATACATCTTAGGTCAGTAATTAAACACTCTCTTGTCCTACTGTTTTTACTTTTTTGTTTTTGACCAGAATTAATTCGAAAAAAGTAGAACAGTGGGGAAAGAAAAAGAAGGAGGAAAGAATTCACAACTTAACGACCACTTTCAACCTCAGAAATTTTAAAGTATATAGCGCAACAACTGCAATAAATTGAATAAGATATTATAAAGACATGAATTCCCACTCAACTTTATTTCTCTATTTAAATCAATGCTTCCAAAAAAGCAAAAATGAAAATTCTACTCAGTACAGAAACATTACCGCTATCCCCCAACTTTCCCCTAAGAAAATCTCGCAATGACAAAGTTTCACGGTCCATAATATCTATCAACATGACATACTGTATGGTCTAGAATCGATGTCAGTGTAGCATATTGCGCACTCCACAGATGTCGATATGCCATGCTGTGAAGGACAATTTCTGTCATTTATTGTCCGCTCGCTGGAGGGTTTTCAGTCTTTTTGATCTCTCTCTCCCTCTTCTTTCCTCTCTGTCTCCCTCTCTCTTTCTCTCAGAGATCATGAATGCACATTCGAGGTCTACCGATATTTCGAATACTGATCATTAACAGTGATACTGATAAATTATATCACTATGTTGGGTAAATCATGCAATATTGAGCGGTAATTACACTCTTCAATGGTTGGAATATTTTTATCGTCTTATTTACTTCGGCTTAGAATGCAGGCGCAGTATATCAGTTCAGAAAAAGATCAATTTAAACGAGTGATTTTTTTGCCCGACTTGCACGCTAATGTATTGCTAAAATCGAGAATAAGATTCCAGAATTGGTCCAATCTCGATTATATATAAAGTAGTAATAGATTTCCATTGGTAATTGTTGTTTTAGTAGGCATTACTGAGAATCAGACCGTAGCGACATTCGATTTGAGCATGATATGACATCACAATGGTCAATCACTGTCTTTTGGACTGCCGAAATGGTATCACAGTGTGTCAAATCTTATTCACATTCCATTCTCCAGTCATTTCTTTTCGTTTTATTAGCCCTGATAAGAGGAACATAGTAATTATCTAGCTGTAGATAACTTTTATCACTTGATTGCAGAAGTTAAAGGATCGAACAGATATAATCTGAGCAAACTGTGTTGTTATCATAAAGCACTGTTCGCAAGAATAGTTAAAAGTAATGTGCTATCAATTAAATATATTTAATAAATAATATGTTAAGTGACATATGATAAACATTACATATTTTAAACAAACAGGACATATTTTACTGCGCATATAAGTAGTAACTTTGAAACAGTGAAAGTCACTTTTTTTTTTCAGAACATTTCCATATCTTCTTAACACAGAGACAAATATATACTTGCATTTTACATGAATTATGAAAGGACGATTGAAATATAATTTCAGTTACTTAATATGATGTCAGGTAGGCAATGCTTAATAACGATGAAGTGGACATAAAATGCGAAAGACTTCAAGTATACCCAAAAGGCAATGCTTGATTGCTAGGTAGCTTAGAATCAGTGAAGACATTTAATCTAAACTATTAGCAACATACTAACCGGAGAACAGTTTGACTGCTCATGTCAGTGATCTCTTCCGGATGACTGGTCGTATGTGGCACGTTTATTACCTGTAAACTAATATTGAGTATTATGACACTCAAAAGAGTTGTCCTAAAAATATTCAAAAGTATATGAAAGTATAAACATATAGTCATTACGGCATTTCCTGAATCAGAAATACCGTTAGAGTAAAGTTAATGACTTGGAGGTATAATGGACAGGTATAGTAGGGCATCTATGAACTATTCGTAATAATCTAATTGATGGATATTGATAATTCTTTTCCTTTTCTTTCATCTACGTCTTCTAGACTTCTCTAGTAATGAAAGAATGCTGAAGCCAAGGATTTGTAAGAAATAATAAGATGTCTAAGAATTATGGGTTTAGCCATCCATTACACACCTAGAATGTCTGATTACCGTACGACATCATATATGTTTAAATGAAACTTGTCAAAATAGAGCTGCATGCAACTTAAAGGAATGGAAGTGTTGTGTTTTAGAGGAAAGAGAAAGTCACAGAAATGAACTTTGTCATTAAGAAGAGCTAGTTTTAAAAAATATTCCTTGCAATTTCATTTTTATCATCGATCGATGTTTTCTCTTCGAAATAGGTGATCAAAATCGCCAATTTACAATTCAAAAAGACTACTGAGAATAATGAACAAGATTTGTTCGGCAAGCATTTTTTTTTTTTGCAAACCTTCGAAAGCTTTTTTTACCTAAAAGCTTCGTATCAATTTATATTTTGTAAATGAACAGGGAAGTATATAATCTTATTCATAAGCCTTTTCCTCTCTATTTATGTCAGTTCTGTTGACAGCATATATTATTATTACTTTAACGCAGTTTTGATCTACATCAACTGATATATACTGATATATACGCAATTGCAAGGTATGAGATGTTGCCGACGTTGAGGACTTTACATTGAATTCCCATAATCACCTAGGAACAATTATTACCAAGTCTATATGATGATAGCGTTAACAGGAAATGAAATGGAGAGTCAAATACTTGGTGAACAAATTTCACACAACTTTATGTAAAATCTTTGTGCACAAACATGCTCTCTTGAGCTTGATTACAAAAAACTGAGCTGAAGTTCTTGTTTATTTCAACAAGTGGAGTTAATTAAACTTCATCGAAAGAATAGAGGAAAATGTCGTGGAAATGCTGAAATCCCAAGACAACCTGACTGATAGAACACGATACCGAAAATTCTGTTTAAATAACAAATAATGATAAAGAGAAATGACGCAAACATACAGAATTTTAAAGCAACTGTGCGATGAATCCAGTTTTTATTTTCAATCATCTGATGGGCCGGACATCATCTTGCTTCCTAAATTTTCAGTAGCGTCGAAGCAAATAATATATTTCGAAGTTTGATAGAGAAATGATGGACGATATATAATAACAACGAAAGAAAACACTACTACTGAAATGATAATTCATTTTCGACTCTTCATTATAAAAATTCATTTGAAAGAATATGTTAGGATGAACTTTTCCATCGTCAGAGATATTCGCTATGCTTGGAAATGGTTAACAAGAAATTAAATTGGAAAGAGAATCAGATCTTGATATAAAGCGATTAAATCACTAACAATTTGTGGATCCACAAGATCTTACTTTTTGATTTTCTTGATGACTAACTAAAACAGTGAAATGAAATCATTTCCTAGAACTCACTCGAATCAATTCACAAATTCTGATTTTTCACACAGCTATTTTAAAGCCCAGCAAGATTTTACTTTTGTATTAGATAATAGTTTTCGCTGTCACGATGATATTAGATAATAATCAATACTGACTTTCTACTTCTATACTTGTTACCATCTCGTCCTGTAATAGTTAGCTTCAAACACAAGTTTTCAAGCTAAACAATGAAAAGAGAGAAATGTGATTTATCAAAAACCTTCAAACATAATCAGTTCGTTATTTTCGACACACCTTTCATAATGAACAGGAGGTATCAAAACATGCCTTTAAATTTAGGACGTAGAATTATCTTTAACTTTCAAACTGTTCAATATGTTCAAAGCACTAGCGACCACATTCATCAACTGTACAATTTCATCCGGTTTCCTCGAATTTTCCAGCTGTTCCAAAGCCCATGTCAGTTTTTGCGTTATAGCATTTTCAGCATTCTCCTCCAAAACGGTTACTTTCGTGCTATCGCTACCCTAAAATATGCATAAAATTTAGGGAAAAAAAGTATTGCAGATGCATGACCCAAAAGAATTTCGATGTCACAAAAAGAAGGAGTTATCAGAAAATAACCAGTCATTCAGTCTAGCTTATGAAATCTGCTAAGAAAATAAAATGCTTAACATTAAAGCTAAATCAGATTTACATTACAAATACCAATAAAAAATCGTTCATAGCTTCGTATTTTATTTTGTGAATTGATCTGATTCCGCTATAATTCACCTTAAATGATGCTGATGAAGCAATACGTTTAGCCTCTTCCAGAAAACAAGTAGTTTCTGGATTTATTTCTCGATATGGCACAAAGGATGAAATGGTTTCGGAGTCGGTGAAAGATGAGGTTGCAACTGGGAATGTTGTCGATGAATGATCGGTTGTTATGCGACGTTCTTCGCCTTCTCCTTCGTTTTTCTGTAATTGATGACATTTTCCATGTTTCCCTGGCTCTAGTATTCCTCCAGTAACATAAAGAGAATTATTCAAAATAAAGATAAACCAACACAGTTCCCCGATACCATACTGGAACTAAGTTGCTGATGCCATGGAGCAGCTTCGATTGATTTGTTCACAGCGTGCAAAAGCTGGTTTGTAGTCGATGTTAAGCCATAGGTTGCATAGGTAGGTGATGGTAGAGTGAAGGATGATGAAGCTTGAAGAGAAGGAGATTCATCAATCAACTGATCTGATTCCGAGCTTGAACAGCAGCTACCACCCTACAATGTCTTCCGAAAACCTTGCTTAGCACTGTTCATTTTTTTATCACTGTAAATATTTAGTACGATTGTAATATTCACGGTATTTTCTATAATTCACGAAAGCTTCTAAAATTAGGATCTTCAACCTTCTTACATGTTAAAACTTTAATTGCACTTGAATCAAAGCTTTAAAAAGCAACGAGAAATAAACGATGGATACTTACAGACTGCAGAGATCCAGCATAATCACGTTTCCTTTTTTTCACAACCATCTTCAGATTTTCTGTATAGTCTTTCGATAATTTAAGCGACCTCATGGCTGAATAACACGTCGATAGCGGTTGCTGAAGCATACAAATATACTCAGTGATGTTAACAATAGATTCCTACCAATAAAACCTTTTCGGCAAAAGTTCACTATATAGTTATTCGAATTAAGTAAGTATCCAACAATTCATCCTAAAGTTCCTGGATATATCTTCGATGCACTTTAACACTCAAACGTGAACATTAGCATGATTAAGATAAGGTCCTAAGATTGAATTTACGAAGATCAAGAAAATAAAACATGCAGACTAAACTTAATTTAGATTTGAATTAATATTAGAGAATTGCATGGTATTTCACTCAATAAAGTTCAAATAAAAAACAGGATGATGAGTACTCTTCTATCATTTCCTTTTTCACCTTCTCACTACGGTTCTCCAGAACAGAAACGGTTCTAATTTGACGCTTTATAATTGACATATCAAGGAATCATCCAAGTGTCCTTGTTACCTTCTGCTTTTCACATCAAATAATATCGAGTTAATATATACCTTCAGTTCTTGAGAAATCTGAGAGAAAGTTAGTCCTTGTTCACGTAAACAACGCACGCTTTCACCTAACTTCCGATTTTCTGAAAATGATAAAAAAGAGCAAGAAACATTCACATAACGCATGCAACTATAAAGAGAAGTCGGATAAGATGACCAAACAATCCCATCTTGAAAATCGGACAAAATTCGACAGGCTTATATCTTGAGAACCGAGAAACGAAATTCAATGATTCTCTTTCTTGTATGGTAATCAAACGGAGAGAACACAAAACTTACTTTCAGGGTTGTTCATTGCGATGATCCTTTTTTGGTACTTGAATAATCAAACTCCTGAAATACACGGAATAACGAATACAAGATAATGTTTCTAGATACTGCGACAACGGGTATCGGACTATTAAACTTTTACAGGCAATAGCTACAAATAATTTAAAAAACACGAAAAATACACATCGAAAGAGAACAAACATTTGAGAATCGCGTGGGAGGACGTTTTTCATAGAGCGAAGAAAAAAACTTTACGGAACTCTTCAAGATGATAGTATAAAAGCATTCATATTACTCTCTAAAAAAAAAACTGAAATTCCTAAAACTTACTCGCTTCCAGAGAGAGCTCTAATCTATGGTGAAATAATGCTATGAATATGCCAAATTGTGAGGAGAATTGGTTCAATACCACAAAAAAAAAAAAAAAAAAAGAAAAAAAAAACTTATCGAGCTAATTTTCGATTGCTAACTGGTCTTTCGAAAGTTTTCGTTTTGTGATGTGAAATGTTTTGATGAGAGCCGATGCCAAAAGAGTTGAATTGGTTAGGGAAAAAGGAAAGAGTGAAATATTTCCATTCTTTCAAGAAGCGCTGGACAGGGATGGAAAGAGTGTATTGCTGTCGTAATGAATTGAACGCTTTCCTTCGGTTGTTCGTTGGGAGAAGTGTCCGTACCACAAATACAACAACGTTTTGTTTGCTGCATAACTGTCTGATTCGCCGAATGCATCCTATCTTACACTCAAATTGAAATAACAGCAAAAAATTTAAATACAAAATATATACATGTAGTGATATTCGCCATTCATAATAATGTGGAAAAAATTGATGACAATCATCAATATAGCATATATTGTGATAAGCCTTGTCACCTATAATTTCTAATACGTACTGAATATTTGCTGCAAAATTTTTAATAAAATCCATCAATATCTAGATTAGCATGGTTAAACTAACTCATCCCTCTAAGATGGAAAATCCAAATTCATCTGCTAATTCTCATATAAAGAAACATTGAATGATCCAAGAGATCGAATACATATCGATATCATTATATAAGTTACTACAATTATAATATCAACATATTTTCTATTATGCATAATGCATCATTAAATCATTGCGACAGTATCCATTCATCTTTCTCATTTAATGAAATTCTAATGATCATCAATTTTGTCTGCATGCAAAAAATAATGCTCGTCAGTCTTTTGCAAAACAAGTTATAGTATTAGAAGGAGGAGAATTGGGACGAGGGCGAGAAATGGTAAGGGACACATATTACACCTTTCGACTACCCGGATCGAAAAGTGTCGTCAAAAGTGCCATCAGCACCATCATCTACTATTGCCATCACAACATATCAACCATTATCCGCTGGCAAGGAAAGACGAAATGTGGCGAGTAATTCCTATTTGTCCACTTCTGCTTCTTCCCTTACTTGGAACACTAGTTGAAATGAAGGTTAGATATTATCAACGATGTACATTAAGGCATTTTAATTACTAAGAATAATGTGATAGCATAACAAGGAAGTGAGGGAAAGGAAAGGGACAAATTGGAGTAAACAGTTCAACAAATACAAGTAGTTTAACGAAGGGAGACAATCATCATCGACGGAAAATGAGAAAGAGCAAGGAAAGAAAGGAGAAAAGGGTAGTAGGTTAAATACTCTACCAAATTTGGCATGTAATTAATTACATCATCACTAGGAGATTCACTGACTGAATTATAAAACAGTATTGATATCCTTACTGATATAATGGACAGTCTCACTTTGTCAATATCGATACAATATAGAAAAAAAATCTGATAACCGAATATGTGAAAGAATCGGGATCGTCCATTTTTCGTGGTAATGAGAATACTGAATTTGCGATATTGATTGAATCAAAAGAATCTGAGGATTATGATGACCATCTGGATGAATTCAAGAAAGCTGCGGAGAAATTTGAAGACAAGGTTTAACCATTTTTATATTAATCATTATTATAGAAGTAGCAATGCTATACAAAGACTTCAAGAAATACCCAATCTTAAAAAAGCCTGAGGGCTAATTAATAGTATATCTTTAAATCCAGTCATCTTCGGATACCTTCTACAGTACTGAAGACGGACCTCCATTTCTTCAGCTTAAATTTAGATTCCCTGCTGTTTCAGAAACATTTGCTTTCATAATACCTACAAAAACAACTAATAGCGAATATTTGAATCCTGAATCGTTCCTAATTCTAGAAATATTATAAATACTATCAGAAAGTCTAAATTTGAATAAGTTATTCAGTGCCGAATTACCCAGGTATTTAGGTTCGATTTGTATATATCAACTCGGACATAGAAGAAAATTGGCAAATAATCGAATTTTTCGGTTTAATAGCGGAAGATGTGCCCGGTGTGTTGTTTGTTAGCCTTGAAAAATACTTCAAGAAGTATAAAGCGGAAATGAAAGAAGTAAGTAGTTTTTTCAGGATTTTTTGTAAGTATTTCTCCAATAAATTATAAATCTTGAATTTTCTAAATGAAGAATTCACAATTTCATTTCTAAGTGAATTTCGACAATTTGATCGCTTTACAGAGGATAGAAGATTGCCAACAATTTTGTCCCTCATACTCTTTCTTCCAAACCACATTAGTAGCAAAAAAAAAAAAAAATAATACCACACAGCGAAATGAATCGATACCTTATTCTTCACATTTCGCATTGATCCAAAAGATGAAATAATTCATCTAAAAAATCTAATATCATTTTCACTGATATAAATAAATGAATTTGTAGATAGTAAAGGCAGAAATAATCTCATTCGTACAATCATGTTTGGATGGTAAAGCAATACCATTCTTAAAAAGTGACGAAATTCCTGATGACTGGAATAAAAAATCTGTAATTGAACTAGTAGGGAAAAACTTCGAAGAGCAAGTATTTGACTCGAAGAGAACAACCTTCGTATTATTCTGTAAGTTCGCTTCATTCTTTTTACTTAATATTACTAAAGCATCATTTACAGAGAAAAAAAAATAAATGGTTTGCGAAGAGTACGTAAGAAAATACTGGAAGAGAAGGCAAATAAGGAAAAACAATTTAAAAACTAATTAAAAACTTGTTTTTTTTTTTTTTTTTTTTTTTTTTTTTTCAAAATAGATTCATTACTACATTCAATATCGCTTACAAAAAAGTAGAAAAGTTGCTGGACCTTAGTATTTCAATAGATGCGGTATACATCCCAAGGGCTACATAGATTCAAACTAATCGGCAAGCAGCGTATTCATCAATAGACGATAACTGAATTACCATAAATTTCTTGAGAAAACATTTAACACTTCATGACTAAATAATCAACTTAAAATTGTTGAAATATTTTGTATTTCCCATATAATCTTATCTTCAGATAAAAAATAAGTTATAACATAAATTAACCTATGGTACAACTGTTTCTACATTTTCTAATTTGCTATAGTATAATATCATCTCAAAAAACAACTGAACGATTATTTCCGTTCATGATGTCAGTCAGGTTATGTCTCACTGAATCATTCTTTAGTAACTGCAACATCTCAAACATCAACCATCTCGAAGTATTTAATGGATTTGAAAAATGACTGATTTAAAGGAATTTAGTTTAAAAAGAATGGATTTTTTCAGAATTTATTGAAAAATTCAACTATTATGGTTCTTACAGATGCACCATGGTGTGAAGCATGCAAGAGAACGATGCCGGAATTCGAGAAACTTGGCGAACTTTACAAAAACAACAAAAATCTGGTAATCGCCAGAATGAACTCAGTGAATAACGAAGTACTTGGATTACCGATATTTGATGTACCTGCCATAGCGCTATTTATCAAAGGATCTAAGAAGGTTTGTCTCTTCAACTAGTACTTTTTTTTTTTGTTTTCTAAAAACTTGCATCAATACATCCATTGCAAAAATGAAATCCAAATATAGTTTGATAACAATGGTAATAATAACAGAGTTGCAGAAAAAAATTAAATCATTAAAGTTTTTGAATTTTTTAATTAAAAAAAAAAAAAACTTCTTCAAAAAATGATCCACAAGTAGAAAGTTTGACCATCTTTTCAGCTTTTCATTTTTTTTCCCCTTTTAGCCCATTTATCATACGGCGGATAAACGAACGGCGAACAGTTTCTCTGAGTTCATTACAACGAATATGAAAAAGGACGAAGAAAATAGCATGGAAAAGCACGAGAAAGGGGATAAGAAAGAAAAAACCAGTGATGGGAAAAAGAAATTGGAAAATAAGAATAAGGAACAAGTTAAGGGTAAAGACGAACTTTGAGCTAAAACTTTTACAAATAATATGATCTCTCTCCCTGACATTCATATTTCCCTTCATCAAATCTTTCCTTCTCTCTCTCTCTCTCTCTCTCGTGCTGTCTCTCTTGAATTTTCAGGAATACAATCAACCAACCAATTTAGCTTACTACATTTACTCAACCAATCCTGTTATGTTGAAGTTTTGAAAAGTAAAACAACAGAATGTCTTACTGATTTGCCGGCTAACACTGCCATGTTCTTTATAAATCATTTTTCTACACTTTGTTCCACGCATAGAAACACATGAAATCCTGGAAACCACTTATCATTAAAATGAATGCTAGAAATACCAAATTATCAATTTAGTCATTTTTATCTTTTACGACATCACTCAAATCAATAACTAGTTTTAACCCTTGACCTCGCCTTAACTTTCCTGATTTTCAACTCACAAAAAAAAAAATTTAAATCACATTTTTCTGCACAACAGAAATCTCAATGTTAATAATTAATAAGCAAATAGTATACGGAAGCAAACTCGAGGAATATAGCATCGAAGTGTGAAAATGACTGTCTAATTATTTATTAACACGACTTGGGAAAATGTCAAGGAAAATAAAAAATGGCAATGAATTGGAAGAAAATGGAAAGAGTATAATCGACATCTTATTATCGTGCATTTAATATGAATAAAAGCAGAATCTGAAAAGGGAAAAAAAAAGACAAATTAATGCACAGTTCAAAGCTGCCCGTAAGAAATAAAAGCAAGAAATCATAGGTCATGATATTTTACTAGGATGGAATGGTATCACGCCGATACCAACGCCACCTTCGTGCGCTACCATACTTGTTGCTAATGTCCACTTATCCTCCTCAATATTATAGGTCTCCATGGAACTCAAATTCGAAATGCCGTCATAGCTGAAATGACCTACATGAAATTTTTGAATAGTGGAAATCAAAGACACAACAAATTTCCCATACCTAAAGGAGCAAATAAAAGAAACTTTAAGTCTCCGAGGAAGTATATTATGGCAAAATCTCAAACCAGAACACTTTTGACCAAGCAGTTATGTTTACACCATAGCTGGACACTTCTCTCGTACAAAACTTTGATTTCTAAGATTTATTTGAAGCGTCATGCTATTTAATGATGCAATCATTTGACAATGGGTAAGTGGTGCTGCAAGCTTGCCACAGATCTGTTCGAAAACCTATGCAGAAAAGGTAACAAAGCCAGACATCAAGCAATACGTTTAATCCATTCCTATCTCTCAAAATGAATGAATGTAATGACAAACCCAGCGATAGCATAAAGAACACCAGCATTGGAAATTAATGATACTCGACTTCTTTTTAAATGCATCGGTGACAGTGGATTCCACTCATCCTTCTCTGGTTCATATACTTCAACGCTTTTTAGAAACTGACATCCATCATAGCTGCAAAAAAATCAACGCTCCCGACAACTCTACTGCTGCTCACAACAAAATCTGGAAAAGGTGCTAGAATTTAGACAAATTTGGCATTAATGAACCATACAATTTAAAAATTTGTTATATTTGAAGACACTTGCAAATTGAAAAGTGTATTACATACGATATAAAATAAAATGTTTACCCGCCACAAACGTAGATTTTTCCTCGAACAGTCGCAGCTCCTAGACGACATCGCTTCGTGTTCATCGACTTTACCACTTGCCATTCACCACTATCGACGTTGAAACGTTCAACAGAATTGAATATTGACATTCCGTCGTGTCCACCTATTACTGAAAAGCATTTTTTTACGTCTTTACTTAAGTCAATTTCAGCTTCCCAACGACACCTTTACACGTGCATACGCAGAACACTTTTAAAAACTAAACTACAAATAAAGCATCAGCAAATTCTTACCATAAATGTAATTATCAATAACAGCTATACCAGCAGCAGATCTCTGCTTGTTCATAGCAGTAGTCAGAGTCCATCGATTTGTACACGGATTAAAAACTTCTACAGATGCAAGTGAACTAATCCCATCGTAGCCACCACATACATAAAGGCGATCATTGACTACAGCTGCTCCAAGAGCGGAACGTTTATTAATTAACGAACTTACCTGCAAAAGAAAAAATAAATCATCATACATTAGGAATAGCAACATTCTGCATTCAGTGCACTATAGTCTCATGGGACGACTATGTGAGGACACGGTTAAGCATCAGCTTTCACAAATAGGACAAAAGTTATTAAGCCTTAAAACCTGCAATTCTTTACAGCGTCTAGCAAACGAGAATTATAAGATCTGGCTCTTGGTTGGGTCGCTTTGTTACCCCACCTTACGACACCCTTGTAGTCCCACACTTTTTATGAGAAATGGAATAAAATGGAGCATGTCCTTATTTATTTCCTCAAATTCACCTCAGTCCATTTATTCTGATCCGGATCAAAAACTTCAACGGTGCGTAGTCGGTCATGCCCATTGAAACCACCAATGGCGTATAACATGCGATTCATTACAGCAACACCCACTCGTGATCGGATTGAATTCATCGGCTGTGCTGATGTCCATTTACCTGCAAACAACTTCGCGCTTCGTAGTAATAATTTGCCCAAGATTGGAAAGTTTGATGAATAAAGGTAATAAAAAACACTTACCAGTCATTGGATCATACATTTCAACAGTTGACAAAGAATCACCGGCATTCGTCAAACCACCAACTGCAAAGATCAAACCAGGAACATCAAAGCAACACCTCTGCTTTGTCCTAGAGAAAAATTTAATTTTAAAAAGCTTTCTTTCATAAGGAATTTTAATTCTGCTCTTGAAAAAAAAGAAATCTTGGCTGTATTAAATGAAAAGAATATGGAAACTTATCAGACAAGGCAAAAAGTTCAACAAAAATGATACGGCTGAGTTTATTAAGATCTTCCTGACCATACTTTGGATCATTTCTTTATTCATATTTCTATAAAGATATAACTGCACCTGAATTTCTTGAGGAATTTCCTTCGTTCTGGCATAAGATGATAGTCTTTTGCTTCATCAATTAGATCACGACAGTCAAGGCATTCACGAATGAATGGATGAGAGGCTACATGATCGGTTATGAAGTGAGGCTTCAGTAATGGCATCCTGACACATGTAAGTAGCCTGAAATTTGATTTGTTAAGAAAAGATAAAGTCACACTGATAAGTCAGTATTTGTGAGTATACAGTTACCTTACTATCAGGAAAAGAACGAAATGGAATATAATTAGCCAATACCAAAGCATATGAAGAAAGAACTTTCATTGAATAACATTCTGAGTTTTGAATAGTTTTTTAGTGTATAGCAAATGTGGCTGAATTTGCATCCAAATAATAATAATCAGTGTTTTTAGCTTGGTCATAACGCAATCATTCAAGAGGTTCCTATTCCGTAAATTGAAAAAAGTAAGTCAAACTACAATACCATCTCGTAATCACCTTATATTTCTGCTGATAATTGTTTCTATGTACTGACTTGTCCGTTGCCAAAGAGGAAAAACCCATCAACTACTTTAATATTAAATCATATCCAGTTGTGAAATAAAGAAACTTAGAATGAGAAAAAAATTAGGGTGAAACAATTAAGCAATATCAAAATTAATGTCCATTTATTATAATATATAAATTCAGTCTTAGCTAAAAAATATTACCTCGGTAAATACTGCTTCCTTTCAGGATTGTGCTGCACCCATCGCATACACGCATCAAACATTTGCTCTTCGCTTTCAACAAACAATTCATCTCTGTTCAATATTGTTACCAAATCATCTATTGATAAAGCCAAGTACTCTTCACCTTGCGATACTGATAGAAAATGTTTGTGCAGAAAACAATCTAAATGATTAGTTTCCAGAAATAAAAATAGAACATTGAAGTACAACCGTCACATGCTTTGAAATGAATAAAGGAAATAGACCATAAAGTAAGAATAATTTTGTCTTCGTCTTCTTTTATTCGTCGTTTCATAATATAACAAATTCCACATACAGCGATTTACGTCCCACTCCCCTACCTCGAGATGACCTATTGTACATCAGTAATTTAAACTATTTTCCGAGGATCTTGCGGATATCCTATCCATTGATACAGACAAACGCATGCTACGCATTCTGAAATATAACTAACGACACGAATTCTATGGAAGACTATTAGTGAGCTATTTTGGCAATTTCGGAAAGAAGGAGAATAAATAAGGAGGAAGGAGACATACAATTAGCTACCTGCCGAAAGAACGAGTGATACGCAGCCGAGAGCCATAGCAAAGGATCGTATACCAAGGACATTCTGTGCGTGCAACCTACACTTCAGAAACTTGGAGCATTCATCTACGATTCCATTTAGTTGCAGGAAATTTGCTGCATGCATCATACTCTGCACGTTTGCAGCGGTTATTCTTACGCTTCCCGTGTATGAGAAGGCAATTAATTGCTCCAATGTGTCCGGCTCGAAATCTTCATGAAACAAGCAAAAAAAAAAAAATGAAGTCCAGCATGTAAAATGAAAATTTGTATTACAATATAATGAAACAATTTTAATTAGATACCGAAAGATAGATAAGAAACGCATCCCCATTAACTACCAAGTCCCAATTTATAAAATTTAAGAATCCAGATCAGAACATCTGTGAGGCTGTACAGAAAGCAATGAGAATATCAGTCATAACAGTTTTTCGCATTATTTGTCTTCCTTTTTATATTTTGTAACGATTTTACTTAGGACTCTTTGTGACTTCAAAGTCTTGGACCTGGACACGAATGAGACCCCAAAACCTTGCTTCCGAACATTTAGTAGGCCGTAGAAATCCCATCTCTATGTAATATTCATGCCTTTCGAGAGCTACTTACCCTGCAACACCATCTACAACATAACTAAGAGGTGAACTAAAGGAATAGTTTTATGGTTGACCTTAGCATTGAAACTGTCTTAGATGCTTGAATATGACTGACTGGATGCAGTAACCACTTTCATATGACAAAAATCAACCTTTCAAATGAATCTCTTCTTGCTGACTTTCAGCCATATCAGCTGTAAACATTGCTCGGAAATAAGGAATTGTTGCAGCTAGAACAATACGATGAGCACTAAACCTGAAACTATTGAAATTCTATATGGAAAATTTCTAAAACAGACCAAAAAATATGCATAATATGATAAGCAAATGGATTTTTCTACAAACCTGACATTACCAACAACAAGTACCACATCGCAAAGTTTTCCGGCACGACGAATTTCCTCGAAATTCGGAAATGCATTAGCGGCCAATGAAGCGCTGCATTCAAATACCATTACCTCGTCATCATCTTCATCACACATCGTCAATAATGCTACAATTAACTACTTCTATATGTTCTTTATTACAAAATTTGATTTGTTAGAAAAAGCGGTGATAAAGAAATTATCAACTATACAAAAACAAAAACACTGCTGCCATTAGAAGCGATATAAATAACAGAATGTAAAAGAGAATAAAATGAGGTTGACTGATCAAACATTAGAAGCAAAATAAGTTTTTTTCATGAACTATATTTATGCACCCCGAAATTTTCTTTTCATTTCTGGCATGGATTATATACTTACAGATATAAGGCGTAAAATTATATACAACTTACAGATATACCGTTGCGTATCCTCCATACCGATCTTAATATCTTCCATCTGATAGTAATAATGTAACAAAGTTCATGCGAATAATGCTAAAATAGATTTATATCAAAAATAGTACCACATGTATAGAGTATTTTAACATCACGCTGTGATAGTAATAAAACTTCTCGATAATATTTTAATGAAAACTGAATTGATTGAATCATCCGAAAATGTATGAGAAATGATAGAAATGTTTTAATTTTAGTACAAAAATTTCATTTAATCGTTTGGATGAAGAGATAATCTTCTGGATCTTGAAAATCTAGATCGAACAGTATTGCTAGTTAAATGACTGAGAATAGTTTTATAGAATATATTTTCGTATTGAGGAAAGTTTAGTTGGAACTGGGAGAAAAGACGTGAAAAGTGATGGTTAACAGAGAAATTTGAGGAAATCTAAATTCAACAACTGTTAAAAAGCTCAAAAACAATCAGAATTAAAACAAAACTTCAAACTCTAACAAAAAAAAAAAATCCTACATAGAAGCCTTGTTCAAAATCTTTTCCGTATCTTCCGGTATTTCGCGGTATATCGGCGACCGTTCTGAATATTCTATGAATGCCGGTCCGGATGGATAGTAGGAGTGGATTTTAAATTTCGGATTGAATTGTGCCTTTCCAGTATTATATGATAGTACCTGATCAAGTAGAGATAAACTAATAATCAATAAATTAATTTATTGTAATAATCTTTGCATCCTGAATTTTTAACTTCCTTACCATTTTTCATATTTATTTCAAAATAACTTTTTCTCAACTGTTTACTTTCATATCTCTTCAATTATTCAAGTTTATAAAACCGTAAAATTAAAGATAAAATTTTAAATTTATATATTACAAAAGAATTGAAATAATAACAATAAATTGGTAAATGTTGATAGGATAAAATGACAATAAATAAATTTTAAATGCTTAAAATAATAATATGAAATGTTTTATCGATATTTGATAACAATAAGTTGTCTAAATGTTATCTGTCACAAATAACAATAAACAATCAAAATTTTTATAGATGGAAATAATAGCTAAATTGGGAATAAGAATTATTGACAATGTTAATAATGTTTTCATTTTTTTCGGTAAATAAAAAAAAAGGACATTAATTAAGAAGAAATTGCTCGATTAACTGAAAATGAGCGTTATTGATTTTATTGTTGAAATTATGGAAGTACAATCGGTAATAAAATAAAATTCTTTCTTTAATTCTTAGATCAGTGAAATTATTGGTATTTTGTATGATCAAAAATATATTTGAGAACTTATGTACTGCTCTCAATCCAATCAATAAATTTAATCGGGCCAAAGTTACCGTAAACTTTTTTTTTTTTTTCTTTTTCAAAAGTATTATCTTTTATTTTATGTAATATTTTACTATGTTTCTTTCCAAAATCTCACGGCAAGTATAACTTTTTTTTTTTTTTTTTTTTGTTATGAGCAATCACTTGTACTATGTGTAAAGTTTGTCATTACACTTTTAAATTCCACTGAATGATTTACATATACCATGACCCCTCACTATATTTGACCTTTGATGTATGTCTGGTATGTGACCCATTACAGTATGCAACCTATTTATTTAACAAAAATGATGAGAAAAGAAAACAAAATGGCTAGTTCTTCCTTAAATCAGATTTCGAAAGGTAACGGAAGTAACATGGAATAGAATATCTAATTTACGTGTTCGTAACATCTATAAATTCGCAAAAGTTCACATATAGCGAACTTTTATTTCGCATTAGTCATTTATAAAGTTGTAAGAAAGCACTGTTTAACTGCACAGATGCGAGAAATGAAGAACGAAATATTTAACTTATCCATTTAACTGTACAATTCTGAAAATCTGATCAAATCTGAGAGATGAAAAACACCTTAATATGATTGATTATATGAAAATTTGAATGTGAATTATTCTAATCATTTTCAAGCATTAAAATACAATCGTTAAATAAAACGAAAGATATTCTGATGTAAATTGAAAGAGAAATATAAATATATACAATTTTGGTATAATTAAAAAGCGCAGAAGTACGATATTCAAAGAAAATTTTTTCTTATGCATAGGTTGCGGAAAATTGCATGAAATTGAAATCATTAATGAAATTATTCTTGTTGCTTGAGGTGAAAATATTTTCAGGATTGAATTCATTTTTTACGGACCCATATTATCTTCCTAGGTGTTGAGTCTGTTGATAAATTGAACAACAAAAATTTAATGATCCAAATTTAATCTTCTTCTACACCCAAATACTAAGCTAACCCATTTAATTGTATTCTCTTGACTTTTCGTTTAAGTATTTTTTTTAAAAATTACTATGAAAATGTTGTTTCAATTCTCTGATTTAATCACGTAATTCATTTAAATTCAATTGAAACTTTTAAATAATTCATCTGAGAGTAATTCCATACAGAAGACATTTGAGCAATTCAAACAAACGGATTTCTTCATGATTGTGAACAAATGTTCCGTGTTCCATTTCCGGAATATTACATATGGAGATAAAAAGGATAGCGAAATATTTGATTTTTCATGAAAGTTATTAAGCTTTCCCCAAGATTCATCATCTTTATACATGTGAAGCCTTTGTTGTCAGAAAACTTCTTCTTCCATATTTTTAATTGAGAGATGATAAAATAAAAAGAGAAAAGTTAGGAAATTTATAATAATTTGTTACTCTCATAGTTGTTTTGCAGAAAAAAGCCAAATATTTTAAGAGTTGACTATAGCATTATTTTGAACTGAAGCAAAATTACTCTTAAATTATACTTTAACAAAAAATAATTTAATCCCAGCCATTGATTAATAATTCATTCATTATTGGGCATTTTTCACACTTCAAAAAATCAAAAAATCATTTTCAGTTCTTTGGCCAATTGAAGAAGTAAGCTTCAAAAATAAATTAGTTTGCTTTTTTCTTTTCTAAAAAAAAAATTTTACTATTCTTCTGCTTAAAATATCATAAGAAAGAATTGAGATCAATGTAAAAGTTTATATCGTACATTAGCCATATTCTGTTTCCTTCGAAACTTTTCTCATCCTAACTGATATCAACCGTTGATAATCTTAACGATCATTTCCGGACTACAGCATTGCTTCTTTCTGAAAAAAAAAAAAAAAGTATTTGAAGTAACAAATGTGAATTTCGATTTATATTTATAGGATATCCAAATGTAATCAGCTTAAAAATTTTTTACGGTTGCATGACAGCAAATGTTAGAGACAGAAAGCGCGCAAAAAAAAAAAAAAAAAAAAAATCTCAAATGTCGCGTGACAAATCATACATTTTACTTTCAAGGATACTTTAGAATATTTCAACTAAAATTTTCAGGGTAATTTTCTTTCATAATCTGTATAATAATGAATTTTAATGAAGCATTCGAATTCCTGTAAGTTAGAGATGTTGTGTTTTCAAAATCAAATTCAATTAATTATTAATACCTTCAATTCACGTATCCAATCAAATATTCATCTATCTTTTTTGCTTCTATTAGTAATAAAGCAGTAGCCGGTTATTTGGTAATTAATTAGTTGTATTATGTGTTTTTAACAACATAAAGTATTCATCATTGCATTTTCAATGAAAGCAATTTTCATCACTAATTAAAGTTTTTGCGAACTAAAATTTAAAAATCGAAGATAAACATTTTAGTAACAATTGAGTAAAAAGCAGCACATATTATAAGTATCGACTCTTCATGCGATATTTATAGATTTTTTTAAAATTTTCGACAAAAATTATGCAATTAACATATGCGCAAGTTTAATTCAATCATTTTGATATCATTTCCTTCAATTTCTTAAATTTCCAAGAAGCTTTAAAAAAATTCAATGCCAGTGTAAAATTTCACAAATTCCGTAAGAAAGAGAAAAAGGATGAAATTAAATCAAAATAAATCGAATTGAAGTAAAATAAATTCAATTGGATTCAGTAAACAATAATATTTTGCATTTAGAAAGTTTTTAAATTATTTAGTAAAATAGTAATGATGTTGTAATTTATATAAAAGAGAAGATTAGATAAAAGTCTTCGTATAGCAGTAGTAGTAGTAATAAATATGATGGCACGCAATTATTAATTATTCCATTATCGTTGTAGACGTTATCAATTACAGCGATGATGGAGAGAATGAAGAACGGATGGATGGAAATATGATGAGTAGTTGGAAAGGATAGTTCGTTGTGTTATCAAATTAGCGGTCACTCGATTGTCACTTTTATCGATTTCAATATCAAAGATTTCTACAATATTACTATTGCCAACCTATATGATTAACATTTACAGATAACTTTTATCTTTTATTTAAATTGAATACATTTAATATGTATATGTATTCATTTGACCTCATTGTAGGAATTTTCCATAAGTGTATCTTTTGAAGTCAATGACAATGAGTAAATATTTCGCTGTAGAAAATGTCCGAATTTTAAATCGTTTGATGATTTTTCTTATTAGCTAACAATTTCTTCATTAATGCATACGGTAGTATGATTAATATCACTCCTCTGATATTCAGAATGCTTTCTGAATAATACCTTTCCCTTCACTTTATTCATTCGCGCTTTAAATTTTTGTTTTAATTTTAATTTTAACTTATGTTTTCCTTAATTTTTTTATTAAATTTGTAGTGATAAGCAAGTTAAAAAAGATTTGATCAAGTTAATCTTGAAAAGAGATTTAACCTTAGAATACATTAATAGTTGATCATCAATAACTGAAGCAACAACACAAAATGGAAATAATAAGTTTAATTTTAGCAATTAATTGATACCAAGAAATTGTAAAATGAGTTCTATACATTTCCATTATGTTCGATCACAATTTATTGTTTTCTTTTTTTGCCATTTAATTTCCTCTCTTTCTTCTCTTTTATATTTCTTCCTGAAATATCTCTCTCCTTCCTTATCCTTTTATCTTCTGCAATTTCAAACAAACATTTTTGTTTGAAAGAAGCTACTCACATAATTATGTTCAAAAAAGATAGAATAGAGCAGAAGAGATGACGCTAAAAGTCTAAAATTTCCTCCACATATTCTCTCTAAAATTAGATTTCGATCGGGAAGAAATCAAAATGAATAACTACCATCGATTTCTATTTCCTTTATTTAACGCTCATTTAAGAGAGTTGTTTCTGAATAGAAGTATGGCTAAAATATTAACGTTGATGCTTCTCAACTACTATTATTTGTGGAGAGGCTTTTCTGGAACTACGAATATTTTACTTCAGTTCCTGCATTACATTAAAACTAATAAATGATCGACAATCAAAATTCACACTAATATAAATGGCCTTATTGAATCGTTTAAAACTTTCTGAATATGACCATTAGCAGTTAATTCTTTTTAATAGCATAAATTATATCAGCAGAATAAGCTTGATAAAATATAGCCTAGACAAAGAGAATTCAGTATTGGCTGATCTTTCAATACAGAGAATCATTGAAAAGACAACCGCAAACATTTATATGAGCCAAGAAGAATGGATCTTGTCTGAATTACTTATCAACTACTGTTTGCTTAAATGGTCATAGTAAAAGTGAACTTTGTATTTTTGCGAATTAATGACATCATTTTTTTAAATGGACATTTTGCTGAAATCGTCGAAATATTTGCTAAAAGAACTATTCTTTATGGTTATCAGTGAGTGCGCAAGATGTGTGAGACACAGACACCGCCAAATCTGTAGGAAATGTTAATTCAAAATACCAATCCATTTTGCTTAATCCAACTACCCAATTAGGCTTTCGATGGTCAAAATGTCAATCTGAAGCTATTTTCCAATACTTGCATAAAATTGAAAAAGGTTTCACGAAATTCTATCCAGAAATACATCCAAATCTTTCAACCAAATCAAAAGTTGCTCAAAAGATTTGGATTTTTTGAGAGGTGAAATTTATCATAAAAACTATTAACAATGATTGAAATTTTAATCAAAATTTCCATCAAAAAAACGAAGGTTTTTTTCTCACTCTGTCGATATTCCATCCTAACACAATATTAAGAAGGGATAACAATATAATAAGTAGGACCAATAACATTCATTTTTCATTTCTTTCCCTTGTATCAAAAAAAAAAAAAAAAATTTCACTGTAAAAATATAAAATTAAGCAGTGACTTGCTAATATAATCCATTAATTAATGAAACTTCATTCTGGTTATGTTAACCAGTATAGTGACCTTTCTAGTTGGAATTGCTGTATCAGATATTGAACTTAACAAGTTCTTGATATTACAATGTATCAAACGAATTTAGGTGTAGAAATGATAATTTCATATAAACTTTGGTTGATGACCAATTTTTCATATAATTTGAGTTATGCGAAAACTCTCTTCCTGCTTCATCATTCTCAATGATATCCCGAATTGCAATACACATGCATGCATGCATGCATATATGCATCTGCATTGCTTGCTTCTCTTACACAACTGCAATATCCAGTTATATTAATTCCATCCTGTTTGATATTGTTATTTATTGACCGAATGACACTTCTATAATTGTTCAGAAACAGCGAGAAATTTTGTTTTTAATATATAATTTCTATCTACTCATACGGAGAAATATTAGCATATCTGTTTCGATTATCAAAATGTCAGAAATGTTAATATCAGCGTGAAATAACAGAATGAAATTAGAAAATGCTTATCTTTTCGTATACGTGAGAGCATGACGTGTTTGCATGTGACATACGCGTATCGTCAAATTCATATTACCATATGTCGGATACATATCATAAGGTATTTTAAAATTTATTGAACATGTATGTGTGTGATGGAGATAATATATGTGAATATGTGTATGTATATAAGTATACGATACAATATATAAACATTGTTCCACAATTGATGACTGATCAAAATCGGTGAATACAACACTAAGTGCCCCGGTAAGAGTACACTCATCTCGATGAGGTGGACAAGTAAACAAGATTAGCAACAGGTATAGATATAACATTGTCGACTAACTGTCCACTTAAAATTAAACTTCACTTCTAGAAAAAAAAAAAAGTTAGAATTGGTAAACTCAACTCAACTGAGCTATCATAGCAAGAATAAGCCATATTCGCAGTTTTTTTAAATTAACATTCTAAGGTGATGCTATCATCTCTTACCTTCTTTTGTAGTACTCAGCAAAAAGAAGAATATAAATTATTCATTTTGTTGTGTAATTTTAGTAGAAATATTATTACCACTATTGCTGGATGATAGAGATAATCTATGATGTAAATTTATTGTTAAGAAAATACAGCCTATAACTTAAGTGTGATATTACTCAATAATTTTTTTAATTTGTCTTGCGATTATTCATCAATTCAACTGCCAAATGAAATTTTTTCACATTGCTGTCAATTTTCTCTTATTTATCTTCAACTGTTAGCTATGCAATTAGGCTTCCATTGAATTTTTATGATAAAGAATTGAGGGCTTACAAATACTATTCAGTGAACCATATCGGTGATTTCCTATCTTTATCAGATCATATTTCCGACTTGGATTTTCCTGTACAATATCTGATTCGATTAGTTAATCCTAACATTTTGTTGCAAGTATATTCTTAATTTATTGATTTGAGTGAGTATAATTTTGTAAGTTACTCTGAAATTTTATTTCATCAGATTTGTAAACAGTTTAAATTTGTACAATGCCATTAGTAGAAATGATTGTAAAAGTTGTATGAGTGATATTAGCAATCATAACCGTTCGCAATTAGACGAAGAAGAAAAAAGCAATCAAGAATAACTATTCCATATCAATTACAAATATATTTCTAGCCGTGATGATGAAACTAATGGAATCTGTAATTGTCTCTAATCATTATGTCACAATTGCATTCACGGATCATATCATTTTCCAACAGATCATACATCTGAAACTATACATATCACGTATCACTACACTTCAAAAATTTATTTCTGCTTCATTTAATGAGAAAAGGCTATGTCAACTAAAAAGCAAAAAGTATTTCCCAAATGATTTCATACACGTACGAACGTACAGACGCATATGTAGACGTAAAAATATATAACACGGAAATGTTGTAATGCCATCACTAATTCATGATTTTAATGAGGACCCATATCGATTCCAAATCCATGTGTCATGTTTCCTCTTTTTTTCTCGATCTATGTTATCTTTCACATTCTATTTTAGCATCAACTTTATTCTAGCCTATTCTTTCGGGGCCAAGAAAGAAAAAAAATTTTCAAATGTTCTGGTAGCCTGAAGCTAAAACATCACTCAACATAACACATGTCAAATTTCATTCTCTTCTCATATAAAACTTGTCTAGTCTATATGTGTATGTGTGTGTATGTCTGTATGTGTGTGTATGTGTGTGTGTATATATATATATATGTCTGTACGTCCTATAATCTTCATGAATTTTATAGGTATTCTGAAAATGTGGAGATATATACCACCGACATTATCACGTCTTGTTTTAAACTTCAACAGTTCTCAACAAATTATAGATTATACACACTCATACCACATACATACATGCATACACCCGTCACATACATACATACATACATACATACATACATACATACACATACACCCACATACAGATAGATAAGCATACATATAAAGTTTGGTTGATATTGCTGACAGCGTCTTCCTATAAAAGTTATTTGACTATTTAGAAATTTTCCTTAAATTCGATTTGTTTCTTTTTTGGAATTAATAATAATTTCTCCTAAATGTTATTTTTGTCAATTTGATCAATATACAATATGTTACAAGTTATGCATATCTATGTATTTATTCTTCCTTTTTAAGTAATCATTTGCTGATAACGTATCCTGTTGACATTTAGATGATAGGTGATAACGAAAATGTGAATGTAAGTATATTATTAAAGTTTCATTTTTGTTTATTCAAATATTATGAGGGAAAATGAGCGCATGGATATTATAGGTGAGGATAGAGTGATTGACTTTTTCAAAATGTGTAATTTCAACAAACAATATGATCCTATGTACTGTTGTGTTCGATTATATGTCACTTAGGTAAGGAAAACATTTTGTCGTCACCATGAATTGTTTTATTATTAAGTTCTTAATCAAAATAGGAATTGCATATATAATTGCAACGAGTAATGAAATTAGGAATATTACCGAAGAATTGAGAAATAACTTATGTCAGACTGCTTACTGTTATATTCATATGAAATTCACATTTTAAAATTTTGCCTTAAGGAATTCATTTGCTTAATTATCTTCAAGATATCTCTCTTCCTATTTCTCTCATCATAAATTCAACCAGTTATAGTATCCATTACTTTATTAGATTGATTAAGGAAGAATCCTTAAAACTACTTTGTCAAGCTAACTGATCAAGGACTACTGAGATTACCGTAGGAAGACTTCAGATTAGCTTTAAGCATTATTTAAATGTAAATAAATATATGAGGGGGAATGAAAAACGTTGCACTCGGCATTTGATTGTTTACTATTTTCGTTGTTTGCATTAAAATTGCTGAAGTGACGTGTGTTATAAATTTTTTATGACAAGATTTTTCTTTTTTTCATATAAATGAAGGATTTAAATAAGAAGTTGGGATCAATTAAAGTAGAGAGTGAGCCGAGAAATGTTTCCGAACGCTCTTCCAGTATACTTCTGAAGTTTTTTTTCTTTTTTCTATGCTTCCTTTTCAAGCATTCTTTTAAATCAATTTCCTGGATGATACATTATTGATCGTTTAGCTTATTCATTAAGAAAAAGAAAAATAAACCAATGAAGCATAAAATATTTTGCTATGAGATAGTTCTAACTTCAAAACTTTTATCTTTCCAATTTTTAAAATGGTATACAAAAAATTATTAAATAACTACGTCAAAGTGGACAAAATTTTCTCTAACAATGTCTTGAGAGGAAAAGCATTTGCCTAAAATTTTCTCTTCTTGTTTTAATTAAAGGAAAGATGGGAGAGAAAAATGGATAATAGTAATTAATTATGAAAAAATGAAATAGAATGGTTGAAAGTAACTATTTCTTATTAAGAAAAAGTATATCGGGAACATATTAAATGTACTGGTATAACAATATATTATCATTTCAAGCGCAAACTTTCAATAAACAATGTCATCTTTATGTCATCCATTTCATTCCCTATGATTATAATATTGAAAGCACGACATGTCATCATATTTTCTTGCTTTCTTTGTGAAAAAAAATAAAAAAAAAATTGGAAGAAATTGGCATGACTCATCCTTTCTGCTCTTCCAACTATGATATTTTCCACTTGCTTCTTTTCCCATTTCCAATTTTTCTGATTCACTGCTTGTCAAATTTTCAGTTAGTTAACATGGCAGAACAGAATGACGATAACTGGACAAGTATTAAAAAAGTGATATGTGAGATTTATTTCCGGAAGCTTCAAATGAAAAAAAAAAAAAGTCGATAGTTTAATCAGTGAGATATGTTGAACGGAATATTGAGATATATGGTTTCGTTAATTTTAAATATTAGCATAAAGTCTTGTTTTAATAACATAATTCGGACTGAAACTATATTGCCTCAGTCAGCTGTATCTAAATAATTCTACAGTTAAATCTATCAGTTCTTTCTAGTACGATCAAAGGTTACAATGATCGCTTGATCGGTAAATCTATTCATTCTCTATTCTAGTTAAAGGTCTATCTTCAATTGTTTAAGTCTAAATATTTTAAAAAATTGAAATGCAAAAGTTTGCTTGCGATGATTGTAGTGAAAGATGTCGCTGATGAATTTCATTTCTCTGAACCAATAAGCAGGATATTTTAAGAGTTAGGATGAGAAATTAGTTGGAAAATTGAGTAAAGAAATTGTGCTATAACCCTAACATTTATCAGTGATAACGAACAACTACTATTTGATAACTCTGAGTGATCTCGGAAAACTCCCGATTTTAAATTCCAAATTCCAATTCGCTTTTTTTCCTTCTCGTTCCCTTGTTTTAGAATAATGCAAATCAGAAAAGCTATCACTTACTGTCTCTCTGCTCATTTCTCTGCAAAAAACAAACTTTCTCAATTACCCTCATCATCGGGAATCATTACATTCAGTAATTTTCTCAAACACTAACTCAGTAGTACTCACATCATCTATCGTTTCCTCACTTATCTCACTGTATCTTCCCACTCTCAATCTCTAACGAATACATTTCAATGTTTTGTTGATCCCTGAAAAGTCTCTTCAAAACCAATTCTATTTCCTGCTATTACATCGTTTTTATCAATAATTAATGTCCAAATCACAATGAAAACATTATATCTCATTTGGTGAATGTTGGCGAGTGTAAGGAGATGAATGGGTAAGAATGGTTTGTTATCATTGGTATCATTTTGCCCTAACAGCAGCAAGAAGATAACGAATGATACAAGTAATGTTGATGCTCTCTTCCTTATATATTGTTTATTTACTTCATTTTCTGATGTAAAGAAATTAGATTTTCATTTTCGAAATGAATTATAATTGCAAAGTTATTACGTCTATAGAACTGTAACATACAGAAAGTTACAATATACTATAGTAAATTGTGCAAATGTCAACAAGAATTATGCCTTATATGATCGTGGATATTCTCTTTCATTTACTATTTTCCAGGGTTACTGTGTTAGGGAAATTGTGAACCGATTTTGTATCATAACTTTGCATTCTTTTATTAATCTCAGTGGTATACAACATGATTCGATGGAAGTTACTCACGGCTAGCTGATACTTCTTTTGTGTTTTCTGATATCTTTGTTGTACACGACATATAATGGTTCTACGGCCGCTAGAATTTGCGGATTGCCTATCGGATAGTCCATGGTTTCGCCAAAATTTGCGTGAACATGAAAGTGTTCTGGAAGATGCCCATAAAAATATCAAAAATATTGAAATACAATGCCGTGAACTTATTCAATGTACGAGAAGTGAGTTTTGCATTGTTTTCACACTTTTTCTTTATTCAATTCTTATTTTCTCTATCTTTTGTATTCTCTGCACTGTCCGTTTCAATTCCGGTTTTAGTTTTCTTCATCAACTTCCATCATTTCCGCATTCTCTTTTTTTGTTTTCTTTTTAAAAGGTTCTTCAATATATTCACTTTTCTGTGGTTAAAATGAAATTGAATAGTTCATTTTAGGGAGATGCACGAACATTTCCTTACGTCAGCTTGAATTTGAGTAAAATAAATGTCGGCTGAAAACAGAAAATACTTCGCATTTAGTTTTGATGTCATTTCAGTCCACTAATTTATAATACTTCGGATTAATTTAATTAAACTTGAATTTCTTCGCTGACTGTAAATTTCAAGAAAGTCGTCACGATTTTAAAGATGACGACTTGTAGTTTTGTGATTTGCAGTGGAGTTACAAAAAGATGAGATGTAATTCACACTTATTTTGCAGAACTTTCCATAGCGCAAAGAGCATTTGCTAAGTCGTTAAAAGAATTTAAATTTGTCACAATTGGTAGTACTCAAACTGACGATGAACGAAAAATAGGTTGATTTTTCTTTCTAGTTCTTCATTATCCGTTTTAAATCGCTTTTGATGAAGGATGATATAATTTTAGATGCTTAGGTTTTCATACATTTTCCTGCTATATAATATATAAGATAGAGCTAGATAATTTCTTTACCTTCCGTTACAGCTGCAGTATTTCTTATCCCATAGCAATGACAAAACAGTCATAAAAAATACGAAGTCTCAGTTGACACGCTTTGCCTTAGAATATCTGAAATTTTTGTGAAAATATCTCTGCTCAGCATTATATAAATAATTTATGATTGTAAGTCAACATAACAAAAGCACAATTGATATATCAGATTTGCAGCTGAATGTGTAAGTAAATTTGGAGATTTTGTAAGTCAGATCGAGGATCATCGCGAAAAAATTATTGAGGACTCGGAGATTCATTTTATCGAACCCCTTCGTAAATTTCGAGTGGAAGGAATTGGCAAGGTTACTTTTGATTGTCATGAAGAAGGATTGCATTCATGTTGAGAAGTAATTTAATTCTTTGGGAAATATGATACCGAGTGTCTATATGGCGCACACTTGGGTGAGTGATCCGAACTCCAATGCAACGTATTCTTTCTTAAACCAATATTTTCTGCTAAATTTTGGATGAGCACATCAAATTTGTGCTAGTTTCCATGGATTTCAAATCCTTTCCAGGCTTAATGTTTTTACAAGATACTCATATACATCTTGCATAAATTTAGAAGTGTAAAATGCAAGCTAATTTAGGTATTACATGATGACAAAAAGAGATATGAAAAGGAGTCTAACAAATTTTATGCATCGCTCGAAAAACATCTGCATTTATCGACGGTAGGTTTTTTTCTGCTATTTTTTTTTCCGTGAAATTTAATTTGCTACTGTAATCTTTCCTTTTTTTAATTAGCAAACTACTGGTTTTGCACGCAAAAAATCTTTTGTGACTAAAATTTTCATCACGGTTGGGATAAGAAATAATATTTCGAAAATATCGAAACATATGGAATACTCTGAAAATTCCAAACGAAAATGATATGATCAGTACTTTTCACAGCTAACTCAACGATAGATAAAGCGAAATGGTTGAGTAGCTGACATCATTAGTCTTTCTGTGGTTATTGGTACATGGTTATTCACAGCAAGATCAGAAGACTCAGGACCCTTGGGGAGACTAGGTTAAGCTACTCGTAAATAGATGAGTTCAAAGTTCGATTTCCTTTTGAAGGCGCGGAAAAATGACTTCAAAGAAGCGGATGCCCAATTGGACATGCAGCAGCGGAATTTCTGCAGTTGTTCGCTGGATTATGTAACAGCAATACAAGCGGTTCAGGAAAGAATGAAATTTGAATTTGTAGAGACGTTATGCTCATTCGTATATAGCTGGCTTACTTTTTACCATGTTGGTAAGTGTTATTGTTTGCTTATATAAAAATAAATTTTTTACACAAGTCAGGGTTGTAATATAAATTGGTAAGTTTCATTAAAGAAACTTTATTAAAATTTTCATTGCGTTGTGTTCTTCTGTATGCCTTTTTACAAAGCTTTATTCTTTATTATCAGTCAATAAAATCACTGCTGACGAAGACAGGAATCTTTTCAGGCCACGTGACGCACGAGGACTTCAAACCATTTCTAAGTGAAGTGCAATCGAAAGTTCAAAAGGTCATTTTTCATGTTCGTTTTCTTTTCAGATATCGATTTCCATGTTATTAGCGGCTATTTTTTATTATTTGCAGTAGGGTAATACTTAGTTATTTTGTTTTGTTGATGAATCAGAGAGAACAGTTATCTATTCGAATTCGTTTCAAAAAAATTCTCCTTAGGATTTGATTTAATGAAGAGCTAGTTCCAGGCGAAGCAGAGTTTCGAGGAAACAAAGGAATATTATGTGCAGCTCAAAGACAAAATGCTGATAAATCATTTGAAAAATGCAGTTGGTTTTGATTTTTGCAAAAATTTTAAACGTTTTGCATAAATATTTTGGTAGATGGCATGATCAGCCTCTTTCCGGAGATTCAATTGAAAATAGGAGACGCAACTCTAGATTCCTTATGATCAGTCATTGAGTATTCAGTAACTTAGTCTACGTTCAAATCTCTAAAGATTGGAAAAATGGCTTCAGAAAGTTGGAGATCCTCCAGATGAAATAGTCATACCTATTTATAAGGTAATCACTAATTAGTAATATTTTTCGAGAAGAAATCTAGCTTGTCAATTACTGTGTCTCGAGAAGTAAGATTGCCTGAGAATTTCGATTTTTTTAAAATAAATCTTATGCATAAATCCGATTTTACTGTTTCCAGGTATTTCAAACGGGTAAAAGTAATAATATTAGTGAAAATTCGATGCCTCGAACCGTTTCTAGCATTAAACAAGGCTATATTTTTGCTCACGAAAAAAGTAAAATTCCAAGTAGGTTCTTTCTTAATCCTTAAAAACATGATATATCATACTGAGACGTGATTCTTGCCATGGTATGTGGTGTAATCATATTATCATTTTAATAATGGAATATCATCTTGAGATCTAACCATTACATATTTTGTTTCTAGAAACAATTAGTAGGGATGTTTTGTCAAATCGATGGACTATGTATTATTGTGTATATCAAAAGGAAACACGAATATTCACAATGATTCCAGTAAATAATACGGCAAGAACGGTTAGTGGAATGTCAGAATTGTGATGCTCCAATCGTTGACAATTTATTGATTATTAAGGATGAGAAATGATGAAATCTGGAGATGATTATGTTCAGGAGTGTTTTTTTTTTTGCTATACTCATACCGACGGTAAGGATACCTTGCAGATACTATGAGGGAAAATAGAACTCACGTAAGTTACTTGTGGTGGGAGTAAATATATTTTTAAAAGGTTTAACACTGCTTATCTTTCAATATATCTCATCACATTATATATAGTTCATCTTAAATTAGATTTCACGTAACAGTCTTTCTCAAATCTTATAATAGTTCATTCAAAATCCAAGTTTTGTTCAGTTTTTATTAATTTTTATTTCTCCTGATTTATATTAAGGATATGAAAGGCGCGCTCGGACAATCCGTTTCTTTTAAATTAAAGACATGCACTCGAAGAGCTTCAGACAGTATCGATAAGAGGTTTTTTTTTTTTTTTTCGAAATACTCTTAACATTTCAAATGAAAGCTTGTGAAAATGGTATATGCTGTATTATTATCAAGGCTTTGTATACATGTTAGTTTCTTTATAAAGTCATTTTTCAGATTTTGTTTTGACGTCTTAGCAATGGATCGTACCGAGCAAATGACGCTACAAGCATTATCGGAAGAAGATCGCCGACAGTGGCTTGATGCTATGGATGGAAGAGAGCCCGTGAGGTTTTCCATCATTTGGTAGTCGTAACTTAGAAAACTCTTAAAATACTGATTTTCAAAGATTTATTGATGTTATGTCTATATAACTCAAAATTTGAGCATCTCCAGTGCTTATATTTGCTTCGGTCACAAGTAGGGAAGTAATTCAACTTAGTTAACTGAATTCTGTTGCTGTTTTGAATCGATTTATGTATGACGTTCAGATTACATATAATGTGAAAACATCTTGAAACTAGAAAACTAGAAAGTTCTGAAATATTAGAAATGTGGCGATGGTCTCAATTCTAATGTGAAAACTTATGCAATATACTACTTTATGTTCAAAAAAGCCAAGTATATTGCGAGGAAGTTTTGACGTTCAACTATGCATGAAATACTTTTTCATAATGCTGCTAGCTAGTGAATTGTTCTCGGACTGGGCATTGCCTTTATAAAAAAACGTAAAGCAACTATGATTTCTTCGTTTCATTTCGATTCATAAGTAAAATTACGATTTCATCATATAAGTGGAAAGTAATGACATGACACATTTCAGATATACTCACCTGGATCAGGACCGACATCAAATTGCTTTGGAAGTAAGCATTTTTTCCTGCTTTAGATAACAGTCGACAAAATTGAATTTGCGCAATTTTGTGTCCACTTTTTTTTAAATCGTATCTGTGATGCGTTTTTTAGTACATATAGTACTTGCTTGTTTCGTTCTTCGCACACTTGCATTTCGCAACCTAAAACTTTTTACTAATGATTCGGTGTCTCATTGTCTATAATTTTTTCTTCCTGATATTTCGGTCATATAGTATCATAAATCCTGAACCATCTAATTTTGAATTCTCGATGCAGACTTTAACTTGATAATTACTTTATTTTGCGTCTTGAAAGACTGAACTACACGTCATTTCTAAACAATGGATACTTTATAGTACTTTTTTAGTGCAAGTTAGTGATAAGTTAAATTAGATCCATATATTTGCCAGTAATATCGTACTCTTGTACTTTACTGCAATCCTGTTGCCAGTTCTTGCTTCTCGTTCAAAATTTAATATTCGGCACTGTTTGTATTATATATATTAAGCTCTCAACAGAGATTCAGTAATTCCACTTACTAAAAATTATTTAGTCCATCCATCGATAATGGATAGGGAGTTACATCCTGCAGTTTCTGCAAGGTATGCTGATCTTGATATTACAGATAGTTTCTTGAAATTTTAGTTCATGAAAAATGTGCATAATTTTTCGATACACTAATTAGCTTTTTTTATCGTGAATTTCCGGAATGAAAAAGATCACTAAAAGAATAGGTTCTTTGTTTCTTTTGGACAATAATACCCAAAAAATTAATTGTACATATCTGCTAGATCTAGTGGGTATGCCACGTAATATTTCTAAAACTTTTTTGGGCATCTAAAAAAGAAACATGCAGTTTTAACGATTTGGTAGAAATGAAAAAAGAAGAACGGTATATCTCTAAGGTTTTTGGCCATATGGAAGGAATGAAAGGAAAGAGAAGGGAATGAAAAGATGAGGATAATTTAGAAAATGAAGAGAGTTGAGTTCTGAGTAGAATTATTCGATGGTAATACCTGGTTATTTTTCGTAATATGATATTTACCACTTATTTATGAAAATGCAAATATATTATATATATATATATATATATATATATACTGGGTATTTGTGTGTTTCTTCACGATCTGATCTTGTCCAATTTTCTCCTTACTAAGTTTTCAGATCTCTTTTCTAATTTTCTAATAGTAATTCCGTTTTATCTTTTTGTTTTTTTTTAGATCTTTAAAGAAAAAAATTTAATGACTTTTTTCGATTATGAACTTCAGGATCTCAGAAAAGGCTTTTGGTTTCAGAGGAAAAATTGATTAAGAATTTTATGCCAGTTTGTAATGTGCTATTATAGCTATATGTACTTACCACTCTGGGCTTTTTTATGATCTTGCTGCTGTTGCTGTTTTCATAGTTATTTTTGGATGATGAGCTAATAGTAATAGAATTAGTAGGAGTACTATCATTAGCTTTAAGAACATGTTCATTACATGATCCAAAAAAATTCGTTCTTCCCATTACATTCATATGAAATGGCAAGTGATAAGAACTTTAAAGTAATTTCGTGCTATATTCGGTAGGGCGATCCAGTCACATCTTAGGTTTTTCTTACTCTTCGTCTTAGTTTATGTTTGTACTTACGTATGCATCCCGGAAGTGATGAACTATCTAAATCACTTTCAATATTGTTATCACATTTTGAATTACATAGCAGCGGTTGTGTTTTAAGATTACTTTCAAGAAAACATAAGAAGCATCTCTACATATACATATCTAAATTTGTTGGTGCAGCTTGCATTTTTCAAGAGTTGGTTTATCCTCCTCATTTCTTTAAGTTTACTCTGAAAGGGATATGATTTAAAATAGATTGCGAGGTTAATATCCTGTTTTGGTTCTTTTAGAAATGTCTTTCAAAAATCGTTTTATAATAGATGTGTGATCTTGTTATCTAAATTACTTCTTGGTATGGATTTGGATGTGCAGTATTTGTGGTATATAAGCTTACATGGTGAGTGTTGACTTTATACCATAAAGCTATGTCTTGAAGATGATTTGTTTGATTGCTGCTAGAAACAAGATTATCATTCGTAATAATAAGAGAATTAATTTATATACTGATAGTTATAGAATTACTTGATCATTATCTGCTCATTAGTTCGGTCTCCTATTTATTATAAAGATTTTGGAATTTGGGTTTTATATACAGAACTTTAAAAGGATAATTAAAGTTTTCAAATTCAGTATGCATTGTAAAATAACACACTGCAGTTAATGTATGAGAAATTCATCCTGAGAATAGCTTTCCTGTTATGATAGATAAAAAAATTTGCGTGAGATAAAATTAGAAGAGCGTAAGAGAGAGAATGAAGGAGTATTCGTAATGTTGTTATTAAAGAGAAACATTAAAACTATGATAACTTCAGGCCTTGTACGCTGGGGAAGTAAATTTTTTCTTTTTTTACTTCTTAAATAGTTGTCAGATTCCATTAACGGTGAATGGAATAGGACTTCTTTTAGTATTTTTGCTGTTAATTACAAGTGACATTTGTTATGCAAGTTCATACACCTCGTTCATTAATATGCAAAAAACTTGGGAAACATTGTTGAAGTGTCGACACAGTGTCTATTAGAACACTTCTTAAAGATTTGATAATAAATTTAGGATGATTCATTCCTTGCTGCAAGTGTTAGTTTGGCTAAATTCCTATGCTAATTGCAAAAATCAACGTTTATTTGAATAGTAATGTATGCAGTTTTTACAAATAGTTTATCATGCTGGTGTACTTGCCTAATTTCACAAAGTAACCACTCTATCCTCGACACAGTTTGTAATTGACAGATAGGATTGAATGAAAGCATACAGATCTTAATTTTTTTTAATAACTTCATAATATGATGCTATTTGCTACTAAGTTTCGAGAGCAATGGTGCACATATGGTTTCACCCCATACTCTCTTGAATTTTATTACTTGAAATGTTTCATTCGAAATTTTTATCTGCCTCAACTTTTTCTTTTGGAGGAAAGAAATTTTTTTATTAGAATTGTGTCGATTTTAATAACTGAATTTTTCTTGTCGGAATTTCCTGAAATTTCTAACATTTTATTGTACTAATATATTTCTGAATTTTTCTAAGAGATTTCAGTTTTGTAGTTAGTAATTAAGAGTAATATAAGTACGCAATAACATAGATATGAAATATATGTAAGTATAAATCCTTGTATACTTATTTTTTTGCTCCTCTCCTCCTGCTGGTTATTGCCATGAAAATTATTTACAAATATGTGGTAGGTTAAATGTTACACGTGAATGATATTTAGGAAGTATGAAATTTCGAATGTTTTACGGTATAAGCGGTATTTATCGTTGTTTTATCTAGATGAATTAGTAAATATCTTCGATATCAGTAAATTGTCTCGACCACAGCTGCGGAACGCCAGGAAGGCATGGCACTATTCTATAGAAATGTTTTTCGAAAGAAATTTTCGATTGTAAAAGTGCGTACTTACTTGACCACTTTCATGTCACATATTTGTCATGTTGATCTTCGTGATTGACGTCATTTGCAAACACATAAGTATAAAGCGAAGGAGGAGCAAAAGGAAGAATTAGAGAGAGGGAGAAATCCAATACTTCATAGGAGCTTAAATTTCGAAGGAATTAGAAGATCCAAAAAGATAAACTAAAAATATATCCAATGCTTATTAGGCCCTTCCCCTTTAGCCATCATCGGTTTCAGTTTCATATGGAAATCCTAGCAGCAACAGCAACACTACTGCCACGATGTTTTCTTAAGCGATGAAATTTGTGTTTAATCTTCCATGCTTCTGAATCACATCGTTCATTTTCTCACCATTCGTAGTTATTCAAAAATTATTTTTTTCCTGCCTCATTAAACGTTCTATGCGCCCTTCGTTCACAGAGCATACCCAATCATTGGGTATCGCTAATCGTATCAGTCCTACTTCAACAACTTACAATTTGACTCGAGGCTTGAGAGCCGTATATTGCGGTAGTGCATTTCTACCAGCATTTGTATTGGACGAATGTCACGGTATCTTTTTTACAGGCTTTCTTTTAAATCGTTTTTTAAATTAAAATTCCTTCCTTACATTTAATCCTGATGAATTTATTTGTTTGTAATTTTGCAGCAACTCTCGATGATAGTGGTTTCGATTTTGTACGGAGATGTATAGAAACAATAGAAGAAAAAGGTTTGTGAATTTTGAAGGGGAGTTAATAATGAAACATAAATTAAAGAATTTTCGCAAATGTTTAAATTTCGAATTATCAAATTTGAAATTATATTTTTAAGTGTAAAATTATGCCATTTGAATGATGAGTAGGGAGGTAAACCGATGATTGGCAACAACTCGTCGAATTATAGCATTTAAACTGTTTTAATTTAACTACTGTGGAATACAAATTCTTAAAATTCGATGTTACATATGTTTAACTGTTAAAATTTGGTCAAGCTGTTCAGCTTTTGTCTCATGCTGTACTAACTTTTATGATTTTTTGACATTAAAATGAGAGCCGGAAATGAATTACAGTGACAATTTTACGTTAGTGATGATACTCATTTGATGCATTCGTGTCCACATGCTTCAAGTATTGCATTAGACAGTGTGTTGGGACAAATTAGACTATTACAAATTCATAGCATTAGCTTAACATCTGTGTTTTCTATCCACTGATTTCTTCTCCGCTTTGCCAATTAATTATATGTTCTCAAGTAATAGAGGCACTTTCGCTTTCAAGAAATACAATTCTTTTTTTCTTAATTGCACTTCTCCTTCACATTGTGCTTGCATTTTCAGATTGAAGAATAGTTTAAAATGAATAAGTATTGTTGGAAATGAAGAGGGAGTTAGTAATTAATGAAATATATGTAAATATTTACGGACTGATGGATATAAATCCTGACGTCTTTATAATGTATTGTTGGCAAATATGAAAATTTAAGCCTTATGAATCGGGAGACCTTGGCTTAAAACATGTTTTGCCCATTGCGGAATTCATCAATAGATGATGTAAAAAGTATCCCAAATCAGTTAGTTAAAAAGATTTCCTCTCACCGAAGTGTGCAACTTATTGATTGTTCAGATATTCTTCCCACTTTTCCTTCTTCACCATTTTCTCGTACTTCACAGAATTGAAGAGTTTAAATATAAATACATGCATAAATTTTGCAGTACATTTCCGCAAATGATCTTACTACTAAGATAGAACCAATTTTATTTTTCAGGAATACGGGAGCAAGGGTTATATCGAAATTGTGGTGTTACATCGAAAGTGCAAAAGTTGATGCAAATTGGATTGGACAGACGGCGATCCGTGCATGACAAACTTAGTTTTACCGATGATGAATGGGAGATTAAAACTTTATCAAGCGCACTTAAAACTTTTTTGAGGTATGTGTTTTCTGAAAAACATATAATTGATCTTTTAAAGATAGCGAAAAATGTTGATGATTGTAATCACAGTCGAAAGTCCAAACACTAACACTTTTTTTAGCATGCTTACAATTCCCATGATTAAAGTCTTGCTTTACTTCGGTACTGCCTGATCTCTTTGCACTTGCAGCACTGCGATTCAGTCTGGCTTTACGATTCCTTATTTAATTTGATAGTCGTATTTAACATGAAAACTCTTTTTTGATGGTTTTAAAGTAAAAGGGTGAAAATAATATTTTAAACCGTGGCGTTTACGCAGCCACCGAATATTTCACTTCGTGAACATTTGGAATCTTATGACTGGATTTCTTGTCTGTGATGTAAAAGCTAGTGAAGTAATTTCCTTGATTCAGCCTTATATATTTATATCACTGTTATGATCACTTTTTTCCGTTTTCAATAAATTCCAAGACTATATTTTGCAGGAATTTACCGGAACCACTGATGACATTTGACTTACATCCGCACTTTATTAATGCCGCTAAAATGGATTCCAAGACACGTGTCTCTTGTATTCATTATTTTGTTTATAAATTGCCGCAAATACATTTCGAGATGTTGCAAATTATTATCGAGCATCTTAAGAAGTAAATTTCTTAAGCTTATAAAGAGATGAAAAAAAAAGACTTTTCTTTAGTTATGGAAACTAAGTTCTTCATTAATTCAATAAGTGGAACTATCAAATTTGTTTTGAAGTAATATGAGATGTATATGTTCTCGAATCTTTGAAAGAACTGAGAAGACAGATAACTCGTTGGCTAGCGAAGACCAAGAAGAACTGTACTAGTGTCTATGATTGAAGTATTGCCTGACTGAAATGTCTGCGGATTTTTTTATTTTCAATTCATTTTCAGTTCTATGTTTCTTTTATTGAATTTCAGGGTAGCAGATCGTTCCAGTGAGAATCTTATGACTGTGGGTAATCTCGGTGTTTGTTTTGGGCCAACACTGCTGAGGCCAAAAGAGGAAACAATGGCAGCTATTATGGATATTAAATTTTGTAATGTAGTTGTCGAAGTGCTCATTGCAAATTATGATCTCGTTAGCTCTTTTACTATTTATAGCGTATTAATAAGGAATTTTTATACTAAGATCAAGATTGTAGATTACGGATAGGGGATTCAAGCAAAATAATGTTTGCTTAGAAAATTGTCAGAAATGGAGGGAGAGGAGACAATAAAACTAGAAAAAAATGTCAGAATTCAGTAGGGAAATGCTAAGGTAAGTAACTGCCAAGAACAAAGGTTTTTGTAGCACTGATCTGTTTGATTTCAAAAAAAGAAAAAGCGATGCAGGAAGTTGTAAGTTATTACATGAGTAATTACTTGACTGATTTCCTTGCTGTTTGTTGGATTCAGAAATTTACTCATCTTTCTTATAAAATCGCTTCTGTTTTCCATGTACCTTGATCGTTTCGAAAAAATTACTGATAAAACTAAGCTAAATTTTGATAAAAGTATTGGTGTTTTTTTGTAGATATTTAAAAACAAACCGTTAGAAATTGATAGTATTCCTTGTCCATCGAAGGGCAACGACCAGGAAGAATTGATAAGTGAAGGTTCTTCCTTTGGAGAGGCTGGTGCTGCTCCTTCTATTGCTTTTTCAAAACATCAAGCTTTACCGGTCTCTCAAGAAGAAAAAAGGTAATTCATTTTTGATATCTTTTTCTCTTTCCTCTGAATATGATTCCGTAAAAAGTAATTGTAGGAAGAAAGTTTAAATTCCAATGATTATCATTTAATCACGAAGATGAGAGAAAAAATTAATTAGTTGGGTCATACTTAAGTGGTTATAAGAATTATTGAATGTCGCTCATCGCCGAATGACTACACATGAAAGAAAGGGGCGCGTAGGATGGGTCTATATATTGGAAATAATAGGTTGGAGTTGAAGAGGGTAGCTCCCATAATGGATCATTAGCACAACAGAATTGTCGTTTGACTGTTTAAATTGAGTTAAATTGGATTTTGAGAAATAATTCAACGGATATTTCAATAAAGGAAATGAGAGCGTGGTAAATATCGTTACAGGTCGCAGGCAGAAACTACATCAAGTTCAAACAAGCGTCCACAAACAATTGTCAGTTCAATCAAATGTCAACGCCCTCCCCCGATCTACGATCGAGTGCCATGTTGCTATACTGATCACAATGATGGTCTGTTTTTATTTACTATTTGTTACCATATTTTACATCAGTAGAATTAAATTTTCTCGAAAAAAAACGTCATCACAATACATAAGGAAGATCTGTTGTTACAATTTGTGGTCAACTTCCTGTATTAATAGGATTTATGTTTCTTAATTTATCGTTTTTGGTTCCATTAATCTTCAATAAAGTTAGTAAAAACTCATTTCTTACTCATATTGCAGAATTATTAAACCAGTTTCGTACTTAACAAAACTAATAAAAAGTTATTTTATACGTATTTAAATTGTGAGTATACAGAACGAGAACAGGCTATTGAGCATTCTAATTGCGTATACATGTGGATTATAATAGTAAATTTTGAAGATTTAAACATCAACTCATCGAACCGTTCGATGGTAGCATATGGTAAGCCGAGTACTTCTGCTGGAACATCTCCTGTTACACCGATAAGTAATAATAGTCTAACCTGTTCAGCTTCTGCACTTGCACAAAATACCGCAAAGTGTCAAGTCAGACAGCCCTCACATGGATCACCTGCTGAACATTCACGGTTTGTTCTCCAATTTTCTGTTTAACCATTTTTTGTTTTATTACGTGAGGTACATTGTAAGGCATTGAGGGTGTTCTTTTTTTGTTCTACCAGCAGATAGTTTGTATAACAGAGAAGTATTACAATAAAGAACTTACCAGTAAACCTTTTCATCAGGAAGATTAGCATAAGGCTCCAATTCTTTTCTCTTATTACTAACGATCAATAAGTCTTGATAGTTGTATTATTACGGCGAGTAACTGTTTTCTTTTAAGCATGTATTAAAATATTTTTATTTATGTTCAAAATCCAAATTTCAGAGATGCAACAGAACGTGAACGTCGAACACATGTTGGGAAAAAATATGCAGAAAGTTGGGAATCATTGAATGCAGCAACTAGTGGTTCGGATCCATTACCAAATGAACGGTTTCGTCATCAGCATCCTAAAACTGTGCAGGAACGACACTCTACCACTTCCAGAAGTACACTTCCTTTTCGTATATTGGGAGATTAAAACTTTTTCCTTACTGTAAAATTGCTTAGTTCTGAACTGGTATAAAAGCTGGAGGCTACTATTCCTTAAAAAATATAAATATTGTAGAATAGAAAATTTGATTTCTTGATACAAAAAATAAGACAAAAGTATATGTAAGTGATTTTTCGCAATAAGAAATTTTATAGGCAGAAGAAACAATTTTCATTAGAAGCTAATTAAGGGATTTTGTGATTATTGAATTTTGTATTGGGTAGTTAACTGAAAAAACGTATAATTAATGTAAACTGTTTATAAAATATGAACTACTCACCAAAATTTGAGCTAATGAAGAGCTGTGAAATATTACGGTGTTATTGAATCGTTACAAGTACAATGTATTTCTCATAACTATTGCACGATAATATTACAATTAAAGTCCCAATTAACGATTTCAACTCCTTTCAATCTAACCAGTGGTTTTGCAGTACACATATTGCTTTTCCAAATGACTTGGGTTTTGGATTCCCTTGGGTTTCGGTTTTGAATCCTAGGTAAGTAAAGCGATATCTCTTATCTATTCTCCATTTTATTAAACATGTCGTTTGTATACTCATTAAATGTTCTGGTGCAGAGTTTTGATATCTGACCGTTTAGGTTCTTACGTAAGACCTGAGAAACGATGAGGCACTCACTAGTAACTGCGGTTACTAGTGAGCAAAATAAACCTATATTCATAACTGTTTTTATTGTTAATATTCATGATTTCAGCCAAATTGAATACATCGTACGCTCCAGCATACAATCCATTTTCATCTGAATCGTAAGTTTGTAATTTCTGAATTTCTTGCTGATTGTGACTTTTTTGCGTTATTCACATGGCTTATTTTTTCTTGTTTACGTTTGTTTGGTTACGTTTATTTTTTCTTGTTTACATTTATTTGTTTGTGTGCGTGTATGTTTTGTTATCTAACAAATATTTTGCATAACATCCTTTTTGTTGCTAAATTGAGCATGATATATTGATTCTGAGCATGTTTTCTGTAAATGATGTTTGTAGGAATGTTTGGTTTTTCAGGAGTTTCCATTCTTAATGATACGAGCACAAGAAAACTTTTTTCAGAAATCTACACAAATTTTTCATCATAACTCAGCAATATCAACATAAGATAGAAATTGGGAAGAAAAGACATACAGATGGAGGAGAAGGGACAGAAAAGAAAAAAAAAGTTCACTAAGGGTCCTCTTGATTTCGTTTACTCGATATTATGTTGAAGTTCGAGTAATCTTACTAATTTCTAGTTCCATGTTTTCCCTTCAGAATTTAATGTTGAAAGTTATGGATTCGGTAGGGGAAGGACGTACCGGTGATAACATTTTGCTCACTTTTCAGTTTATGCATGTTTATTCTTGATTTGAATGACTTTTATACTTCTCATCATAATATCAGAAACAAGATAACAGAGCTTCCCTTCTTCTCAAAGCTTTGTTTGCTTTTTTTTTTCGCTTTAAAAATAACTATTGCTTTCTGCGTCATTTTCTGTTGAAATAAGTAAAATAAATTTCCATATTTCGCTCACAATTTCAGCTCCACCACAGCTTCTAACTTATTTCCTACCAATGCCAATAATTGTTGTAGTGGACGTCGTAAAATATCACCTTTACCCATGTCAAAATATCAGCAACATCGTTGTCTCGAATTATCACGACCATCCAAAAACATCAATTTGCCAAACGGAGGGGATGCGACTCTTGTTGCTGTTACGGGTGATATTGGTGTTTGCGATAGTACCGCTACTGGTACCGAAGTACTCTTCAATGAGCTCAGGGTTTCACCATTGTTCACGTATGTTCATACTTTGGGAGCACTCCAACCAAGGTATTAAAAGTCACGTATAAGCTAAGTGTGACACTTCGTCATCAGCTTTTTGTATCATATTTTTTGCAAAATTTTGGTAATTTTCAAATTTCTATTGAAGCAGGAAATTTGCATGCCTTTTTCACATTTTTTCTTAAGATTTTAATAGTTCAACAAGTGAATGAAGTAACTAGTTGATCCCTTTATCTTTTTATGCATGACTTTCCTCCCCTTGTTTTTTTAACTTTTAACAAGTTTGATAAGAAGAATTAAACTTATCACTGATCATTCCACCTTTAAATTAGAAAAGTTATGAATAGGTTGACAAAAATATTGAAAAATTCAAAATTATTCTCTCCCCTTGTCTTTGTACCTTTTATATTCTGGCATTATATTGTTAAATTTTAAACATTAATTTATGACAACTAGTTAGCCAACAATTATAGAACTTTTAGAAGTACAACTGCTGTGTTTTTATAGTGTAAGATTATGGGATTTACAAGATAATAGCAACGAAATAACCAATAACCATCACAAATTTATATGAAAGTGATCGTACTTATTACTACTCATTATTTTCTTATGAATTTCAAAATTTCCAGTCGGCGAGTGAAAACACTTTATGCATGCACAGCAGGTCACAATACCGAATTGTCCTTTCAGCCTGGACAAATTATTACTAATGGCTAGTTTTTTTCTTCTTCTTAAGATTGTATCTGTTGCTGAATTAGGTATTTATATTATCTTTTTATCAACAGATACATGTTTGAAGTGCCTCTGACTTTAGTGCCAGCATATGATTGATGTGTTTTGGTGTAAATTTGGTAATAGTATTAGTAATTACTGGTTGTTACTTACTATGTAAGCCTGTGAGTCACGGATTTGTTGTAGTCCTCTTTGATATATGAGGGCTATACGATTACACAGGATAATCCGTTTTCCATGGATTATATGATCGTATGCCGGCAACTACCCTGCATAGGAATATCCGTAAATAATTTGACATGAAAATTTTTTGAAATCATTTCAGTCCTACGCATACTTTTATGACCAACATGGACTAAGGTTTAGTTAATTTCAATTTCCCTCTTTCATTATGGTATGTGATACAACCTTTATTCCAGATTAATACATAGCGTTGTTTGATTTTTTTAACTTGAACTTTTTTTCTAGCAAAATCTGAAATGCAGTTTATTACAGTTTATGAATCAAAAGAAGATGGTTGGTTAATTGGAACTTTAAACGGAAAAACTGGTCTCATCCCAGCGAATTATGTTGAACCACTTCCCTAATTTGACATTCTTGTTGTTGTTGCATTTGCACAGCACCCTTCTTGTTTGTCCTCGCTCTGCCTTTTAGCCATGAAAACCATTTTAATGTTGAAAAGTTAAATAACTTTACTACCAAGCATATATTCCAGCATTAGGATCGATATCTGTCGCTTCTGCTTTTTGATTAACAGTTTTATATCACGGAGACTTTTTTATTATTATCTACTTTCTGATCCTAATTTTTCTGCTTCGAGTTTTATTCCAAGCTCAAAATTTAAATGGTAACAGGTTCGACAAAAACATGAATTCCCCAGGAAGGGAGACTATTTTTCTGGATGCAAATTTTTTTGGAGTTCCGGAAATTCCATGGATTTCACTTCCAGCCATAGTGAGACGAAAGATTTACATTCCATTTCAGTCTTATTTATTACATTATCAATCTTTTGGTCTCATTGATGCATCTTTCCCATTTCTTTCTCTGTGTTACTATCAATTGGTAATGAATATATAAAAGATATCGCCAAATACTGTGATCCACTATGGCGTACATTCCGTAGTAGGAGTTCTTTTACTATTCATACGGAGTATAATTCCCAATAAAGGACATTGTCGAGATAGTCTGTAGATTAAAAAAGATGGTTGTTTGCAACGCAGCGAATTGATTCAAGAAAGAGTCATTGCCAGGTATTCCTGGATTGGTTACTCGTTGTAGACAAGGAAGTGAAGTGAACAATATCATAGTTATCTGTATTCCTCCCGTTTTCAGTATCATGTCAAATCTGCTTGTCTGTGCTATTTTTGTTTGAAGTATATTTTTTACTCTCATTTTTGTTTTAGTTTCTCATCTCGTTTTTTTGTCATTTTATTGTCTTTTTTCACTTGATATTTGACGTGTATTTTCTGCTTTACTACTTTTTAAATCTTATTTCAATTTTCAATTGCAATTTGATATAAATACGAAATTATCTCGTATATATGTAATATTGTACTATCTATTATCTGTAAATCATGCTGTCTCTTTCCATCTCTCTTTATGGGTGTGTTTCCATGTATAAATATAGTTTTATTTGCCGGATATAAATTCTTGTTGTTTGCTTATTCGTATAATCTCTTACCCAACATACTTCTTTCGCGATGCTACACTACTTTTTCTTAGTTTGAAACAAGCTAAATTGTGCAACGAATCAGCAGAACACTTGTTCCTACCCTGAAAAACGTCATTCCTATTTAACGATCATTACTTACTTCGTCCAATTTTCTTCATGAATACTACAAATTTCAGTGTGACACTCCTGTGGACAACCATCTAGAAGATTTCCACAATTAATATTTTTCATAGCAGTACAATTGGTGGCCTTTAGCCCTCCCAATATTGCCATAAAATGAACAAATCAAACACTGGTGGGGTATTTTCAGGATGATTAAACTGGATGGTAAGGCGTGCAAATAACTGCAAAAACCGAATATTTAATTGGGTATTATATCACAATTTCAAGTGACATATGCAATGAGTTATCGGTTTATTGACTTTCCTCTGCTTGTAATTTCGACAAATTCTCAATTTGAATCTGTAAATAATTTTATCTTACGCATGTATAATTACTTACAACACGGAGAAATGTGGTAGGAATTACCTGACTTTCCACTGAAGGCTTGATACCTAGCATACGACAAAAGAAGTAATAGAAACCACTCAGTGTTACCTCATTCGCAAAAGACCCTCTAAAGCCATGAGTTTCACCTGAAATTGTGGTTTAAACACTTGAGCACTCAAAATAAAGTAGAAAAAGACGTGATTACAAAATGCATGTGACAAATAAAGGGCGATATAGAGACGTATTGTTTCTTTCTATATAACACTTTGTGATTTTGCTAAATAATGGATGATTTTCTCTCCATAGCAGATAATCTATCCAAAATTACCTGGAAAAACAGTCAGCGAAGTGGGTACTCCTTTCATTTTTAACGCCTCATGTAACTGCATACTTTGCGTGAGCGGTACTACGGGATCCTCTTCACCATGAAAAAATGCAACTGGTGTTGAAAGCTGATCAGTGTGATTTAATGGTGACCTTTGCTCGTAAAGAGCTCTCTCTTCCGGAAACTTCCCAATGAGCTGTTCATTGTAACCAAGCTCAAATTTGTGAGTATCCTGAACGAAGCTTTTTTTAATCATATGTGTAAATATGCAATCCGCATTCAATAAAAGAGATCTAATCATTTCATTGAATAAACTGAATAAATTCCGATTGTTTTCATATTCGAACTCACTTTCGCCAAACCAATTAAGTCGCTCACACCATAAAGTGAGGCTGCTGCAGAAAATAAATCAGACTTTAAAATGGTAGCCAAAAGAAGATAACCGCCTGCTGAACTACCCATAATACATAAACGTTTCGGATCAACCCGCTTCTGGGAAATTAAATGACTTGCAGCATTAATCATATCATTCCTGTCGGCGATACCCCAATTACGTCGTAACATATTACGGAAAATCGTCCCGAAACCTGTAAATTTAATTATTAATTTATTATTTCATTATTTGGAATATGTGTCACTATGCTTTAAAGTATTTGAGTATCTCTATGAACTCTCAAGTGTTCAAGTAATGTTAGGACTTAAAATATCAAAAATCGAACCAGTGGAACCACGATAATTCACATCACAAACAGCGAAACCTCTTGTGGTCAGATATTGAATTCTCATATCAAGAGTATTCGGAGAATAAGCTGTGGGTCCGCCATGTGCGACTAGAACGACAGGTGGCAAAGTGCCTTCTGGAGCTGCATATGTTTTGGACTGGAACAATATCAATCATGAAACAATAATGGATGACTTTAGCTCATTATATGTTGTCATTTGGTTGAATTCGGGAAACTAGAAAATCGCTCATCTAAATAATCCAGTAAAATTTGTTGACGAAGCTCTGCGCTTTTTTAAACAATCTAGATCACAACTGATACTAACCTACATAACAGAATGTACCTCGACATTAAGAGCAGTATCATAAACAGTTTTTTGGAGTTGTAAAAAGTGGTCTAAAAAAAAAGACCCAAATCAAAAGATTCCTGTAAATTTTTGTTCTTCTAAAGGAAAGATACTAAATATTACAGTTTTAAACTCTTCCATTATAATTCAAATCTTAGCACGAATTTTCGAAAAGCCATTTCGTCATTAATGAAAATTCTTACAAATGGTGGATAGAACCAGGCTTGCACAGTGATACCATCTGATTGAAAATACATCGATTCCGGAATTGAAATATCATAGTTATCAATATCAGTAGAAGATCGCGATTCTCGGAGAACATCCACCTGTATATGATATTTATAGTTTGCTTAAACCACGAGCTAATCTATTTATTTCCCACTAAGATAGCTCATGAAACTATCACTGGTTCGACTACTATTTGAAAAATATAGTTTGACTGCTTCACTTCATAAGCAGCAACCCTCGACCCAAACCGAAAAAGTTTTCTTTCTGATTCTCGTAGAACGTCATCTACATATGGTTAGATACCATAAAGAAATGTCTGAAAAGATCATAAGAAAGCGGAATCTATGTAAAATACTAAATACCTTATAATGTGAAAAAATCACGCGAAAAGAGCTACATATCACCCGCTGAATGTAATAATGCAGTTGTGTTTTGAAGAACACTAACCTGCTCTGTATCGAGCTGAATTCTGATCACTGATGACGATTTGGCAGGACCTGAAGCAATCGCATAAGCAGTACCACTTTCATCTAGAGCGAGGTATTTGAAACTGGTGTAGCATGTGCAATCAATCGCTTTCACTTTTTTATTCCATTGTTTATATACCAATTTCCCAGAAACATCCATCAAAATGCCTATAACACTGCCATTGTGAGTAAAAACTGCAATACAAAAATGTTAACAACAAATACACCATTTGCAACTTAGAAGTACACATTTAAGTAAATAATTATGCACTGCCCTGCTTGTCGATGTAACAGACTAATGCTTAATCATAAAGTATGACTGGAAGTAACCCCTTTTATTTGAAGCGAAATGTCGTTCAGTAAACTGCCAAAGTGGAGCACCAATTTCAGCATCAACTGGAAATACGTTTTCGCCCAATTTATGTTCAGTTAAGTCGACCTACAAAACAAAATCAAAAATCGGCATTCCATTCGAACATCAAACAACAAAAATCTAACTTCATTGGACCGAGTCAGAGTATCAGTCTCAATTTTCTCGAGAGAAAAACATACGTTCCCACGGAGATACATACCAACTTTATAAAACGAAACAGAAATTTCATTCCTTTAATACAGTCAAAGGTTGAAAAAAAAAACCTCATATATATTCCACCAATTCGTATGATCGGAAATTAAATATAAATTGCCAGCTGAACACCACTCCGGACTATGATAATTGACACCTTCACGAGAAATTCGGTAAATCTCGTCAATATCACCATTTTCTTTAATTGAAGAAATAACAACTGCTGTTTCGTCCCATGGCTATGAAACACGAATAAGAAAACTTTTAGTTTGCTGATACAGGTGTAATATACAATTCTCTAAATCATTTTTCGCAATTTTTGAAATTTCTGTTGCCAATTTAAACAGTGCATTGAATGAGTGTCTCTTAAGAGCCATTTACGAACGTTTCGTGCATACTAACGCGTCACCAAATAGCACGTGTTGCACTCAACAATGGGAAGTTTTGGTGATAATTTTTGAAACCAAATAGAAAATTTCACACCATATTCGGCATATTCCATTCCATCCACGTGAACCACTGTCCATCAGGACTAACGCGAGGAAACGCATAAAAGTCTGCACCAGTGATCTAAGTATATCTGAGTGTTATGTGCTTTAAACTTCTTTTAAAATTCTAAATTTGAAATACAAAAATAGGCTAAATGAATTTAAGTTAACAAATAAAATACAAGTAAATCTACTCAAGATTACTTACAATAGGTCGAACCGCGCCTTCCACAATTCGCACGATCATATTTTCGACCTCGTTCCCAGAATGCACCTCGTAAACAGCATATAAGATACCCTGAAATTTGTTATTGATTGATTTACAAAGATTAAGAAACATGAAACTAAAGAATCACACCGCCACTGCATATCGTTACGGAAGGCTAGCTATATTTAAGTATCATTATCACCCACAACTTTTCCAGTACATTTGAGAAACGCATAAATTACTTTGTGATAACACAGATCTGCGAAACGATGTGAATGATCACCAACAACAACCAGCTCGGGTTCATCACCTGGAGCTACCTGCTTAAATATACCATCCTTAGTAATATAATAGGGCGCATCATCGACAACAATGAATGATCCGCCACCATACTCATGTACTGAAACCAAAAAAAGAGTTAATTATGAATTTAAACTCCCTTCTTCAAACTACTCCAGATATAATCACTTAGGAAAAAAATACATGAAGTTTAAACGCTGATGAAGTCGTATGATTATAAAATAATATTAGATTCCCTTCTGATAATGAACAGTGTTTGCATTCTTTTCCTCGTCACATCCTTTTCTTAGAAACATAAGTTGTAAGCCAACAGAATTTTTCTGAACAATGAATAAATGTAAATCACCTGTATTGCTAATGTTAACATTTCTTGGAGTCCATTCAATTATTCCATCTTCACCTTTTTTTGCCTGAAACAATACTCGTCGACCAGTAGGAAACTGTGATTCCAACCAAAATACTGAATCTAAAATGATATGTCTATAAAACGAACGATTCAAGAGCACGTAATCGACCACGAAATAAGACAAAATAATTACATTTTTTTTTTTTCAATTGAGCCAAAACGATACTAGAACTGATTTGAAACTAACTGAACCACTAGCTAATAGACCAAACTATATGATTTGACAATTACCATTGTGAAAATCTTGGTGAAAACTCTACTAGTGCCCGATGTTCAGACATACTATTACGAGAATATTTGAAAAGTATGTACTATAACTAAAACAACTGAAGAACTATTATTCGTGTTATTAACACAGCAAGTGAATTATCCAGATGACAACAATCAAAATTTACTTTCGCCACACTGCAGTTCAGAAATCGTTTTACAATTTCCACTGCTCAAAATACTTGTATCGATGGAACTCCACCAACTTCCATATTCGGCTATCACTGTTTTTGAATGGCTCATTGTATCCAGATTCGATTATTAATGGTGATCAAGAACGAAGAAACATCATGAAAATAAGATGAGAAAATCAGGGAAAACACATCTAGCATCATCAGACACTTTGCAGCGATCAGCAGAGATCTCTGCTCTAACCAAAACGTACTTTTAGTCTCTTCCAATATATAATTCATTCTTTCGCCTTGTGTAAAAATTGATGATTTCCTTAAATTTTTAACAACTGATATTTCCTGTAATCATTGTACTACATGAAACTTTTGACCTATGATATAAGCTGTCGAGATATGAAGCAATAAAGTATTTGTTGAGATAAACAAACTTCGCTGCATATATTACAATATGCATCTCATACAAATAACTAACAAAATGGTATGTTGTATCAAATAACTTCCTACAAGAGGTAAGTGGATTCAATAAGACAATTATTTCGCATGCCGTCTAAATTTAGCTGAAATCTTCATCTTAATATTATAATTTTGATTCTTTCCAATGCTAATATAAAAGTAAGTCGCAAGACTTTAGAGAAATTAGCAAAATAATTGCAGTTATTTCCATAGTCAACATGCTTCCAATAACTGTCACTATTTATTTCTAAAATATTATTTTTCTCCCTTCCTCATGTTATTCTATCATCTCTCACCCAATAATTTAAGTACGACTAATCCCGACCGAATTACTGTCATCTTTTCTTCTCCGGAAAAAAAGAGATCCTTAAACTTGTATGTTTCACATCTGTTGCATAGAGTTAATATGAGACTAATGATTAGCTGGGATACTTTTTCTTGAGATTGGTTCATTACGTTGCCGGCCAGGTTGTACGTGTGGTTGACGTGCGTCTGGAATTGAAGGAGAAATAGTTTTGAGGGATAGAAATGACTAAACATTCTGAATTTAGAAGCGCAATAATTTTACTTTTTTACATGGAATTTCCTTTATAATTATTTTCTGTAAATCAGTTCTTTGCTTGTGTTGATTTCATTTCTTTATGTGAAAACTTCGCCATGCTTAAGGCAAATAACTGCGTGTGGCAATTATTTACCTTGATACTATGCATTTACAAGCCACTAGAAACATTCAGATTATCACCTTCTGCAGCACGAGTACCATTTAGTGGTGCTTTAAGCAGACTGAAAGATAACCCATTGTTTTCGTGCATATGATATGATGCTATTTTAGTTTGGAAAAAAAAGTGTAACTTGAATAATAATTTACCAAATGAATTCTTATAGATAAGCGCGAAGTATGGCATCAATTCTTTGTTTGAATCCTAAAGCTGAATTGGCTCGCCATGCAGCAGCATTAGAATTAAACGTGAGTGGAGCAAAAGGATTAATGGAAGTGATGCGTACCAATCTCGGACCCAAGGGGACAATGAAAATGTTTGTTTGATTTCGTTTTTTTTAAAAAAAAAAAAAAAAAAAAAAAACAACAACAGATAATTGGGGGAAAGTTTGGATCGAATGTATGCCCATAATCTGCAGAATTTAGTTGTGGATTCAGTAGATGAATGTAACTTTCTCTGACAATCATTTCACGTCTTACAGGCTTGTGTCTGGTTCAGGTGATATCAAATTGACCAAGGATGGTAATGTATTGCTGCATGAAATGGTTAGTTGTTTGTATCTGAAATACCTGGAATAGCAGTCATGTCCATATTGATGGATAGGCAGCATAGTTAAAATAATACATGAAGAAGATGCGAATTTCTTTCTTCCAACTTTTCGCTCAAATAATATCTGTTTGTTGTAGCAAATTCAACATCCAACAGCTGCGATGATTGCAAAAGCTACAACCGCTCAAGATGATGTGACTGGTGACGGCACAACTTCCACTGTTCTTTTAATAGGAGAACTTCTCAAACAGGCTGATCTTTATGTTTCTGAAGTATGTATGAAAGGACTATCATATCAGGAGTTTTATTTTTTTGAAAATTCGTTTTTGTTCTGTATCAACATTTCAGCATCATTTGTGTCATTTCAGGGTGTTCATCCCAGATTGGTCACTGAAGGTTTCGAGTATGCGAGTAAGAAAACTCTTGAATTTCTGGAAGGTTTCAAACAAACAACAAAAGTTGACCGTGAACTGCTGAGCGAGGTATTTATTAGTAAATCTGATATCCTAATTTGTATCATTTATAAAGAATATTTCTCGTGTCTCAGAGGTTAATTTAGCGAAATTTTATGTTTTATTGTGATGAAGAATTTCTCAGTGCAACTGTAAAATAAAACTACAGGAAAAATTGTCTTATGTTTTCTAGCATCTAGTGGCCTTCCCTCAGTTAGGTCCGATTTCATTCATCTTCTAGGCGCAATTGCTGTCTACATTCTTCGGAAGAAAGAGGTTTCACAAACAAATAAACTTTGTGCACATAAAATTTCAATTCCATGTTTCACATCATATGAAGAGAAGTTAAGTCGATTTTTATATAGGTTGCACGGACTTCACTACGAACAAAACTTAATCAGAAGTTGGCTGATCACATCACGGACTGTGTTGTGGATGCTGTGTTGGCAATACGAATTGGAAACGATCTGCATCCAGATTTACATATGATTGAAATGCAGGTGGGAGTCTCAGCGTGATAAAAATGAATTTTTGGTTTAGAATGAGTTATCTGAAGATATACAGAATTAGAAAAATGGCTTCAATAATTTTATTTGATCAAATCCAAGATTTTGCTGCTTCTAACTTATAATTGCTGCATGATTATTCTGTTAACATGCCTACATGGAATAATTAACCTAGTCGGCTGTAATCGTTGTGTTTACTTTCAAAAATCATGATATTTTCGAAGAGAAGATGACAAATAATATCATGCAAATTTTGATTTTAAGGAGATGCAACATGAAAGCGATATGGATACTAAATTGATACGTGGATTAGTTTTGGATCATGGCGCTCGACACCCTGATATGCCAAAAAATCTCAAGAATGCTTACATTTTGACATGCAATATTTCGTTGGAATATGAGAAAACGTCATAGTTCTTTGCTTATATTTTTACCCTTACAGTTCTCAGGCATTATCTCACTTAGCGCTCCCTTAGTTCGACTGTTTTCATCGATAGCTTCCTTTAGTATTTACTTATAAGGATGTTGCAGCTGTGTGTGCTTATGCTTTGATGTCAAGTTGCAATATATTTTAAAAGTACTAGATGTGTTTTTCAGTTCACTGAGAAGTTTCTTTTTGATATTCTTCGCAATAGGCTTAGTTTTTAGAACACTAATGACAGAAGAAGGGATTATTGTTAGATGATATAAAATGTTTCTAAATATGAAAAGAACTGTTCAAATATTTTCAGAGAAGTGAATTCGGGTTTTTTTTATAAGTCAGCGTCTGAACGAGAAAAGCTTGTTGCTGCTGAAAGAGAGTTTATTATGCGGAGGGTCCAGAAAATTGTTGATCTGAAAAAGGAAGTATGTGATGAGGCAGAAAAAGCTGATGGGAAGAAACGTGGTTTTGTGGTAATTAACCAAAAGGTTTGTCTTTATTTTCTGTAGCCTATATATCCTTTTTCGAAATTTGTTTAATGTAAAATTATTGCTTTTATGATGTTTGGAAGGTAGAAAAGATATTTTTTGGAAATAAATGTAATTTAAACTATAAAATTGCAGGGTATTGATCCGCCATCATTAGACATGTTAGCAAAAAATGGTATTTTGGCATTGCGACGAGCAAAGCGACGTAATATGGAGCGATTGCAATTGGCGGTTGGCGGTGAAGCAGTGAATTCAGTTGATGACCTTACGCGAGATGTACTTGGACACGCTGGCACAGTTTATGAGCATGTTCTGGTAAGGTTTAAGCCGTCAAAAGCTGGTGGCGCAGCTGTTCTGATTCTAATTCCTTAGAAATGTTCACAACATTCATATTAATTAACTGTGAGGTTTTATTTGGTTAACTCAAAGGGTTGTGACACCTTAAATATTTTGAAACGATTAAAGTACTTTTATCATTTAAAATATTGTCGAAACAGTCCGACAACTGTATCCTCATATATTTTCGCATTATCCATACTGACGTCAACGGTTTCCGTTTTTGACTTTAAATTTGTCACATTCACATTATTTATTATGTTTTATTAATGTCTCGCTTTATCTGCAGGGCGAAGACAAGTACACATTTATTGAAGATTGCAAAGACCCAAAATCAGTGACCATTTTGTTAAAAGGACCCAATAAACATACAATTACACAAATTAAAGATGCTGTTCATGATGGCATTAGAGCAGTTTTCAATACATTCAGTGATCGTAAGTTCTTGCAGAAATATTGAAAAATATTTTTATCACTTTACTTTCATTTCAGTAAATTGCTACAATATATGTTAACCATTGGAAACATCGGATTGAATAAATTAAGCAAAGTATTTAGCAAAGTTATCGTGAATTGTAAAGAATAGATGTGACCTGCAGTGATGCCGTGAAAAGACATATTCCACTGAATTATTAAATCGGTTTCCATTATATTAGATGTTTCATAGTTTATACCGTTTGTTTCATCTTCACTTACTTTTCTTGTTGTAAATGCTACAGAAAATTGCCATTTGTCCGTATTCCAGAAGCGATTGTACCAGGAGCTGGTGCTTTTGAAATTGGTGCATATTGCATGTTGAAGAATGAGGTGGACAAAGTGAAAGGCCGAGCCAAGTTGGGAGTACAAGTAAGTAGAAATTACTATTATGTAGAAGATTTCGTCGAACTTAGTTATTGAACTGTCTCGTCAGGAGAAATATGTCCTGTTATGATTCGCTTTAAATAAACAAAGTCATTAATACTATCCGTTTTCAATATTCTAGGCGTATGCAGATGCATTGTTAGTAATTCCAAAGACGTTAGCAACAAATGCAGGATTCGATGCACAGGAAACAATAGTGAAACTAATAGAGGAACGGATTGCTTGCAAGGGTAAAATGCCTGTTGGCTTAGACATTACATCAGGCGAACCGTGCAATCCTCAGGTAATGCTGACTTTTCATAGTTAAAAATTAATTCTCCTTGACAGCTAGATAAGTTCCCACGAAACTTTTAACTACAAAAGTTTCTTAGCTATCATCGGATATAGCACTTTGTCTGATAGTGGCATGATCTCATGCAGAATATGACCATGTCTTGACCGTCTGGATATCTCTAATCGCCAAATCGCTTAATTTTCGTTATCAAGTTGTATGGTATTGTCTTCTTGGATTGCTTAATACTTCTTTCAAAAATTCAAAACTATGATTATCCTTTATGTAGTTATTGACTAGAATTAAATTTCTAGATCAAGCTTTTTTATGGATTTTTATTTAGTTAAACTGAAATATGTTAATTTTTAGGGTATTTGGGATAACGTTGTCGTCAAGCAGAATAGCTTAGCATCAGCTTGTGTTATCGCATGCAATTTGCTTCATGTTGATGAAGTAATGCGTGCTGGTATGACAAACTTAAAAGGTGGCAAGTGATTGGAAAATGATTTATGAAATGTCGATTTCGCTTTCTTTATTGTTTTATTCGTTTCATTGTTAATTCGCTGCATTCCTATATGGATTGACACACTTGTTGTTTATGATATGGAGATCTAGACAAAATTTCTGATGATAAGTTTCGCCTTTGTTTTGCATGTTTGCACTTTTATCTCTTCTTGCTATTCTAATCTCCATGAAAAATAACTTGAAAATTGTAACAATGCAAGTAATCAGTATTTCTATGTCAAAGCAATTGGGCCAAGAAATATTTGTTTGCTTAGTTTTCAATAAATGCTAATTGCAGTTGGTGGCATGGTTCATTTCACATTATACATTTATTTTATAACGAAGAAAAAAAAACGCGAAATAAGTTAAATGGAATGGTGTACAACAGCTTCATACTGTCTTAGTTCCGTTAGATCTTTCATTGCCATATGGCCATTCCTGTCGGATACCCAACGACCATTCATTCCTGGTATACGACTGGTCGGTTTACCCCAGGTCATTCCTCGAAACAGTAACACTTCATCTACTGAAAAAGAAGGATGTGCTTTCCTGTCATTCTACGCAAATTTTTATCCTTTAACTCTGTTGTTATAATTTCCATAAAGTTGCGTATTTATTCCAACTTTCAACTTTGTAGTTTCCAGCTCCAGATAATAAAGGATTACCGTCAGACCACATGGCGTATACATGGTCAGCTTCCCGATTTGAATCATTATTTAAATTTTCCAAAAATGCGGAATAGTTTTTCTGTTTACATTCGGAGTCTGGATATGCACAAATTAACTGTAAAAAGATTTTTTCATCTGATTGATTCAAGATTTGCACTAATTATTTACGAAATATTACATCTGCTTGTTGGACCTTGCTAATCAACAGAAAAGCTTGAAAGATTATCATGCTAACACGATGAATCAGTACTCTCTATTTGTTGTAAACATATGGTTGAAGTTTACAATATCGATAATTCTGTTACAAATCAACTGAAGCTAACATAGGATATTTCCAAAATGTTTTTTAATTTATTGCGCAAAGCGCTAGTTCATTCATAGCTGTCTTGCTGAAATTTGAATAACTGATCCGTCAAATATTTAAAATTTAGACTGTATAATTTACAGTAATAAGGAGGTTTACCTGATCTTCGCACGTATATCCGGGATATAAACCATCTAAAGCATTACACCAAGCTGGTATCGTTTGTGCCAGTTGACAAACACACAAACCGTAATTGGCACCAGAAATGCCCAAAAATGTATCAACTCGATGACCCAAAGGTTTCCCAAGAACGCAATTTCCATCAGTTGCTATCAAGTTGCCACCTTTTAGAACTTTCCTACGAACATATACTTGCATGTAATTAAACCTTTATTTTCCTGTTAAATTTATGAATCCAAGAAAAAAGCCAATTGATCGAATTGCATTAAATTATTTGAAACTTTTGCAAAATATCGTTTCAGATTCTGGTCAATGCTAAGATTAACTACTTGTCTAAATGTAACTATGCTCAAACGAAGTATATGTAATTTAGTGCCAATAAACTTGGTCATTCCCTTATTTTGAGAATAAATTAGCATTTTTACTGGAATGGAAAGTTAATTTTTCTTCATTTCATCTCTTGAAAATTAATTCTTTCCGTATTACATAATTAAAAATTTGATAAGTTCAAAAAACTGCTTTATTAAATCAAAATAAAATATCGGCAGACATTTAAAATCATACATTGCAACGTATCACCTAGCTTCACGTTGCTTGCCGGATATCACTTCATATTATTCGGTTTTCTGAGACATGTTCTCTATACTCATTATCACACTATACCACTTTCTGGATTATCGATATTTTTTCAATCTTACATTAAATTGTCAAAATTTTTTATCCCGAACTAAAAGTTTATTTAAAAATCCTCATCACAATGCAAGAAACGAATACTATATTTAATTGTTAAAAAGTTGCAAATATGAGACAAGTTAAATTCTTGAATTCTCTATAGATCACTTCTTAGCTAAAATAAGAAAGAATGCTTTATTTTACTTGGGAAATGATTCCACGTTGTTGTAAAAAAGATTTCCCATGATTAAGATGGAGCAAAATTTATAAAAATTCAAAAAAATATTACCTCATCAGTGGTACAGCGAGAGAATGTGCAATAACATCAACCTTTGGTGCACCAGTATAATCTAATACAGCAGTTAAAAATTTCCTCAAATATATGAGATTTGCACAAGTATGCATGGTACTGTAGGTAGTCAAAATACTTCCACCTGCCCAAGTATCACCCCAAGTTGTTGCATATAATTCCGCCGAGGTATAATTCTGTTCCAGGAAATACTGAATTGAGCGTGACCATCCGGTTGCTAATGGTGGTTGTGTGTACAATGCTGCATCTGCATTACCGTGTACAAATATCACTGGCTCGCGTGTTATCTGCAAACAGCGTTGTTACAGAATTGATCTCTGCTATATTCCTGAAGGTAATGAAATTAAGGAAATTTTTCGCTTTTTTTAAAATACATATATTTGAGGATAAAATTCAACTTCAGATCAATTCTTAAAAAGAATTAAAGTTCATACAGGTATCTGATTACTGACTCTTGACAATATTGAATCAAGGTTACATCCGTTGAAAAATGATGACACATTCATAGAAAATCCAATTCCTTACTTTTTGGCCTCTTTTCTTTCTACCACCAAAGCTACCGCTTGGACCAATATCTGGCCGATCAAAATTTAAACCTTCATAGCCATTTGCAGCAAGCCAATTTTGAAAATCATCGGTAAGTGGTCCACTCGGTCGACTTCGACTACTTTGCCCTTTTACCAATGAGCATAAGTGTAATATTAAAATCCAAATAAGCCTGTAAAGAAATCCTACCAAAAGTTACACCCAAAATGAACAAGCTGGAAATTTAACAGCTCGATTAAATATTACAGCAATCAATACTTTTTCATATCCAGGTAAAGATAATGATTTATGGATATTTGGCCATATATTTTTGTCTCTAAAATGAAATAGAAAGTTTTGGAAATACAATTATTACAATTTCAACCAATATGATTCAATTTGAAATACAACTATTTTATTCGAGTAAAGCATCGAACATTTCTTATAAAACATTCCCTTTTTGCTTTCTTTCTTTATCCCTTTCCCACTATTTGTAATTAAGAAAAAAAAATTTGAGGGAAAGAAAGCAAAGAAAAGAGGGAAAACTCACATAAGAGCGTTGAAATGTTGGGAGAGGGGTTGAGTTGGAAATTCTTTAACTGAAAGTGAATTTTCACTGATATAAAGATATTGTGATTGACCGATAGGCCGAAGAGATACTGCCCCTAATATCTCTAAACATAACAAAACCGGCGATGGTATGAAATTTCGCCCTGAATTAATCAGTAGTGGACAATTCAAGTGAATAAATTGAAGTTACGATTGTTCTATGTCCGGAATAATCCTTTCTCGTTTTCGCCTTCTTCCATCTTGACGAATGTCGAATATATTTGATGAACACTACCATTACTCTCTTACAATTACTTCTATGTCACTCACTATTTCAACCCTTGCAGTGTGATACAACTTTCTGATGATGGATTAAGATTTCCATGCTGACTTGTCACTATTCATCTCTATAAAAGTTATAGCGACAAAATCCATCTTTTCCTCCAACAAACTAAAATGATGACAATGGATTTCGCTTATTTGGAAATCCATCTACTCATAAATTGTTTGCATAATAAAAAAGAACTACTACCGTTTCCTCTGCTGCAACGGATTATTTTTTTGTCGTACCTGGAAGACTATATCAGATACTATTTCAGGAAAACGTCTTGATCCTGTTTGCACATTTACAAATTAAGAGTTAACTTAGTAATAATCGGTTTCTAGATCCTATTACATTATATATTGTCCGGAGTGAACATTATGGTCTTTCTGTATTATAGCCAAGTACTTCCTGAAAGCCCTACAGGCATTATAGGCACCTTTTATTGCCTATAAGATTCACGAATACGGTAAGCTTAAAATGTAGACCTTTTGAGCTATCCATTAATAATATGATGAAGCTAATTTATAAGAAGTAATTCTTGGAAGTTAATCCAATCGTATATCAAATTGGGATTTTTCGAGGAATAACTAATGGAAAAGGGGTAAACTAGTTACTAAAGCATCCTTTTCGATTTGGAGAGCTACGTTTGGAGATCCTTTGATTTTAATTAGGTAAATCATTAATCATCATATGTTTCTCTTCACTTTTCACTTTCAGTTGATGAAGAAGGCAAAAAGGTCAAATGTATGATGCATCATTCTTTCTTTCTCTTTTGATCCGTAATTATTTCGAAACAATTTTTCACTATTTAACATTTTAATCGGTTGCTACTTCTCATAAATTGTCTTTCTGCACCATATTATTAATATAGCTCAAACAGTTTACTTAATTTTCTTCTTTAAGGTTACTGTATCCGTGGACTTTACAGACGATGAAATGTAATTTTAGGTGATATTCATTATACATTAAAATAAAAACGAACTTAAACATTAAAAAAAAAGAGAGATTACTAAAGGTGATTAATTGTGCTTATCTGTGCACTATTACTTTATTATATTAGCATTTGATTTATACGATATAATTTTTTACTAAATAACTTGATCAACAAATAGAAAATCAGCAGTGTAAAATCGGTTCACAGATGTTCATCACATATGAACTTGTAAGAAATTATTCCTATTACAAAGAAAACATATGGTACCTAGCAATCAAAAAATCTAATAATTTGAGTAATTGAAATAATGTATTTATTATAACAGTCTTAAATATAATTTCCCCTGAATTACAGCAAAAATACCGTGGTAATATTCATCCCAAAATACATGTTTATAGATAAAAATATGAATGATCAGTGCAAATTTAAAACACGGTAATATAAAAAAATGAATTTAATGTCTTTAAAACTTGACACTAACAGTATGATCTACCGCTTCTTATTGGTTATCGCCAGTTGATTGTTTTTTCGCAAAGTATCGCTTACTCGTAAGATGCCGCTTGTAAGCTTTATGGTACGAAATGTAATCATTTTTTCAGATCAGAAGATAGAGTAGTTTTGATAAGAGCTTTCGATCTATATGATTTGATTGAATGAGATTATTAGTGTAGTTAGATTTAACAAGTTATTAAGTTACAAATAATATCCAGATAAGCTCAGCTGCTTAACATAGAAATGTAATTCAAAAAGGAAATCTGACAGGAAGATGCAAAAAGAATCATTATCTTTGTACTGAGCCAATCAACAATCATCTAACTATCATTTTAATTTCAACGAAAACTTAGCAAGATATTTAGTTGAATTATACTCATCTTTTTTCATGTATTACACTTTGTTGGTTTGATTTGTTATATTTTCTAAAGCTTTTAATGGGATTTTACCTTGTGCCGATCTAACCATTAAAAATTGAAAAGGTACCCAATATTAAAAGAATTTATAAGCAAGAAGAAATAACATGACAGAGGTGAAAGTAAGTTGACATCTTTCAAATTTCTTTCCTTTTCATTAAACAGTTTTTCATGCTCGCAATTAATATGAACCAAAGTTGGTAAACGTTGAAATCTTATAAATGGATAACACGGATAGATGATGATGATGATCGAGCTGACAAATGATATGTTTAATTACTAACAGATTAACGAGCATGAAAAACTGTTTAATATAATTTTTTCTGAACAATATTCGAAAATAATCTGCAAAAAAAAGCAATAATAAAAGTGATAGAATGAGTTTAATTTCTCTATAGTTTCGAAAAAAGCGTAAAACTCATGAAGCCTATTATTTTAAATTGAGATAAGTGAACTTCAAATAGAATGAATGAATTTCATTACTATCATCAGAACAACTCTTTGGTATTTTGCTTCTGAGTTCTGATTTTGTGATGGTGAGATCCTACATATATTGAGAATTGTCCTGAATGGAAAATTAAATTGAAATAGTAAGTTGTACAGAAAAAGATATATGTAATATTTGCTGACCTTTAACTTACAAATAACAGTTTCATTAAAATATTTTTGGTAGTATTCAAAATAGTTATATTTTTACAAATAAATCACCATAATTACATTATCTAAATCTTGCGTGATGGTATTTCAACTATCCCCAAATACAAAAGTGAAGAATGGTCACTCGTGATTAACCCGAATGCTACTGCTACCCTGGTATTATCAAACTCATCAGCAAATATATTCATTTCACGTTTATAACCGAAATTTAGCCACAAAAAAAAATTATGGCCAGTTATTCTAAGTTAAACTAAACTTAAATTTTGCATCATTTTGTACAAGCTCATCATGCCGATATCCACTTTCAAGATTAACCTGAAATGATTTAAATATCAGTCCGCTAGCCAGCTTATTATATAATGTATGTATAAGGGCACACTTTTTTCACTTTATTTTATAAACAGTTTTCGAAGAAAGAACTATTGGAAATCACAAAGTCAAAATTAAGTGACATAATACACAGTATGGACAAAAACAGCAGCAAGTGCAAATAATTAAAACAGTTTAAAAAATTAAGAGAAACAACTGCAATAATCAATTTCCAATCAAAAAATTGAGAAATAATGATAATCAGTTATGTTCATTCCCCCATAATATACGCATATATAATGGGAAATTTATTGTTTTGATTGACCTGCTTTATATTACTTCCTATTAAATTCCATATAATCCTGATCAACATGATCGACACCACTTACATCCTAACATATGCTCCACTTTAAGTTATTAGATGTGAAATTCTTTGCTTACCGAATAAAATTAACATATTTATCAAATAGTTTATAAAACACATCACTTCTTCACAAATAATGACACAATTCCAAAACGAAGCTAAGAGAATGATTGTGTGCGAAAACTTAAGTTACTCTTAAACAATCTTCTAATCCAAAACCGGAAACATCAGTTGCACTTATTTATTTCTTGCTTTATAACAAAACTCTGACTCCTTAATTTTTGTACTCCAAATGGAACTTCTACTTTGCATCGTGTCATCCATTATCACTGGGTGAGCCTGCATCAGCCATTGATCCTAAGACCGCACCAGTATGACTTAAGGCTCGATATTGCATACCGTAGTCTGCTTTCTCAAACAAACGATTCATTTCCTGAAATATTGAGATGATACATTTATATACATTCTACTTTCCAATATTTTCTTTCGAGGAAATTCACTTAGCTTTCAGACTGAAATACGAGAACAATTTCATTAAACAGCTGTACCGATAGAGCAATCAACTGAAATTTCTGAAGATTCATGTTTTCAAAGGTTAAATAACATTTCATGCAGCTGTCGTTTTCTTAAGGAACTAACCGATTATAGTTACTTAAGATAACGAACACTTTTTACAGAATTCCTAGGTGAAGGATGCTGACAAAAAAGCAAGCCATTGATCTATTCATACCTGTTCCACAAGATGCTGACGTTCGGCAATGAAAGTTAAGCGTGGAATATTATGACTGCCTAGCAATTCCGACATCCTTTTACGCACGAAGTTTTCTGATCCCTTCAATACTTTTTCTGTAATCTGAAAAAGTACAGAAGTTTCGACTCAACAGAGATGTAGAATATACTGAGAAAGTTTAAAAACCAACTATCAATGGAATTCAAAAAACGATAGATAAATTAGGAAAAGTAGACTATTCTCCTTCCTTATTTCCAAGAAAACAAAAATTACCTCATCGGATTTATCACCTTTTGCTATCCAGTAAACGTCCATTACTTTAAATGTTGGGCCTACGTCAACCTAAAATTTATATCACATTATCTTCCGGAACGTCTCTCATGTCTCTCTAGCGGAATGAAGAGCAAGAGAGATAGACAAAAAATTTCAGTAAATCCAGTTGTAACATTTGCCTCACATATGCGAAAATCATTACGGTATCATTAATACTATGTGTTTCAGCCTAATCAAGTGTAAAGTCTTTTAAATAATCCAGCAGAGATATGCCTTGTACAATTCCAATCCTTGTATGTCACAAAATCGATCATGTTCACATAAAATTTGAAAAATATGCTCCAAAAACATTCTCCCTAAGCGATTCCTTTTTGCGTCATCTAGTTTCCTTTGTTTCGGTTTCTTACCAACATCCAGCATCAGCATCTACAACAAATGAACCAATACTGATGTCTCCGGGGAGATCATTACGAAAATATTTAAATGACAAGACAAATTTATAAAATAAAGGCAGTCGTTTTATTTTTTTGGATTACCTTAAACTTTTTTTTGCTGTTGAATACCTTATCGGTTGCTGTGAGTAGAAAAGAAAAAATTTCCTTGTGCTTGCAGCCCTGTACATTTAAAAAGTTACGAAATGTGGAATAAGGCAAGACACCTTTAAAAAAGTCGTGTTTGGATAGATGCCGCTGTTATTTTTAATGCCATTTAGTTTAATGCATTAAATAAATCACCATAAGATTTAAAACATATGAAATTTAACTTTAAATACTAACCAACTAACAACAACCTACTAAATTCATCCTTCACATTTGCTGAATTTGTACGACTCCACAGAAATGTGCAATAAACTCTTGGATAAATTTTGGTAACACAATATCCTCCAAGCTTTTAAAACAATTAAAATCAAAAGAAACTAACAGCTTTCTCTAAGCCGCTATCGACACCAACCAATCGAGCTACGGTTCTTGTGAAATTTTTTTTTTTCGCTACGATAAATCGAGGTAAATCGCGATGCATCAGATCATTTGCATATCCTCGTCCTGTTCGTCGATTCACATATGAATATACAGTCATCGAACTAGTGATATTTCGAACCGATATATCAACAGGGATAGTGCATTTCGCAAAAAGCTGTGCAAATGTTTGCATTGGCTTAAAGTTCTTGTTGCGATTAACTCTCAATACTTGACATATCCTGAAAACTCTTATGTTGATAAAATCGCACCAGACCTTTCACCTTTCTTTCTCTCTCAGTAACAATAAGTTCACATCAAATGAAGTTTTGTTACTGAACAACAGTTCAGTGTGAGCTGAGTGCATTCTTCATCGAGAGCACCAAGGACAGTGGGGATCGAACTTCGAATAACCGATGCCTTGTACCGCGCACTCCACAATTGGCGATTCAAACAACTTCCCTTCACCAAAAAGGTTCCTATTTATTGTTTACTCAAACACCGTACAATTCACACGTAATTCACACTCCAAACGAAGTTAATAAACATTTCGACAAGTTTTTACCTCCAAAAATAATAGCATATGGAGTGCGCAATTCACACTCCATCGTTTTAAAACTTTTTGAAAATGCCCAATACAATGATCACTCCACATAATAGGTATAAATATTGCACCCTGTTACGGTGTAACGGTCGTAACACCGCGTTGGTAAAAAATCCAACAAATTCCGCACATCTTTTTACCGCAGTATATCAAAACTTTTCGCGTATAAAATCATTACATATCCCTGAGCAAGTGATCTGATCTTCTTTTTCTCTTGCATGAGATTCCAAAAATTCACTAGAAACATTTTAAAAAGTGGCAGTACTTAAACAGCAGTTTACAAACGTGTTCACATAAGTATCTGTTCCACGATCTACGCCGTTGCTTCAACGACTACTAACTAAACATAGCAAAAGTAGACAAAAGTTAAAATGGTAATTTATTCCAATGTTACTTCTATTACCTCTTCGAGGTTATCAGGGAATCCATCAGGATATTCTCCTATCCGCTGCCAGGACAAACGAGAAAAGTCTTTCGAAATCCCCTAATGTATATCAAGCTAATATTTCAAATTATTTCACATAAAATGAGACTTAATTAAACTCCTTACGTTTCCATGAATTTTTGGAAATGAAAACAGATAAATCGAACGTTGCCAGAAAACTGCACGATGAGAAACTGGAATAATTCTGAGATGCACATTCAACATCCACTTTTTAAAAATATAAAACAATAAATTAAACGTTGAGAAAGGAGAGAAGAGAGACAAAAACTAGAGCGATGAAAAAGTACTAATATTAACAGTTTATAAACTTTCGACCGCTCTTAGTTCACATTGCTTATTTAATTACATTTTCCAAGAATATATCACATACTTCTTCCAGGAATATTTATCCTGCCGTTCATACTATGCTGTTTCTTAAGTCCATATTTCCTTATTTTATTAAATTAAATCATTCCTTATTTCTTGCAAAATGAAAAAAGTACGGAAAATATAAAGTATAAAGAAATTAGTAATTATGAATTAATTCCATGCTGTAATTGTTCGACAAATAATTTTTCGCTAATTCGTTTCAAATATTTAGCACGATTTGTTTCAATAAGATTCCATTTTCGGTGACTGTATACTTTTGACCACTGCTGTGGATTAGTTCCTGGAGATAAATCATCGTTCTCTAATGGATTCAATTTTATTTTCCCTGTTGTTATACGTTCACATGTTGTATTACCATCCTGTGTTTGTTCCAGATCTTCTCTGCAATAAAATTAATGAGATCTGATTTGATTGCCATATCGTTAAAAGGAATGGAATTGATTAATCGCATTTTTAGGTCTACTTATAGAGAGGAATAAGTAACACAGAAGCCAGGAGATCAACTTCATTAACAGTTGAACGTATTTCTATATAATAAGAATATTTAAACATAAATATGAAGTTTAAAAAACCGGAAAGTTAAAAAAGACTGTGATTTAGTTTGGAAAACAAGTTTGAAACGCAAAAAAATAAAAAACTATACAAATTTCTACGTCAGAATGGTACACATACAATATCTGATTGTCTTGTTGAATGAATATTGTTTACCTTATTGCTACAAGTGGAACTGCTGGAAAAGCTTGCTTGATTTTCATTGTCAATGCATCGAGATACTCAGCTATACTTTTTACACTCTGCCAGGATCGATTTTTCCTCGGAGAATCATTATCCAATCTTATGTTTAGAAACGACCTTCGTCTTCTTTCAAGATGTTGCTTCGCTTCCTCAACTGCATCTTGAGACGTGAACGAGGTAGCAGTAATACCTATAGTGTTATGGATGAAAACATTCTGATGTTACTTATTTGTCTTTCTTAATGCTGCACAACATTAAAGAAAAAAATTGTTTTCGCACCTAATCTGGTAGCCATAATGTCCGCAACTCGTTTCGTGAACTCTTCAGTTGTTTCGCTTGGTTTATTCGAATCTGAGCTCTTTCTGCGATGTAGAGGATGAAGCCAACGTACCTAAAATTATATCTGGAAATTAGTTCTATAAAAAAGAGAAAATCATTTATTGAGCAATTAAATGAATATAGAATTAAATGAATAAATTTTACACGAATACACCTGACTGATAAAAGGTTAAACATGGGCGGTTTTAATAATGCTTCATAATCAGACTGAAAGCATATTTAAAAAGATGAACGTATTGTTGTGTCCAACATGCTTTTATATAATCTCCCAAGATGCTATACATTGAAGGGATCAAACAATTCTACCAGTAAATGTATCAAAAGTGTATTCCAAACTTCTTATTTTGAATACACCGATCAAAAATGCACTGCGACGAAAATCCGAAAAATCGTACTTTCATGACGGTAAACGGAACAAACAGGAAATAGAAAACATCTTGCCACCATGCGCCACCCAAAACTGATACTGCGATATTGCCGAAAAATGGCCGATATACTGATATTAACACAGGCTGGACTGAATCGGCAACCTAAATTCCAAAAGTAATTGTCACCGTAAATAAATACTCAGGAAGATAAAAGATAGGACGCGAATGTAACATACTTCGAATGGCCAAGTACTAAATTTAAGAAGACCAGTGGAACCACTCGTCATTGCTCCTTCCGGAAAAGTGAGAAGAGGTAAAGTATTCTTTTCGCAAAATATTTTTGAACGACGGATAAGTTCCGCACGCCCTTGGCGAGCCCCCAAATCTTTGTATCCTAGGCACCTATAAGTAAATTATAAAAAACAAGGAAACCATCCAAAAATTAATTTGAAACAGCATATTTCTAAGTAACATTCAGCAATTATTCATGATCAAAAATGGCCAGAATTGGACATCTATCTTCTGAAACCACTAATAATTTGTCGAGTTCGGAAAACTGAATGATATGGTTGCTGTACCGCTTAGAATCAATCACTTGAATTTTTAACACAAAAAACTCTATCAAAACATTGTTGTTAGGACTTACCAACGTAAAATGCTGGGTATATCCCAAACAGAGGGCAATATGCAAGGTTCGATTAAGTCAACAGCCATGTGATCAAGCGTTGAAATATGGTTGGCGACTAGAAGGTGCGTTTTATGATCCCAATTTCGAGCTGGTCCACCACTGAATACTACTAAACCCAACAAGCATGACATTACCCGTAATACCTGCAAGAGTTCATGGTACACATAGCGACTAAACCTTGCGTTCAATATGGTGTAGTGAAGAATGGTATGTTTCAAGGGATGAAAAAACTTAATTTTACACGGTACCCACAAAACGGTAAAATATAGCATAAACACCGAATGATGCGAAAACCGTATGAATGAAGTCAAATTATGATATCGTAAATCAGCTAAAGTGGCTTGAGACTTCGAATTCATAATTTGATCTGCGACGTCAAGAATGCGTCGTAAAATGCAAATCAAGAGTCAATTTGCAATCTCGAACAAATTCACGTTCTCTCTATATAAATGAATGTGTAAGAAATAAAGAACAATAAAAACTTACCGTACATCTCAGTAACATCGTTTTGCGTAGAATACATGCGGTAAGGAAAATATGTACACCAATGATAATACGGAAGCAAAATAGTAATATACCAAATGGAACGTATATATAAAGTAAGAAGCGCTGAAACGTGGATGAAGAACAACGATCACGTACAAATAGACTACTTAACTGTGGTGCTGGTGTTGTTACTGAAGACATTTCTTCAACTCCTGAAAAAAAGTGTCACGTGAGTTCAAATAACGATATCGCAAATAACACCCCACCTTTTCAGCAAATCCAATATAAACACGAACACACCATAATAATGCGGCCCAACTGAATGTCGCCGTACAAAAGAGATGTCCGTTGCATTGGTATTTCCGTAAATTTGCATGTGATGTTTCAAGTACACGTACGTGGAACGTTCTAAAGTGATTTAAACATGTTAAGATAATGAGTAAAAATAGTCATTTCATATCAGCGTGTTAATTTGAGCCGGTTCATTGCTGAGTGAAAGTTCTTGACAGTCATAGCTATCCTTGAATAAATTAGGGTCAGCATAGCATTTCATAAATTTACCAAGTTTAGAAATCAAATATGGTTTAATATTAAATAAAAAATATGTCCAATCAAGTGAGAACATTTAAGCATTAGTCTTCATTGATTCAATACACCATTAGTTTTCTTTTTATTAATCCAATGCAAACTTTACAATTTTATTTCATCTTTTTAATGTTTATTCATCCCACTTAGTGTCATACTCATCAATTTGAGCAATGAAAAAGATTACCGTTCTCTTCCTGAAAAGGTAATATAAGACGAGAAAAGATATTTAGGAAGTATGCTATTACTCTATAATAAAAGAAAAATTCTGCTCTTATGAAAGCAATACAGTATGAACAATAAAGGAAAGAGAAATTGAAATTTGAAAGATTAAAAAAGCGATGAAATCGATTTGAGCAATTAGCAGCTTTTCAGTCTGAGTGGTGCTATATCAATGGGAAGTGAACTTTGATAGCATATATTTCGATACTTCTCAGCAAATTAAAAAAAATTCAATCGATCATTCAATAGTAAACCATGACAAGGTGACACATATTAATTGATCACCATTTGTTTAATTTCATTTTTCATTCAAATTTTGAAAATAGAATTATAACCGATGATTATTACTGATCTTATTCACCTTATTCTTTTGGCACTCTGCTAAATATCATAGATGAAAACGACAGCTTTTCACTGTATTGAAATATATCCAAAATATTGTATACTATAAAATATACCATCTACTTTCAAACCATGGGAGTCACCATATTAACTAATTAATTAGGGGAAGGTAATGCAAATAATTTATCTGAAACTATTTTCACATATTTGTTAACTAGCTATAGCTCTATCTGCATAATAATATCGATTCAAATTTTTCTTTGAAACGTTGAGTTAAACGCAAAAAGATGATGGCATATTTTTTATGACTTCAAAATGACGAGTTTTATTTACAGAAATACAGTTAAATTTAAAAGTTCCAGTCTATTTCAAGGTATGTTCTTCATTTCTTTTATATTAACTTTAGATCTATCAATTACAAAGTGATCCAACAGAAGCATATATGTAGGACTTAAGAGATTAGGAACAATTTCCAGTATCAAATATTAAGACAATGAATAGATTTTAATATCTATTTATGGGGTAGATTGAATTTATTGGCTAAATACCTGAGATAAAATATAAGGAGATGGAACATGAATCGTAGTTTCAATACTTGAATTGAAATTTAATCAATTTATCCTTTCTTCACTCTTCTTTATTTTTTCAAATCAAATATTTTCATTAATAAATGAATTAAGTCAAAAATGAAGTGAAAAAAAAAAATATGATAAAGTTGATATCTCATTGTTCAGCAAGTTCTATTTCCAGGTTGTTGTGTATCGCCGAGTTCATTATTATGGATGATTATCACATTGTTTATATTTTTTATCATTTTTGTCACTTTGGGCTTGCTAGCTATTTGGCTTCTTTGCGCTTATTATCGAAGAAAGTCAAGGTTAGCTTGCATAAATTGTATAGTTTTCTCAACAATTGAGAAAAATTTCCGTAGCTTATTTTCTTTTTAATTTTTTTAAACTGACTCTTTTTTCTGCAAACAGATAAATTAAAAGTTCAGGAAGCAAATCGAAAATGAACTACAGCGTCGTCGAGACGATAAAAATCAGTTAAAACTTGATATGTTCCGAAAAAAACAACTTGACCTACAAATGCTCGCAGCGGTTAAGAATGCTGGAATTGACTCGAAAGAACTTCTGTCATTTTATTCCCCAGAACGAAGTTAGTTTATATCCCATTTATTTATCAAACGTATTGCAATAATTTGGGAGAAGGAAGGACAGGAAAGCGATTTTTCAATCCTTGAACTCATATCTCGGGTATCTTAAAGTTGGTTAAGGATTGATTGCAGGTATTATAATTTACTTTTCAACTATAAGATTTACCTTTGTAAGAGTATTAATAAATCTTAAGATCAAAGATAATTGTCTAATAAGGTTTTCGTGGTTTAAAAATGATAAAGACATGTCCACAATGATTGATTAATATATCGTCTTGAACTAATATCCAAGAAGTAACCTCAAATCTGGAATTTTTTGTATAACTTATGACCAGTATCTACTAATAATAGTAGTTATGAACGTGATAGAATATCTACTGTAATATTAAATAAATAGAAGAAATAGTTATGTCCACTAAAATAGCTTAGATTAGTAGTGTTTAAGAAAGAAATGCCACCTGTTATATGACAGGTATTGAATAATTCAAAAGAATTTTTTGAGAAACATCTGTGACATCAATCGTTTAATCAACCTTTCTAATTTGTCCGCTGATTTAGCTGCTAATAATAGTTTGAAAAAATCGTAAATAACAATTTAGAAGTTTAGGAAATTCTCGAGTGTCATTAATGCCAAATATTCAACCATCAAAATCCGAACAATATCCAAGACTGCTCGATTCCAGTCCACACGGAAACCTTTCATTGCCTCAACCAGTTTCATCAATTGCACCAAACGCAGCAAAGGATAAAATTGCAAAAGAAATTAAGGTGAATTATTTTTTTAGACAACGAAGTCTTACATTAACTTCTCAAATTCACATATCCCTGTTTTTAATTTTCAGGATTTACAACTTTTGCCTGCTTTGACAGCACGAACACCGTCTCAAAAAACAAAAAAGAGCGAAAAGCTCGCAACTAAGAAAGATTCCCATGAAACTGACGAAATTGAAGTAAACATTATTATATATAAATTAGCGAGATCATTCTTTGAAACCGAGCATTTAAAGTTCCAGGAGTGATTTTCCGGGATCCTTTTTTTCGAAAAATTATTTTTCCAGTTATTCTTAGTATTAATGATATTTCGGAAAAAGTTGAGATTGGATGTGCTATTCAGGTTATTGCTGTCACTAGTGAATGCTATGATCAGTAGCTACTTCGGGTTAAAATCTTTCATAAGTAAATTTTCATAAACTAAGTAGTTTTCAATTTTACTAATGTTTAAGATGAAAGATGACGAAGAGCCTCAGGTTCAGCAACATGAGATCGACGTTTCCGTTTCTAATGAAAATCGATTACGAAAGAAATGTAAAAAAAAGAGGAAACCCAAACCTAAGGTATTCTCAATCAATGGCACTTGCTTGAAGATTCTCTGGCCGAGTACTCTACCTATCACCAAGAGATCAAAAAGTTTCTTAAGGCTTTGAAAAGTGAATGGTTAAGCCACCTGGAAACTACTGCATCTTTAATCAAAAACTAGTCAATAATAGTTTTAATAGTTGTTCACTCTCAATAAACAGATTATCAAGTAATATAATGTATTAATTGATAGTTTTAAATTTCCATTTAGTTGGAGAATAAATATTTTAGGAGGAAAGAAGCACTCGAAAATCTGCTGATCAAAAATACCTTCAGACAACATCGACACCAACAGTAGGTTATGCTATCATTCCAAGGATGATACTGTACAAAGAGATCATGAATATTGCAATTGCTAGTTTTGCTGAATTCCAAAGAATCTCATAAGCCTATTTCTTTAAAGAATAATATTGAATTTCTGGGGCAGTTCATTTCATCTATTCGTTTATTCTTTCATTAAATTTTAACTAATTTAAGTATTTTTTCCATTAATTTTTTCAAACGGTATGAATTTATCTACTTAAGATTTTGAAAACAAGTAGAGCCATTATCCATTTTGACCTTTGTTCTAATCAAAATCACTTTAGTTCCCATCATTGCAAATAGCTCGTGATACCTTCCGATTATTAGTTCGTGTTTTAGCCAGGACGATATCATCATCAAATTCAACCTGATAATGTTTATGAATGGATTAATCGTATTGCTTGCTCTACAAGTCCAATTCCATATTATTCACCAAACAAACGGGTTCTTCTCGTTCCCGAACCAACAAGTAAATCTTGACCTTTTTTCAAAATTTATCCATAAATGCATATCAAACCAATTTAACAAATTTCAAAATAAGCGATACTACTTGGTGCTATCAATGCTCTTGTTTGCATATGAAGTATTTCTAATCTGCCTACTTGTAATTATATAGTAATCATATTTTCACTTGATTTAAATTACACTCTCATATTTTCCTATTTGCTTACTGTTCCTTTGATAAATGAAATTAAGACAAGCCATTTAAACACCATTAAAATTAACTCGAAAGAAAATTTAAGTCAATTTAGATAGATCTGTCAAGATTATTAAGAAACTGGCAGTAACTGTGATTTTAAGTAATAAAATTTTCAGCAGAAAATTCGGATGTTAAAAATGATGAAAAAAATGGAGAAAGTAATGCTTCATTGGATGCAACTGGAACCAATACATCGGAAAAATTGGCCAATTCCCCATCGTACTCTGTTTGTCGCATTTTGAATTTGAGATCTGAACCTAAAATTTTGATTTAAATACCAATTATCATTCATATTTGATTGGAAAAATTAGTTGAGCAGTAGTTATAAATGCGGAAATTCACGTAAAATCATTTCCGATCAGCAGATGCATCCGTCAGGTATACATACGTACCACCATCTAAGTGGTATTATTATCCTCAAATAATAAAAGTAATACGTGGGTAAAATTGTATCAAATTCTGATGAAGAATATTGTCTCAACCAAACAAAATTACCTTCTTTATAGGTCCTGTAAAAATTTTTAATGCCGAAGATTTACAAACGCGATAATTATTGAAAATTGAATCTACGGATATTTCTATCTGACGGCAATAATACCTGTAGTCGTCTATTTCTCAAATATACAAATGAGGAAAATAAAAAAGTGGAATCAAGAAGTCTTCGATTAAAGCTATTATATATTCAAGAATAAATTGCAGAATCCAGAGCTAGAAACTGATGTGGAGATATCACCCGATACGAAAGAAGAAAGTACGCCAATAACACCAACGCCAATTTCTGCTTCGATTAATGCACCGCCAAGTTTGTTCAATTTTCATTGTGTTAATCGAAATTTAAGTTTGTACTTGTCTAATAATTAAGTTTGCATTTTAATGAATATCTTGATAATATTGTGAAGAAGAAACAGATTGAGGAAATCTGTAAATCAACATGATCCGGAAATGATGACTCAGCAATTATATTGAGAGGAAATAAGATACAAAGAAAAACAAAAGAGACTAAGTAAGAAATAAAAGATTCAAATTGTACAAACAATATTTGCCATCATCATGAAATATGCCTCCATCGACTCTTTTAATTTCAAACATTTGCTTTTTGAATTATCTGGGCATTAAGTAAGGTACAGATATTTTAAAATGTAATGGTATTTGAATTTAAGCATAATTCAATTAAAAAGTTTCATTTATCACTACTATGAATTCATAGTAATTTCATGCAGATTTTTTTCCCAGGTAGTACATTTTTAGACGATCATTCATATTGGGGACAAAAAAGCAAACAAAAAAAGTATCTGGAAATAGGTAAGGATTCAAAAATAAGTGAAATTTTGAAATGGTTTTTTTTTTATCACAAAGTGACACTGTCATACTAATCAGTTTGAGTCAGTTTTATTATTCAGTTTTCCATTATAATTTATCATAAATGGTGCAAAAAATACAGATGAGAATCCAAAAGAAAAGATATTATGGAATCCACCGGATAAACGAGCTGAAGCAAGGCTTAACCGAAGTCTTGAAAATCCATGGTAAACTTTATTATGAAGATTCACATCAAGCTGATGTAGTAGAATTATCCATCAGATAACTAAGTATAAGCATTGATAAGCTGATATGATCTACATCTATTTCCTCAATCTCGAGCATCAAAATAGCTTCCCTTCTTCCAGAAATATTTCCTTTCTAACTGTTGCTACTACATCGTAGGAAAAACTATCCGGATTGAGTTTTGCGAGTAACATAAAAAACAAATCAGGTAATTTCCTCAATAAATGCTTTATCTTATCCTTTCGGATGTACACTACTAAATTTAAGGCTTTATACAATGCCAGCTGTCCATTCCAGAATGTCTTCCAGCAGGTAAAACTTTTACAAAATATTCGATGTGAAATTTACTGGAAGAAGATAAATAGTTTGCAAATGAAAATTTCATTTGTTTTAATTTGCTGTATTTTATAAGTTAATGATATTACACTTGTAAAGATACTTTAAGCTGCAAACCTGAATACAACTTTATATTAATTCTACAAATCATCATGGATAAGTAAACCAGTTCGATCTATCCACGACATCTAAAACTAACTATCCTAACGAATATTATATGGCTAATATAATTCAGAAGTATAAATCACATTCGTGTAACGTAATCCTACCGTCTATTTTCAACCATATCCTTAACTAATCACGATTCAGAATTTCAGGGAGGAATAATCAGTTGATGTTATCAGGCATACATCACATCAATTATGAAACAGTTTTATATCATTTGTGAGAATACATTTCAATCTTGCTATTGTTAAGTTGAATCTATTTGAAAATTGGCTATTTTATTCCCAACAATAAAAATATTTGAAATTATAAAAACAATTTTAATAAATTGAAATTGATGAAAGAATGTTATGCTATTTGATAGAGAAATTTGCGTTTAAATTTCTTTCACTTCAGTGCAATCCTCGATGCAATGTAAATTTCCTAAGAAATATATTTCACTCTTCAAATACTATCTACTACCACTAGTTGTTCTGATTATCTCACTTTAACTGGCCAACAATTCGAATAGATCGCTAAATTCTAATGGTTAAATCCGGATCATAGCATTCTATGTATTACCTAAGAGGAAAAGATAAAGTATTGGCTCTTGGCTATCTGTTGAAATCTGTTAATAAAATGGACCCAACGCAAGCGATACTATAATTCAGTTATGCATTGTAAAACTACTTCCGTCATTATTTCTACATGTGATAATAGTGAAGTAGCACTTCAAATGGATCACGATGGATTAAGTTACCTTGAATTTTCATTTATTTTCTTTCTGCCATTTAAGATTTCCCACGTTTTACGTAAAGTTAACAAACCACAGCGAATTGAATTTCATTTACTTAACGAGTAAAATGTGAAGTTTCATAGCAGGCCAAACGACGTGATGTAAATGACACAAACCGCTTAAATTGGAAGTGAGAAGTGAGTAGCTTTGTTGTGTGTTATTGTTTGAAGTAATAAGAAGCCAGTTGAAATTAACAACCGTTGGCTACGGTTGGTTGTTTCAGTTTTGGTGAAGAAGGTAAGGTGAGGGAGTATTCGAGGGAAATGAGTGCAGCCGGGTCATTTGGAGCTATCACGGGGGAAAGACGTCGTGTGGCTCATCGACCCAATGAATCAGTGAAAGATGTCATTCGCGGGTTGGCTTTTAAGAAACAATCCGTTGCACAGGTCGCCTATTTTTTCCTTCTGAAATCTTTAAATCTGAATTTTCTTCGGAATTATTCCGAATTTTATTAAGTTATTGAAGAGGAAGTTCAATTTTAATTGAATGTGGCAGTCTTTACCAAACTTTTATCAAGCAGTTTTTATATTTTTGCTGTGAATTTCTGCTAAATAAAAAATTCCAATGAAGCTCGAAGGTTTCTACTAAATGTTCCTCTTTATTTTGTTTGAAATTACTCAAAACTGTTGGAGGAAAATAAAACTGGAATTTTACTGATTTAAAAGAGTTAGCTGATTAAGGTGCCTTCGATGAAATTTTCATTGGAAATTTAGCCACTTCTTTTTTTTAAGTTGAAAATTTCTCGTTAAGCACTGAAAATTACTGAAATCACTGCATTTTTTACATAGAAGCTGATTTTTTCCCTTTGGAGTTTATCAATCCCAAACAAAATGCACATAACATCCAGTGGAATTGTTATGTCCTATCGCGGCTTTATGTGTCCATTTATGTCGATTTATGTGTAGAAGTTAAATCGTGCATAGTTATTTCTTAGAACTGTCAAGAGTATCATATTGAAAGTTCACGCGATTGACAGTTCGAATGGCTTTTGTGTTCAAATTGTGGTCATTCTAATGTTGATCAGAGATTGATTCTTTTCAAGGGCTTTTTATATCTAATATGGCTGGAGTAAGCTGAACGTCGGTTGTAAAACTATTGAAAGGGTGAAAACCTTTTCAAGAAGCTAATCATTTTATTTATTGTATGTGGTACTGATTTAGAAATTAACAACTGAATTTGTAGATGGTGAATTTGCTTGCTTCAAGGAGTGGCAAAAAGGATAATCGGGCACAGTTTCAACATGGATCAAAAGGTGGAGTTTTACTCGTAAATCTACTGGAAAGAAAATTGCTTTTGATAATTAAAGAGGGAATCGGTATTATAGGAGTTATACCATAATACATAATAATTTTTAGAAACAAAAAAAACACGATCATTTCATCGTAGCCGGCGTTTGGTGTCGTCATCGGAGGAGGAAGAATTGGTTGGAGATGGATCAAATGATGAGGATTTGAAAATTTTGGAAACGCCACATAATACTACCGGTTGGAAAGGAGAGAATTCAGATGCAGAAGTGATTGAGGATAAAAAAGAGGTATCCAAAGTATCATCGAGAGGCGTTCGAACGATACCGGATATTATACATGAAGATCTAACTTTTGAAGAAAGGCAAGTCTGAATAATAGTTTATTAGCTCGATTGATCGTTCAAAGCCGAATTTGAAAATCTTTTCATGTAAACGGCTGTACAAATTTCTGAGAAACAGTTGTAGCCAAGTGATTCAAATGCAGGAGATAAGTAAAAAAATGATCGTTGCAAAGTTTGGCTTATTTTTTCTAGTCAAATATATATCGGAATTATTACGTTGCAAGTAATTGTTTTGTAGACCTGAGGAAGACATTTCAGAACGAACAGTTTTTTCGTTTGTAGCTTAATGCTTTTCACATCAGTTATATGTGAATAAAATTGCTATGAGTGTGGGGTACTTGAAATTTGTGAAAGTTTTAGTAATTCGAGTGTTTTATTTACCTCTCATCATTTTTAAGGCTTCAAACATTAACAGACAGCGATTCAAGTGATCAAAAAACTGATGTAAAACAACCAGTGAAGTGGTTATGCAAGCCACGATTAAATGGTTTTCTAAAACAAGATGATGTACATATAGTCACTGAACCAACCACCAAAAGAGGAGGACGGAAAAGAGCAGTTATTTCTTCGTCCAGTGATGAAAAACCGGAAAGCGATGAAGAAAGAGTAATTTTTTATTGATTCTGATAATTGGAACCATGTCGTCGAAGTTGAGGCAAATAGCATATTAAAATTTTGGCATGAACGAGCTCAATGTCTGCCATAATGAATTCAGTTAGCAGTAACGCTGCTGCTGTCCAAGATTTCGATTCAGCCTGTGAGAAAAGCACTAGATGCTGCATCATTCTACTGTTCTTTCTTCAAAGCATTAAATTATCACTAGATGAAGACCTTAATCTATTTTTGTAACTTATTGAAGGTTCCAGTAAGTTTAAAAATGATGGTGAAAAGAGCTAAGAAGCACAAGAAATATGTGAATTCAAGCAGTGAAGAAAGTGAAAACGACGAACATTACGATTCGGATAGTTCGGCACAAGTAGACAAGAGCGATAGTAATAGTGAAAGTGGTCAGGTTGGTACATTGAACTCAGAATATCTTATATCTTCTATCAAGTTAATACAAGCAGATTAGCCCAAGATAGAGCGGGCAAAATAGTAGGACTGAAATCGTGGTATTCGGCGCGCTAATGTGTTTCAGTAAAATTGGAAATATTAAAAACAAGTAGCCGGTCCTGATGTCTATTAAACTTTTAAGGACGCAAGTGATGCCAATGAGTGGTAAATATTTAGAGTGCGAAGGACGCAGTAGGCTAGTTTCTTTTTTTTTTTTTTCCCAGTAACTTGATTTATTCAGATTATGGAGCGACGAAGTCATCGAAATACTCCCTCATCGGTGATTTTGAAAAATTGTTGTGTGACGTTTTTTAACGAAGCTAATCGAAACATGTTGATGGGCACCCCACGCATAAATGATAAAGTAGCTGATTTTATAATCAATAATCGGCCGTTTCGGGATTATGAAGATTTGGTAGGTAGTCTGTAGTATCTTTTTGTTTTTCGCTCATTTAGAATTTTTATGAATTGTTGCGTCATGTTGCCAGGATCATATTGATATTGCAACAGTACAGTATTTGTGATTGTTTACAAATACCGAGCATTTGCGCAACATGTTATGTAGAAAAAAAAAAACATAAGTCTAATTATACACTAAATTGTAGGAATCCCGTCTTTTGCAATGCCCACGTGGATCATATGCTGCCGAGCAATATTTAGACTTTTTGGAAAACCGAAGTATACTAGAAAATATCTTGGATGATTGTCGTCGACATTCGGAAGAAATTTATTCTGCTTTGGAATCGATTAAATCCAAACAGTTGCAAATGAAGCCAAAACTACTAAGTGAAGAGTGCGTTTTGTGGAATCTTAATTTCCTTATCATTTAGAGAAAGCAGTTTCCTTTATGATTGTTTTTTTTTTTTTTTTTTCAGGTGCGAGCTTCATCCATATCAACAAATTGGGCTAAATTGGCTTATGATGATGCATAAACTAAAACTGAATCCTATTTTAGCTGATGAAATGGTAATTATTTATAATAGTTTAAGGAGGGAAGTGAGAAAGAAGGAATAGTGAGGAAATATTCTTATTCCTTACATATTCTCTGGAAGCTATTTCCGTAGCTTTCGTGGATTGTTATTTGCAAACTTCAGAAAATCTGACACAATACCTTTCTTTGCCAATGTGCTGCAGTGTGACGAATTACCGATAATCTGGCGTAATTTGAAAAGAATTATTTTGATTTGCCTCAATGGATAATTGCTTCATTGAAAAAAGTACTGCATTGAATGGCACAATTCTAGTGATAGAGTTGTTATGTGCCACTTCAGCCCTATGAGCATAAATAACATTGTTGAAAGTTACACCATGCTAAGCTGCAGTCATTCTATGTTTTTTCAGGGCCTTGGAAAAACGGTTCAAGTAATAGCTTTCATAACTTACTTGAAAAGTGAGCAAATCAAGGGACCGCACTTAATTGTAGTACCATCTTCGACAATTGAAAATTGGCTGAGTGAATTTTCAAAATGGTCTCCTAAAGTCAATATCATTACATATTATGGTAGCATTGCTGACCGGAGGCAACTACGGCACATGGCAACTGACAAAAACGTATGTCTATGATGCAATATTAGAGTTACCTTTCGACATCTAAATATCCAAATTTCTTCCGCGCTACTCTAAAAAATGGTACAACAGAATACATAATTTGGTAAATGTAAGTGAGTTGTCTCTGTCGTAATTTATTGAAAAATAAAGTCGAAAATACAATCATGTCAGTGATGTTGAACAATTATGTCAGTGATTTATTTCTGAATAAGGATGAATTCTAGCAATGATTGGGTTAGAAATACTTTTTCGTTGGTATTCGGACATTATCTCAGACTTTCATCGTTACAGATAGATGTTTTGTTGACAACTTATAATATGGTCGGATCTAAAACAGAAGATCGAAAATTTTTCAAGCGTTTCCGGATAAATTATGTTATTTACGATGAAGGCCATCTGTTGAAGAATTGTAATACTGATCGTTACAGGAATCTTATGAAAATTCATGTATGTTTGATTATATTTCAAATATTACCAAGATTGATAATGCTGTGCATTGACAGTAATTTGTTTTTTATCGTGAAAATAAGTTACCATAGCAGCATACTTATAACAGCATGTATAATTACTGAACTTTCGTTCTGATTATTTAATGCAGCATTTACTAACACGCAAGACGAGACACTCAAGTCATACTACACATCTTCCGATAATGACTTAAATATAAATCAGATAGAGCTGCTGAGAAAGATTTGCGATATCACTATTTCCCTTCATCTATCTACTTTTAAGGAGGTTATTGATAGTTTGACTTCATATTTGCTCGAAACAAACGATTGGAATAAATTGCAGGGTGAGAGAAAAATTTTAATAACTGGCACACCTCTTCAAAACAATCTTGTTGAGTTAATTTCACTAATGTACTTCACAATGACTAAATTGTTCACAAAATATTGTGATGATATTGGACAGCTTTTGCAACAATTTCAACAGGTTTGTCAATCTTTTTAATGTTCTAATTTGAGATCTTTTACTCTCTAAATAACTCACGTTATTCAGTCATATTCTTGGAAAGTTTTAGGATTGTAACGTGCTATGGAAACTTTGCAAAGAATCTCTCTGATTAGATTTTATTTACTTTTTGTATTGAAAATTCAAGGGTGAATTAATAGGGCACATAGTGAAAAAGTTTTCAAATCCTTCTCTTTTAAAGAAAATACCCGCATTGGAAGCCAAAAATGGTGCATTGTATGAAGCTGATAAAATTGAACAAGCGAAAGCGATCTTGAAGCCATACGTTTTGCGAAGACTAAAAGCAGATGTATGTTTTCTTTTTCTCTGAAAATTTTTGTTTGGTGTGAATTCCTTCACAAAATTTAAAATGGCACGCTTGTGAAAAAATGGTCTCAAAACATTTCGGTCATTCCATGAAGTGATACAAAAGGAGAAAGTGCATGATAAGAAAGGAAGAAAATGATTAATAAAAAAGAGTTTGGAATTGTTGCTATGATTTGATGCTCTTTGTTTAGTAAGTGAAAAAAGTAATGTTTCTGGAAAATTGCTTTTATAGAGAGCAACTGAAGTAGTACAAATAAGTGACTAGCTTATTGTGAAAAGTTCATGTTAAGTTTAACTAGGCCATTTTTCTAGGTATTGAGTTATTTGCCAAAGAAAAAGGACTGTGTGATCAAGTGTCCGATGATTACGGAACAAAGAGAGATCTATACAGATTTGGTACGTGAATTCCGTCTGCTAGAATCAAACGGTGAAAAATACAGTTCCAGCCCGTTAATGCAATTGCGACAAGTGGCCAATCACCCCTTACTGTATAGGCGGTTATATAATGATGATAAAGTGATTCAAATTGCCAAAGTTTTGTGCACAAAGGTTTGTTCTTCAAATTTCCATTGCATTTATATCCCGTACGAATTTCATATTATTTATAATGGTGTAGTGCTATGTATTTTGAAGAGATTTATAATTATGATTAGCGAATAATCATCGTTAAAAACTTGGAGATCTGAATGCTATGCTTGATTTTTGGATAAGGCACAACATTTAGAATTTGCGAATGAAAATTGTTCATGTCTGATTTTGATTGTACTTTTGGTTTCAATCCAATTATAATCCTAAATGTAACCTTAGCCAACATCGCTCCAGTATTATGACTTGTTTTTTAATTTCTATATAGGAAAGAGCTTCAGGGATAAACGAAGATATCTATCACTACTGCATCGTTCTCATTAGATTAGCAGATTAATTATGTTTGCTTTCAGGAAAATGAATATCGTAAAAAGAAATCAGATCATGTTGCGGAAGATCTTGCTTTTTTATCAGATTTTGCAATTAGCCAGTTATGTTCAAAATTTACCTCAACTCAGAAATTCATCCTCAATGATGAGGTCGCCCTTGAATCCGGAAAATTCAAGGAATTGGACAAGCTGCTACCTTCAATTAAAGAAAAAGTGAGTGCAAATGGTTAAAATCTTGATCGTCTTTTCTGAAATGATTTTTTTTTCTTCAGCCATAAAAATCAGAAAGTTGAACAGCTCTGTGATGTTTCAGGGAGATAAAGTGTTAATATTCAGTCAATTTACATCAGTAATGGATATTCTCGAAGTTTACCTCAAATTGCGTGACTACCAGTACTGTCGCCTGGATGGCTCAACTCCGGTTATGGAAAGGTATACTGGAATTTCTTCATGTAATTTTCGAATCTGTTTTGCTGTCAGTCTACTGTTATCAAATCTTCCAGGCAAGATGTGATCAACGAATATAATTCATCGCCTGATTTGTTTGTCTTTCTGTTGTCGACCAAAGCTGGTGGTTTGGGTATCAATTTGACTGCAGCTAACCATATCATACTGCACGATATTGACTTTAATCCTTATAATGATAAACAAGCGGAAGGGAGATGTCACCGTATGGGTCAAACGAAGTTTGTTGTCTGTCAAGATCTCTTTTGTATTCAAGAGTAGTAGTTTAGTGGCAGTAATCGAAATGCTTTTAGAAATCTAAGTTAAGGGAACTGAGAGTCGTTTATTTCTAGATCATCTAGTTATATGAAGGAAAGTACTAATTTAATAACTTTGTTTCTAAAAGAACCTATGAACACATCTAGAGGTAAAAATATTGAGAAGCAATGTCATGTGTTTTATACTAATTGTATTAATGATGTCTAAGGCGTGTTATTCAGTACAGTGAATATGGCAAATGGTTTTTTTGCAGAGATGTTTTTGTTGTACGTTTAATATCTGCTGATACAGTTGAGGAGGAGATGTTAGCTCTTGCTCAAAAGAAGCTTGAACTTGAAAAAGAAGTGACGGGTGCTAGCACATCAGAAAGTAAGGAGTTTTCATTGATTTGAATGGATGTATTGAAATCGGAAGTAAATTTAGATTATTACCTGTGGTCTAAGTGAAAAATGGGAATGGAACATTTTAAGGATGTCAAATTCTTTTTGGCTGTAAAAGATATCAGCTTTGTATGTAGCTGATTTAAACAAGAAAAAATTTTCTGGAGCTTTTCTGTTTTTTAATTTCTTTCATTTTAGATAGCGAAATGGAAAATTTGATTATTGAAAAGCTTCTTAAAAAGACGCTTGCATTATAATCTCAGTATCTTATACTGCAGTCATTTCCATTTAAAATTATTCACCTCAAGAGACGCACCACTAGAGTGATCATTTGACCTAACTATGTGCATGATTCTCAAAATTCTCTTTGTATTATGTTTGCGTAATTGTTTATTATTGCTTCCTTTGCAAATATTTAGAATTTACTCTTTTCCCTACTTTTTTTTGCTACTCTTTTTTCAATTCATAATTCGGAAAGAGATTTTTTTCTGTTATTGTGTGGATAGAAACTGATAAAAATGTTTGACAAATGAAGATATGCCGTAATCACCTCATATCCCCTTAGATCCTCTAATTTTCTTTTGTCTTCTTAGTTCCTGCTTTGTCTGGCCCTGATGTCGTAAGAAAATGATTTGGAAATTAGTACTTGGTTGGATAGTTGCCGTTCAATTCTGTCTTTGGGAAGTCAATTTACATCACTTTCAAAAACCTTACTTTCTTCATCTACATTTTGTGGATTGCTTCGTACATTATAGATGGAATCAGACCTATTTTGTGGAGTTAAAATTAAAACCGCACTTTTTTTAATTCCTCGATTATTTCAATCTGAAATGTATTGTATCCGTATAACACCTTGTAGTCATGTAGATTTCCGATCTTGCATCGTTTTATGATTGACATCAACTGTATCCTTGTTAACTGCCAGTCCTTCCTCTATGTTCATAACTTTGAGTTCTCTTGACCAAAATTCCCCAAGATGTTAAGCATTTGAGAAAGATCATGCTTTAAAATCGGTTAGGACTTTTAACTAATGGATAATCTCGTACTACAAAGATTTCCTAACTATTCAGTGAAGGCACGCTCTCACGACATCTGCACGTCAAACATAATTTTGATATGAGCTTATTATGGTAATCATGAAATCATACCGCTTATTTCATCCTGTGATTACAATGTTCGATCGTAAGTGACTACTTTAGAATTTGCATACTGCATAAAATGGTAATTGAAGCTCGGGACTGAAACCCTGAGTGTTATGGAACATTTTTTAGATTTCAACTAAGACGGGTGTATTTTTGTGCATTTGTTGTTGTCTGCTTGCTGATAAAACATATGTCGTATTGCTCTTGTCAACACAAAACAGTACCGATAAGAAGCAACAGGTGAAGTCAATACACCACTAAAGCAGGTGACAAATGAAACACATCTTCCTGATGCCAACTCTGTTTTCTTATTACACAGTAAATTTCAACTTCTATGGTGTCCACGGTGCATGTACACTTTTCAGTTGAAATTTAAATGGGTGGATTACTTTGAGAATGGGACGTATGTGAAGTGCATTATTTGAGATAAATGAAGTCCCGAAACAATTTTTTAGATTAAAAGATTGTGTAAATACATTTCGCAAATCATAAATGAATGAAGGAGGACGATATGTGGGAATGAATAGGGAGGGAGACGGAAAACTGACCAGATAGTACTCATTAATATTCCAAGATAAAAAAAATTTGGATAAAAGAGAGCAGGATAGATTTGGCTGCTTTTGGTACCATCAATGAGAAAAAAGCTCACAATATCAGCAACAGGATATTATACACAGATAAACATTATAGTGAAACGAAGTTATAAATGTTCAGTTTTCATCTATTACAATTCCTATTATTTTAAAAATCAACTCCGTCTATTCTTATCACCGAAGAGGGAAATTCACTTGTTCGTCTAGCAAATTGCAATAGTTTCCAAGTTCCCCAGAGGTTATAAAAACATTACAATTCCAAGAAATTAGAAAATCATCACTGAATGAGAATTATAATTTTTGTTTCACTCACTACTTCCTTATGTATTGTACATTGCTCAGTTTATAACATCGTGCTGGCTCTTATCAATCTTTTTTCTTATTATAATAATAAACCAAGGATTAGGATGAAATAAAATTGAAAGAAATACCCCGAAAGAGAATATGGAAGAGCAAAAGAAGACTCAAAACTTTACTTACAAGTAAATGCAAAAAAAGAAAACCACCGCCACTATTCAAATCCACAACCTATGTATTTCAAAAAACTATTGATAAAAGCAGAAAAGTGTAATCAAGATATTGATATTTACAAGAACTGCGCGGACAAACTGGCACTCATTCATTGATGTGACTATACCCTTCCGTATTAATATAGCATTCGTTTGTGAAACAGTTCAAAAAAGGATGAGGAGGAACATCTGTGGATAAATTATTGTTGATGCTTCAATGCTGAACTTCAATGGATGAGTTGGCGGTGGTATATATTAATGCACATTAGGTGCTGGCGGTTCAGGAGAATCACCACCCTGCAGAAAACAAATTTCAAATTAATGAACAGTAACAGATCTGCATAAATTCTAGTAAAAAACCAATCTTTAAATTTTCCTGAGTTGTACATAAAAACAGAAAGTCTAGTTTCACCAAATAAAAACCTAACAAAAGTTACAAGACAAAAAAAGACATAGTTGTCTTAGATTGTGCAGGCGAAATGGTATTTTCATAAATTGAAATTTATACATTAAAGTATGAAAAAAAATATCGTCAGAAAAAAATATTTGTTAAAACTAACTATAATGAAAAAGCCAACCATAAAATATGTACTGAACTGAAATCTCCGTAAAATCTCCTTATCTCTACTGTCACATTAAAAATTCCGAAAAATCGTTCATCATACTTACCGAACGAGGTCCTGGTTTCCCCAATGGATCTGATCTTGAACGCATCGAATTCGGACGCAGGATAAACATCGCAACTGCAAGTATCGCCCACAAAATGACAATCATCATTAAATTGTTGGTACCAAAACCTGCACCTTGTGGACCCGGTAAATCTTGAACACATTCAGAATCCGTGCAATAGCCCTGTGAATCCCGTAACTGAAACAATATGAACAAATTGTTCATGTCTATCATGTATCTTTTATTTCATTTATTAATTCTTCATCCATATAACCTATGATTTCTGGACAACAAAGAAAAAAACTTCCGAAGATTGTGAGATATATGTACTGTACTAAACATCTCGAAATATATCATTTCCCTATGAAAAGTTTGCAAAACGATTATTCATTATGACGCCACATATATAACCATTCATTCCGATAAAAATGACTAACTGAGCTAATCACTAAACAATCCCATTTTATGTACTCCAATTTTCTCTAAAAATTGTACAACTATTCCGCCTCTTTAGAGGTAATAACTTTAGGAAAAAAAAAAGCGACTGTAATAATTAATGTATTACCAATGAAAGCAAACGTCTCATAGCGGTCTCATGATTGAATAAACATTCACACGGATCGTCACCCATTTTCCGCTATGTATCGGTTGATGATACGTTGTTAGTTATGCCAATTCCTAAAAAACTTCCGATAAAAATTAACAAAATTTTGCTATAACTTAATTAGAAAACAGAATACTAAAAAGTAACTTAGGAAAGAAAAGATAAGGAAATAGCAGGAAAAGCAGAAATATAACTACTGCAATAGGAAATAATGAAGTGAATGAATAATTCCATTTCATTTCATTTCACATAGATCACATATATTTATAAAGAATAACAGGACGATTGGAATGCCACGTCAGTCGTTAGTACCACCCAATCATTCCCCATCTGTTTTCTCTTTTTCTCTCTCTCTCCCTTTCTCGTCCTTCTTCCCTCATTCATTCTCTCTCATTCTCTTACGACCACCTTTTAAAAAAGCAAGAGAAGTCAATCCAACATTTTCCATAAAGATTCATTTATCATAACAAAATAATTAGAATAGTAATAATCAGTTAACGATAACGAATCAATATCATAATCATGATAATTAATTAATGATAATGTATCAAGATAATGATGATCAGTTAACAGTAATGAATCAGTATAACATCTTACAACCAAATAAACGAACGATCAAAAGGAAGAATGCAAGACAACAACCCGTCGTTAAATGTATCACAGATGCAAATGATCTGTAAATTTTAATATTTCCATCAAATAAAAGCTTCCTTCCTCTCTTTTAAATATTTTTGTTATAAGCAAGGAAATAAACATTCATATATGTTCTATAATCAGTAACCAAAACTTCCTTCTAACATTTTATCATCATATTCCACCCATTCTCCTCTATAAAGCATCGATCACCCACTCATTCCAAATATCACACACACACACACATACATACACACATACACATACATACACACATACACACACACACATAAACAAGTCTGTCAGGCATATAGATACATAAATATGAACTTTGTTGAAAGTGACATACACAAACACCTATCTTATCAGCAGCTAGTTTCGCTACGATACGTCATCGTGAGAGTAAAAGCAATAGTAACAAGTTTATTTAAAAAGTTTATTCAAATTTTAATTTATAGAAATTTCACAAGAACATGTTGAAATAGTTGATTGGATCGATACCTTCCAGGAATTTCTCATCCTTTCTCATTGTTTATTTTCTCTAACAACGACTCACTCAATCATTGTATCTCTAAATTGTCGAAATTTGCTACACATAATATAAGTTTAATTTTTCTGTATTCCATAAAATGGTAAGGTATAAATGATCAGTAGAGTATCAACTTAGTTTGAATGAAGCTATTCAATGTTTTCGCAGAAAATTGATAGTTTACTGGGACAACAACTCTTTTTTATCATTTCCACAAATGATGAACACATGATGTGTAACACTTCATCGATATTTCTGAATTCGTTCTTGATGTCTCTATTGTAATCTTAGTGATAATTTTTACGATGAGATTTTTCATTTAAACTATGAAATCTAAAAATTGCTTGAATTGACATTCGTATACAGGAACAGGCATACACAAATCACCGCTCAGCTGACGAATTCATTCCCTACTAAAGATATATCACATTTCGAAACGAAAAAGTGTGAGTATCTCATTTTGCATTTTCCGGATGATAAAGGATTTATTAATTACTTATGACGATCAGTTCAATTATAGTTTCAGAGAATATCCTTTTCCCATCTCAGTAAGAAAAAAAGACCGGAGGTAACAAATGCAAGAACCAACTTCCATCTTTTCTCCCTTAAAATAACCAATTTGTTATTTGCACCACCAAAATGCTTCCGACACCTTAATCTCGACATTTCCCACACATCGCGAAAGAGAACTATGTCTGTATTTGGAAATCAGAAATTGAAAATCGATTTACTGGCAGTAACTCGCCAAATCCGAACAGGTAGACATAATAATAAACATGGGAATGTATTATTTGCAAATCATAAGACGATTAAAGTACAACTGATATGTTTTCCATTAAGTTTACACGATTCGTAAATCCCAAAATCATTTGTAAAAAGAAAATACCTGACTATCAAGGATAATGTAAATGCAAATAAGGAAACATGGATATTCTTCCTCACTCTTATTTATCGATGTCTGAATTATTTCTCATTTACTATGCAAGTGTAGATTTAGAAACAGAACTATACCTGTGAACGTACAAGAAAATCAAGCTGATAAATTTTATCAGATATCAGAGAAGAAATGAATGGCTGTCTTTAGAGCACTTTTTTTCCCAGCAGTAGTAAAAAAACTTTATCCAATATTATTTTCCACCGTTCCTTATCATTCATCAACCAGACCCGATATATCCAAAAAGTTAACTTGTTAGAAAACCTATTAAATGTGTTGTGAGCGCGCGGGATTTACTTTTTTTTCAAATTACTCAGTCAGATAATATAGCAATGAGTTAAACTAACTTGTACTTTAAACGTTAAACAGCTAAAAAGCACCATCCATAGTGAATGTATTTAAGAGATCTCGATAACACCGGTTGAAATAAGATAGAATTGAAAGAACAAAAAGAGCAATATCACTAACACGCCCTGAAAATTCAACAAAGTTTAATTCTGTTACCAAAGAAACCGACTACTCAAAGCAAAATATACCTCGTAACATAAAAATTACTCGACATACCAGGTATACACTTGCTAAATCTTGATGGCAGTTATCAAAATTCATATTTCAAGGAAGGAATGTCATGAAAACTAGAAATTTAGATTCAAAACATACAGAAACTATAAACCTTCGAGAAACATTAAAAGAAAACGTTATTATAGTAGTAATATATATTACTTCATATCATCAACAATATTCGTAGCACTACAGTCATTATCATCAGGTAGCTGCGAATTCTTGATTTCCATTTTGCTAACGAAATTGGTTAATTCAGTAAGGAAATGCTCGTAGTTTGTTAATGGCCGCAGCTGTTCACGTATCCATCGTGAAACCTTTTTGGCATTTGGATTTGTTCGTGTTTGCAATAGTCGTTCATCAAGCATCAAAATTGATCCCCAGTCAGAACGATGTCGTAAGCATCTAATAAATCCATGGATTTGACCAGAAACAGTATTACATCAGTTATCAACTTCCAAAATGTTTGCAGAGGAATTTATGGAGAAGTCTTTATAATAGTGCAAATATTTCAGACACTATTATTCTTACAGGCTATAATAATAAAAGCTGCGACTGAACCCCGCTATATTATTTTCCTTAAGAAATGACTTACTCAAAGCACAAGTTTTTGATTAATAAAGACGATTAAGCGATAAAATGTCGTGTTACATTACTGATAAATTTGATGATTTTCAATTTACCTCCCTAAAGCTTGATTTAAAGCTCTGTATGCTTGCATCGTATACCATTCATCACCCGATAGGATCCGTAATTTCGTGCAGTAATCATCGTTATACTTTTTCTTTTCAACAACCTAAAATATGATCATCATCGAAGAGCACAAAAAAAAAAAAAAAAAAAAAAAACCAGTAAAAACTGAAAACAAACATTCACTACTTATAGATTCACCGCTTACTTGTTCATCCATTGCATTGGGGAATGGTATACCAACGGTCACTACGCAACGAGCTCTGTCGTCAGTGAAATCGATACCTTCCGATACCTTTTGTAAAAATTAAGATGAAAAAAGAGTAAAAATAATAAAAAAATTTTTTTTCTTGTTGAAATGATGACAAAAACTGTGATAATTACTAAAAATACTACGGTTTTTCGAAGAAAAGCAGTACAAAAAAAGAAGTCTAGGTAAAGAGATATGTTTCTGGAAAGAAGGTCAGATTTAGATAAAGACTTAAAATACGGAAGTGCAGGAAAAAATCTTTTAAATTATTTTTAAAGCTCTAACAATTTTAAAAGTCTAAATAACTACCTTGCCTCTAAAAACTGCCATCATCAATGCTCCAGTGCACTGTGGTCCGAACTCTAAGGGATTAACGATCGCATTTTCATACTGCATCATAACAGTATTCATTAGTGATGAACGCCGTGGTTCTTTCAAAACAAGCTGAAATCATAAAAATTAACTGCGGACAGGCCTACCTATCCATTCTTCAGCTGATTGGTTTTCATGAAAATAACAGGTAAAAGGAACTTATGAATAATGACAAAAGACAAAAAGGTGATGAGAAACAATAACGAAGGTTAATGACAGTGATTTAAAAAATTGGTAGTGGAGAATGAGATACAATTGTATCGTTCAATTACTGATCCTAATTAGATTTGAGATTCATGTAGAAAGATTACAAAACCTTAGTCGTAAGATCCGATGCAATGTTCGGTGATGTGTTTTATCATAATAAAGAATGATCAATTTTAAATATTAAAATGGCAGTTACCTTGATATTTTGTATTTGTCTTAAAATGCCCATCGTTTCCATACATTCATAAATTTGATCCAAGACACGATAACTTGAGAAAAAACATAATACGCCCTTCGGTATTATTTTACAGACATGGCTGGAAAAAAAAGATGGGATACATTTTTTGCTAAGATAAAAGAGGAGCAGCTGCATAGAGATTTAAGTAATAAAAAGAAGGAAAAAGATAATAGAAAGTATTTGAAACTATTGAACAAACATGTCGGGAATACCGCGACTATTCACTCAATTTAAGGCACCTCCTGTTGGTAACGCACTGTACGCCACATACGTTCCAGAACTGGAGTCTTAAGATTCGCAGTACCAGCTGTTCAAGCAGAAATATGTGCAATGTCTTTTCGCTTTGCTTGAAGTTTCTAGAAATCTATCCTATCTTCTCAAAACCTAGACAAATATTAGAACAGTTCAGTGGAACTGCGATAAACCAACGCACCTCAGAATCAATGAAATTTCCCGTATAAATCGATCATCTCGATTGATAATCCTATAAGTTCCACACAACTTTTCACCGCTTGGTCCCTGCAGCACTTATAAAGATGGCATTTCTATTATTACTTCAGTTAATACTTTTTAAAATAAAAACATTATGAAGAATAAAACGAAACTTACAGATGGAATCACTGCAGCAAAAATTTGTTCATCCGGTATGATTTGATTTCCTTCCATTTCTTGCTGAAAAGTAGTACCAAGTTCAGTACGAAAAGTATCCGTTGGAGAGAGTGTGCCGGAAGCTAAAATAACACTGCGACATCCTTTGAATGCATCTATATAAGCCTGAAATTTTAAACCACTGACACTTTCTTCAATCAGTAGATTCATTAGATAATAAGGTTTGAGTCATCTACAGTCATCATAAGGTTTGATGACTGCACTGAAATTCTAGAGTTGGATAATTTATAATTCATATAATTATTTCTTTACACAAGCATATCATTATAATTCCAACCAGCGATGGACGCATACACCAAAAACTGATAGCAACGCGATAGCCATATTTCACTTCGCGATACCCTTTCAGACGAGTCCTAGAATCTAACCACATTTCTTTTTCTTTATCAAATGAACTCATATCCAATATATCAATCTGAAATCTGAAGTATGTAGATTTTAGATGATTCCATTGACCTGTTCTGAATGTCAGTCTATTTAGAGCACTGTCATTGCAACTATCGTATACGATCCAAATAATAGTTAATACCTTTTTTTTTCAAAATATCATTCAGAACACAAAATATTCACTTGCTGTCAACAAATCACACACGTATCGCACGTGACCTATTCTTTTCCTATATTATCAGCTTGAACAAAAAGAAACTGGAAAATCAAACACACGTTATTTGGAGAGTTCTTTGTTATATCGAAAACATTTGACTGTGAATATGGTACAAATGGCTTGTCGATACACACAAATAGCCTGCGAAGAAATCACTAGACAATTTTTTAAATAATATTTTAGATAAAACAAAAATTATAAAGTTGAAACTGTCTCATAAAGTCATTATTAATAATTTTGACCAGAAACTTACTTATAAGCAGTACGATTATCGTCCCGAAAATATGATTTGAAGAAATATAGGAATTTTTCCACACAAACGGCAGCAGCAGCACATGGCTTGTAAAGTTTTAAATAGGATTGAAAATCATCATTTTCACTACCTGCACCGGTAATAGAATCAAATGCTTCCTGAAGAAAACAGTTAACTTTAAGCTAGTTTCTAATCTTAACATATAACATTGAAGACTTCGATCTATGAACAACTTCAGTCTCGCTTCCTCACAATACCCTTCTTTTTCTTAAGCTTTAAAACATGAAGAGCTCTTATATTTCAGCCAAGCTATATACAACAGTGCTTATTAAGATTAAGACGAGGAGATGCGCTACAAAACAGCAACCAAAAGTTAATCCCATAAACCAATATGCTCTATAAATAAGTACCAAAAACAAAATCAATATAAATTCTTCCAAACAATTAACTCTAGGAAGCTCCCAAAGAAATACCTGAAGTCAAATCCTGAAGCTTTTAAAAGCGAGTCTAGAATCCTATTTTGAAATACTCCAGAACAGGCTCATAACATTAATTTTGGTAACGATATCTTACCAGTAGACCTGAATAAGCAGTTCCTTTGCCGGTCTTGCCAAATATATTCAAATCATTGCTCGCAAACGTTGTAAAAAGCCTCTCCCAGTTGTATGTATAGGTAAGCCGATCATTTTTCATCGGTGCCGACTGCAGCGCATTCGATGATACACTCACAAACCAATCCAATATTTTATTTAAAAAATTAATTACCTGAAAAAACACATAATATTATTCATTTTACACCTTTTATAAAACAATTTCAGAAATGAATCCCACCGTTTTAACTTTTTGCAATCAAATCAAATCTAACACTAAAATCTTAACCAGTCTTCCACTAAATGCAAAAACAAAGATGCTTCCAGAAAATGCCATCATAACCGACTTGATCTAATTCAACAAACACGAACTGTTTTAAAATGGCCCTTCTTCATTTCCAAACATTCCTTATATCTTCCCGCCCTGTTGTCTTCTATTTCAGTCAATCCTTCTTCCGCAACAATTTTAGCATCCACTTTTGCAAGTTCTTTCTCAAGTTCTGCTGCTGAAAAGGGTTTCTATTGCAATAAAATATCTTAAGTTCTAAAAGAGAAGCTAAGACAAGAAACATTTCAGGGACTACATGTTTTCCAACCTTTCTGATATATATCCGCAGCTGCGCTAACCAATTCACGCTCCATGAATGTAAAACTGACAGCTTCACGGCAAACATCTTCCACGTTATGCGCTTCATCAAGGATAACTACCGTGTTTTTCAGATTTAAGCCAGAATTCGCGCGGATAATGGGATCTGCAAAAACTTATTTAATAGTGTTCCACTTAATTAATGAGAAAACTAGAGAAATCTCTATCAATTTCTCCAAATTTGAATACAGTAAATCTTATTTAAGCGACAAACGTCATAAAGAATACGTACCAATAAGATAAGAAAAGGGGCAAAAAATAATATCAGCATCGTCGATAAGCACTCGAGCAGTTGAGAAATAGGGACAAAGTGACGGTGTGGAACATTTTAATGTTTCAACAAGATCTTCTACATCCCAGATACAATTCAATTTTCCAGTAGTTTGTGTAATCAAACGTCTTATTGCACTCGGTCTTTCATATTTCCCACGCATTGAATTTTTGTATGAACAACCAATCTGAGGAAATTTGATTCCAAATTTAAGAATCATTCAAAATTTCAAACAGTATGAGTTCACAAACTATTTGTAATTATAAAAATTTTCAAATCATCTAAAAATCTTGTGCGTTCTCTGGAAATACTGCACTTACAATTGAAGACCATTCCTTAAAACATACAACTTCAGGAAATTGGGAAAAAAACATGACCATTTATTATTATCCAAAAAACGCCTCGATTGGATATACAGCGAAAATATCCGCGGTATTTTCAATGCTGTTATTTGGAGAATAATAGGTGGTCGAAACCACAAAAGCACTAGACTTAAACGAAGTATTTCTACTTCCCAAAGCGTTCCTTCACTTGTATTTGAACTCACAGAACCTTAGCGTATATAAATTTATAAATAGTAAGCAAAGTTAGAAGGTAGTAACATTCACTTAGGTACATAAAATTAAAAAATTTTAAATTACCCCATCTGAAGATATGAATTCCCTACATTTACTATTGATATCATCACTAACGCGTATTGCTGGATTAATGCACATGTGTTCACGACTTGCCAATATTGTATGTCTGTAAAAAAATCACCTCCTTTATTTTATGAGTGGAAATCACTTCCAGTTTATAGAATCAATAAAGTAATAAAGAGAATGAGCCTACTATCAGCACTACTTTTTAAAAGTTAAGTACTTCGTCAAAGAATAAAGAATCATCAATGATTCGACTTCTATAGCAAGTCCGATATCTGAAGAATAAATTCAGACCAATTCAATGAGGTGCACTTCCTCTCTAAAATTTTTTCCAATTGGGAAACAACATCGAAAGAATTCCTGCCTCTTATTTTGGTATTTATTTGCTTCTCATCGTCAGATTTTGGGAAACCCAGTAGTGAGATTACAAAGCTCTAATCAAAATATCTAAGAACAGCACAGACGATGTGCTCAATCGTAATAATGTTATTAATGGTTCATTTCATAAGAGGATACTCTGTTCTGCTAAGTTTCAGTTTTAATTACAAAAAAACTTCTTTGTTGAAGCCACTAAGATACCTCGAATAATTATTAGAGACGACTACAAACTCTTACTAATAAAATCAAGTCAAGTTATATTATAAGACACAAGTAATACATTACTTAATGACTCCTTCTTGTCCATATGGTAAGCGTGAGAATTCTCTTATCACCTGACTAATTTGTTTATGTGTTCGCGTTCCATAGTATATTGTCACACGTCTGAAAGAAAAAAGCCATTATGAAGTAACCATTTCAGAACATTTACAGTAACGGAAAGATAATGAAAGTGATCACATTAAATTCACTATGTTTAACTCATCGTTTATGGATTAATGTAATGGTTAATCGTTGAACAAAAAACGAGTAAAAATTTTAGAACTTAAATGGAAGAAATAAAGAAACATTGATGCATAACAGAAACTTACGGTAAACAAGTATGGCCTTCCTCCTCCACATCTTTCTTTGAAATTTTGCAATCATCTAATAAGGCAACACTTCCTAACTGTAAATTTACGTCATATCAAACATTTACTGCCTTCGTTCTCTCATATTGCAATTATTTTTAATGTATTTCAAATTCTAAATGAATGCAACAACAGACAATGACACACCGTAAAATAATTTACAAACACATAGCTCACCTTATTAAATGCAGATGATGAGCTTGTAATTGCGCAAAAATCATTCTCAAATTCATCTTCTACTGAAAGAAAAACAAAGTATTATATCACTTCGCCTACGACAAAAAATGTAAACATAATGACGCAATTTTTTTACTCCCAAATATCGGTTACACTATTAAAGGTTTGAACAAAGGAAATATTTGCATACGGTTTTTGGAATAGCTGTATAATAGTTACCTTTTTCTACCGTGCCATGTAAACAATGGTTATTGGGATGGAGACAGTCAACCTCCATTAATTTCAATTTACATTGAAAAAAACCTTCACTAATTTCAAGTTTATATTAAAAAATATTATTTTCCAATAATAGATAAAAAAGACTTACATGTAGAAAATGATTCAGCATCATATGTACAATCAGCTGATCTAGCATCCATACATTTGCTGTTGTCACTACTCAAATCAGTACCGTTTAATTCACCAAGCAACCCGTTTTGATCTAAAGTTCTATTCTCAGTGTGTCCAACGCTACCACCACCTCGACATGCTTTGCATTCATCTCGTGATTGCGTGCGCTCCTTTTTGTATCTTTCAAGCCAAGCACAACTTGCAGATAAAAGTGCAAGTGTTTTACCTAGACTATTCAAATTTTTTTTCGACTAAAAAAAAATTTAAATGCAATATTGCTGAATAAGTGGAAAATTCCACAATGCAAGAAATACTAAAAGAAACTTTAATGAAAATAATTCAATAGAAATTTTATACAACACAACGAATTGAAGCTCATTTCGAGCATGAATTAATACTCCATCATCCATGCTTTTCTTTTACTACTGTTTACTGCACTAGGCAGGAAATCTGACACTTGAAAAGTTCATGAAATTGAAATTTTAGCTAACGAACTAACCACTTCCTGTTGGGCTTTCAATAAGCGCATTAAGTTTATTCTTTAAAGTGGTAAGAATTTTCGCAATCATCGTTCGCTGCGTAGCATACGGCTGTATATTTGATGGTAATTTAATCATATATCCACATATAAGCAAATCCGTATAAGTTAGTGATTGATAACCTGTTTTTACGGAAAGCCTTTTGGATGATAATCCTCCACCAGCTGTTTCATATATAGTACAAATTAGAATGAAAAAATTTTTTACGAAAACTTATCAAATTACCCGAATACATCAGCAAAATTTAGAAATAATGATTTCTCTTCAATCTTTAATTATCTATAAACTGGAATAGCAATCCAGAACGATCTTATTCACTAACTAGGAGCTTACATAACTTCACACATTTCTCAACATTTACAGTAACCTATCGTCCGTTAGTACTTCGTCCTTCTTAATACGACTCAATAATACCATGAAAGACTTTGTTATCCAACTAACTCGTGAAGCTTTCATCTGTTTCAATGGGTGAAATTAATGATGTAATTGAAATAAGTTTATCGAATAATTTTAAAAGTTCACGTAGTAATTTCTTGAAAAAATATGTAATGACTTACCGATTAATGGAGTCATATATTTTTGACTAGTGGTATCCGATCGACCATTACCACTTCGACGTTTTCGATTGTTCAAATATTTTTGAATCGAAGACTGTGCTGAACAAGCACACATTTTTCACAAGACCATAAAAACTTACGACTTCTCAGAATTCCCTGGAAATCCTCGCGAAAGTATTACTCAATACGAATTAAACTTAGTTGGACATTAAATATTGCTGTAGAATAGTCAAAGCTGATTAGTTTGCTGAATTAACTCCATAATCAACACAAATTACCGAATGACAATTAGCTTATTTAAAATTTCAATCCTATAGGACCAAAATTTTCATAGTGAACTGCTGTCTCACTTACGCTTTCAATAACACCGATCCTCAGCTCTCAAAAGCCAACCTAGGAATCATTTACCGAATACGTTTTACTTTGTACGGCTTTCATAATACGTTATTATATCCAACCTCCAATCTTGTCTCTTGATACCTCAGCAGGAATAGCCAATAAACACTCCAAAAAAAAATATGAAACCTCTCAGATTGGTATTACTTGCAAGTTTCAGGAGTACTTCTGGCTCTCCAAGCTTTGATGACAAAACCGCCCATCCGCAGTAACTAACATAACTCATAAGATCTTCTCTCTTGAAGTCGTGTACATTTTATTTCCCAGTCAAGAAACCTTTTGTTACTGTGGTCAGACAAATAAATTTTACCGAACAAAAATATATCAAAACGTTTTATTACACATTATTTCAAGAAAACAAAAGAGGAGAAAATATGCCGCATTGATGGTAACGACAAAAAAGAATAAAATGAAAATATCAGTGAGCGAATATGCCCAACAATTTTTAGCTTAAAGACAAAACAACGAAAACCAAACATTTTCCGGGAACGAGGATTGGAGAAAGGGAAGAAGCGGGAATGGAAAGATGGAATAGGCGGATAAAAAATTAACGTATAGGTAAGTGAAGACAGAACGTCTCTCTATTTCCTCACGATAAGTTGAGAAACCACATTTGAAATTGTTGCGTTAATTAAAATTATTTCAGATATTCTTATATTCTTTTTCAGTGGAAGTAATCCTTCGTTAACCCAGAAAAGATAGAGAGATTTCAGATGAAACCACAGCAAAAAAGTGAATATGAAGTTCAGGAATGTTATTTTCCTTGAGGAAACCGAGAGAAAAAAGGGGAAAATGGAACAATTACACATACTGCTTTATAGAGATATGAATGAAAATCTTCATCAAATTTAAACAATGTTCCCGGCAAATCTATCTTGTGTACGTCAATATCCAAACGACTTCAATACGAAGACAAATAAAAAACAACGAAAAATGATTTAGCCGAAATCACTGATAACTTCTTCGATTCTAATTGCAGGAAGAAAAGAAACTAGTGCAGTAGAGATGTGTGCGTTAATAACTGGATGGGATGTACGGGCAAATAAAAGGACTGTTTAACTTAGTATTTTTGTTGCATTTGCTGCTCTAGTTTTTCCGAAAAGTTTCAAACAGTTGAAACATTAGCAGGAGCAGCAACAGTAGCAACAGCCTAGAAACATTTACGATGGACAATTGATGGTCCCGATTCATCGTATTCTTGCTTCGAGATCCACATTTGTTGGAAGGTGGATAGTGACGCAAGGATGGAACCACCAATCCAAACTGAATATTTACGCTCCGGCGGCGCAATGATCTTAATTTTCATTGTGCTAAAATAAATAATTGGATTAAATCCCATTACTGAAAGACAATTAGTGCATGTAAAAAAGCAACGAATAATACGAGATCTAGTAATTTAAATCGCCCTCAAACACCACTGCACAAATGCAAAGATCAGGCAGTTTTATAACACGCTCATAATCAGCACTGAACGCTACAAACGGGTAGTCTGGTTAAGTTATTGAACTTGAACAAGAACTAACCTTGGAGCAAGAGCAGTAATCTCCTTCTGCATACGATCGGCGATACCCGGGAACATCGAAGTACCTCCTGAGAGGACAGTGTTCGCATAGAGATCTTTTCGGATATCTACATCGCACTTCATAATGCTGTTATACGTTGTTTCATGAATACCAGTCGATTCCATTCCTAAAAACAAGTCGTTTAAATGAAACATGTGCTACTAACGCACCATAACCTTTAGCAGTTATAAGAAACAAACATCAGCGAATATACCAAGAAATGAAGGTTGGAACAGAGCTTCGGGGCACCGGAATCGCTCGTTGCCGATAGTGATGACTTGCCCATCGGGAAGTTCATAGCTTTTTTCCAACGACGATGATGATGCTGCAGTAGCCATTTCCTGCTCGAAGTCTAAGGCTACATAGCACAGTTTTTCCTTAATGTCCCGAACAATCTCACGTTCCGCGGTAGTTGTGAACGAGTAGCCACGCTCAGTAAGGATCTTCATGAGGTAATCAGTAAGATCGCGACCAGCCAAATCAAGACGCAAAATTGCGTGTGGCAGCGCATAACCTGAAAAAGTGTTCTATGACCAGGAGCAATTTCACGAGCCTATATAATTCTCTTGGACTGAAATCTCGGCATCGCCTGAGACACAAATTAACAATGAATGGTGTTGAAATTTCAACACCGAGTTTAAAACACCAATCTAAATCAGAAAGTTCGGATACTATGTCCGCAACAAAATAAAACAGACAAGATACCTTCATAAATTGGAACGGTATGCGTAACACCATCACCAGTATCAAGCACAATACCAGTTGTACGACCAGATGCATACAAGGATAAGACAGCCTGGATTGCAACGTACATAGCTGGAGTGTTAAAGGTCTCGAACATGATTTGTGTCATTTTTTCTCTGTTTGCTTTTGGATTCAGTGGTGCTTCCGTCAACAATACAGGATGCTCCTCTGGTGCTACTCGCAATTCATTATAAAATGTATGGTGCCAAATCTTTTCCATATCATCCCAGTTGGTCACGATACCATGCTCAATCGGGTATTTCAGTGTAAGAATACCTCGTTTCGATTGAGCTTCATCACCAACGTACGAATCCTGTAAATCCAAGATAATCTCAACGTATTTAAAAAAAAATGCAAACTTGTAGTGACTAACACTTTTCAGTTTATGTATTTCAATATTTCACCACCGACAATCTAACATGGGAACAGAGAGAAGATAAGGATCTCTCGTTAGCTTTTTTGCAAAGCACCAAATCTGACATTTAAAAAGCAAATTTGCGAAAATCAACACTCTCTTAACAAATTCCAGGCAAACATCTACCTTCTGCCCCATTCCAACCATAACACCCTGATGTCGTGGACGACCAACAATAGACGGAAAAACAGCACGTGGAGCATCGTCACCAGCAAAACCAGCTTTGCACATGCCGGAACCATTGTCGATTACGAGAGCCGCAACGTCGTCGTCACACATTTTTTGTTTCTTTTATAGCTTATATTATCGATATCGGGATGTATATTGCCACGGCACAAACCTCTACTACGAGATATCCGCTGCAATAGAATTCATCGAATTACAATACTTACACGCCAGATGTTATGTAAAAAAACTGAAAAGACGAAATCACCGCAAAATGTTGACTTGAATTTTCATACAACGAGAAATAATATAACATTACAAGAAGTAAATTAATAATCATTTGAAAACTTGAAAAGTTCAAAAAACGAAGTGGAAGATGAAAAAGAAAAGATCCAGAATTATAACGAATAGTATCACGGGGAACGGAGAATTGCCACCTACGGAGCATGAAGAGCCTCTCCTTCCTCTTCCTCTTCCTCCACTCATTCCAACAATATATGCACAGAAAAAGGAAAAGAGAACGAATGCAGTCGCAAAAAGCCAAAACCAGTATTTGACCAGTAATTTCTTCTCGCAACCAACAAAATGTCACTTTAGCCCAGCCCACGATGATCGCTAAATGTCCACACAGAAGAAGCAACGACAAACAAACCATTATTACTTCCCCCTCCCCAAATGGATGCGACTGGAAGCAATGCAAAGAAAGACAAGACCAGACAAGACAATGATCTTGTTTGAGGAAGCAGCATTCCATGGCTTGCCATCCTATCTTATCCTAGTCAGCTTTCTCCATCCTTCTTCTTCCTCTCTGCAAATCATCACAATTCATGAGATGCTTCCTCGACAAAAGAGTAAATTCTTTAATCTCATACATGTTAATCATAACATTACTCAACTTTTCAATCTTAACCTGAAATTCCCAAATACCCTACTTACTTTCAACTCCTCGAAAATGAAAACTGTACAGCTACATGACATGATATTTATTGAATGAAGAGATGGAAAGTGAGAAAGAGAAAGACAGTGTTACATAGTTCGCATACCATAAGAACTATCCCAAATAACAAATGCATTGCATACACATTCACATTCTTGTCACAGACAAATTTCGTCATCAGAATGAATTTAAACTTCAAAATGAATTAAATTTACGCCCTTATAGTAACGAAGTATACAATGGCCCACTCATCAATCATGATCAAACGATGTCAACTATCGGTCAGACATTGGCGTGAAAACTAGTGCCATTTAAGCTCCTCTGAACTTCTCTAGAAACAATTTGTAAAAATTGAGCCTTGTCTTTCAATTTCATGGCCACTTCAGAATCTATCGATTTTTATCAGTATGGCTAAAAGTAATACGGTCTTTAAGTTATCAGTGATTATTCCGTCGAATCTCTTATCCATCACTACGGAAAAAATTTCCAAGTCCTAAAACATAAGTAATCCAACTTCCTGTGAAAACAACGGCATTCTTAACAATACGTTACAGTACCCACAAAATGGAATTTAGAATACGTCAAATTATGCCAGCCGCTCGTCATCAAACAAAAACGTACAAAGCTGACAAAAAAAGGAAAAAAATTAAAAGTTGATAATACGTGTTAACAAAAACTTTACAACCAAAATGCACTCGAAAGTAAATTTTGTATGATCTGAATTCCCGAGAAACTAAAGATTGTAGAATCACATATTTTGAACCAGTTATTCAACACAGAATTCATCACCAGACGACAATTAAAATGACTTGATCTGCTAGGAAGTTTCCTCATAATAAAACATTATGGCTGCTGTCTCTGCAGAAAAACGACAATAGGAAGAGTTAATTTAATTTATAAAAAAGATGACTCTACGAACTCAGTTCATCTCAAAATCTTAAGAAAAAAAAAACGAGAGGACAGAAAATCAGCACTTTGCATTTCTTCTGCATAAAGCCTCTTTTTACAATGCCGAAAAATGTGTACCATAAATTAAAACAGCAGACAGCAGCAGTATAGTGCTTGCTATTATCTCTATATCTAAAAAGGAATTTCGTGATACTATTCAGATATACCAATTCCAAAGTCTTTCAACATAATGACTCTTAGCAAATCGATATTATCAAAGGTCATCCGATATCGTCATGCATAATTCTTGCTTAAAATCCAATCATCCATGCACGATGTTTAATTCTTAACAGTACTGACAGATTATAAATGATTATTAAGTGAAATCATAGAAGAAATGGACACCAAATTGTACCGATTTCATAAATAACTGAATTCATGTCAATGCCAATCTCTCATTAATCGTGAAAGCATTTATTGAAACTCTAATTTCTGAACTGACCATAATAATGAGTGAGATTAATATTATATGAAATAACCTGACTGTATGATAGCAATGTATAAAGAAAAGATATCTGTTACAAGATTGTTCACTGGAAAGATCCTGGATCGCTCGGAATTTTACTATTCCTGAATGGTAAAAAACCGTGCTGACCAAACCAATCAGCCATGTTGACAAATAGATTTCGAAATTTATCACAGCATACTAAAGTGGAAAATGCAACCTAATATTCTGTAAAAACCAGTACTACCGCAAAATAAAACTTTGCTCGATGTCGCTAGAAAAAGTGCTATGATAAAGGAATAAATCAAAGGTGAAGAATGTGAATTATGGGCTGATCACATATTGATTGACAAGGTCAAGATGACACCCCAATTGTTTGAGAGAAACAGTCAATCTTACGATGACCTTTCCATACAAATACTTTCTTATTACTTGAGGAAACCAGAGCTCTCAAATTTTAATGTATCTACGAAAGCATGAACTGAAAACATGGTATTCGCTCTGTAAATTTAAAATCTTAAAATAAATGGAATGCTGAAACGAAGGACCTTCAAATGTCGTGTTGTGTCAAAGTGCTCCATTCTTTGGAAAATTAACATGAAGCTTTCACTCCGAAAAAAAACCGAAGATGGAAGACAGAAAAAGGTACTCTAACTCAGCTTTGCAATGCAAGTTCGGAAATTGCATAAAAGCCAATTGATCCAGACAAGAGAGCAAATTACTCTCACCCGTCAGACTAAACATACAAAACGCATTACGCACTGTGACCTTAGAATAATTCAACCATTGCCAAATATCAAAACCGCTGTCTGCACGAAGTTAGATACGATCAAACTTATGAAAAGAGACCTACTCTAGGATGAATGACCTTCAGAACAATGTCCTCATGATGATTCAGGAAAAAGGATTTAAGAATGATTTACATCGAACAAAAAGCTACTTCATGAATAACTCATCTCCCGATAAATTTACCATATAATTCAAATCCAACTCAGGATAATTAACTTCCGGGAAGAGATTTCAAATATCCCCGATATCCTTCACTTGCATATGATATTCAAGATAAGCTTTCAGAGTACCGAAATGATCGGATCCTGCCCGAATCGATGATCACAAAAACCGGAAACCGGTAAAAAGCTGAATATGAACAAATCGGAACACAACCACCCAACAACACCCACAACCACTATCACAAAATAGTACAGACAAGGGCTATTCACATACATGCTATTATATGCAGACAAACATACAAATATAACAATCCGCGCACTCTGCTCATCTGTCACTCTCACTTTCATACACTCTTTATTCTAAGAGGCCATGTTTGGAGAAATGATAGTGCGTGGGTGGATGTGCTGTGAATTGAATGGGTAAGTGAATGTAGTCTCGTATGCTGATTGGTTAATTTTTCCCTTCTTTTATTCCTATTGGTTCATTTTAAATAAATTTTATGGCGGGAATATATTATCTTATAAGTCTGATTGTCTCTTCCTTGAATAGCACTCTCTAACATGCATGACATTCAGATATGTAAGACATACATACATGGTTATAGAGGATGATTGCTTTGTTGCCCCCCTCCCTACTTCATGATGATGACTAATACATTCTTTTTTTTGTGGGTTTGATGATTCATCTTGACTTAAATTATGACTAAGTGACGTCATTCTAATTTATTAGGATATATTGCAAAGTTTGATAAGGCTTAAAATTATACTTTGAGAGGATTTCTTTTCGAATAATTTGTTAAATACAGAATATTACTGAAACATGAAAGTATGTCATGTAAGGGTCGATACATGATTTGTTGAAAAATTATTGGATAACAATGAAATGTAATATATACATGATATGGATGAATGTAAAACATGTCTTGGTGATATATGATCGTGATAAACGAATATTTACATATACGTAAAGGTACTAGTTATTAAGACACGTGATAGTAGTATTAGAATAGTTAATTATACGTAACATACGTAGGTAAGAACTTATCATGTAACATTAAATTCATTCAAATCATTTAATCTATCATGTAAGGAATCAATTTGTTGAAATTTACATATAATCAAAGAAACAGTAAATTCCATTGTAGTTTTTTTTTGATAGAAATGAGAAACACCTTGGTGGCCTTTCATCAACTTTGACAAATAATTTCACTGAGACGAGAGAAATAATTAATAACCCGTGATGATTCATTAGCGAATCATACCTGAATTTTACGTTATTGAGTGGCGGAAAGGTTACAGTTGGAAATGTTTTTCTCTTTTTTTAAATGTTTTATCATATTTGATGTATTGATTATTTCATTTAAGCGTATAATGAGAATCTATTATTAATAGTACTTTTTTTTTTTTTTGAAAAAAATAAGTAAAATTATTCCAATTTTTTCCCTGATAAATGCATTTATAGTTGTTGCCAATGATTGCTCAATTTTAGTGAGAATTTGAAATCTTCCACAATTTTGCAGATAGTACTAATTTTTGCTCTTCAAAAGTCAATAGTTTTTGTGAAAATAAGGTGATATAATAGATCGGCGACAATTTTACATCAGTGTTGGTTAACAGTGTCCGATTTTGTATCACTGATCACCATTTTGTGTAATAAAATCGACTCTATCAACAACTAATTATACATAGAATGGGTGCAGGAGAATGTGAAAAGGTATTTACACCTTTGACCACAGATAGATGATAGAAGATATATTGTTTCAATGAGCTGTCAATGAAAGTGAGATATTACAATCCTAACAAAATGTAAACAAATCTTTCACGGGGTATGATAGTAGCCAAATGGATGACGAATGAAAGTTACAAATTGCTATTCATTTTATCGGTCATTTATTTGTTTCTAATTAATTAACCCAAATAATTTATGGAAAGTAATTAAGCCTACAATTTAAATTATGATCTATTTGCTGTTTCAAAAATATTGCTGCAAAAACAGTTTATAATAAATTGAATGAGATAAACAGCTTTTAGCTGATTAATTTGCAATACGATAATGACCCGCATATAACCTTTTGATCTCATTGTATGATCCCGAAATATATGGGTAAGATTAATTGCAATGTTGGCAATTTAACAGCACGACATTAATCTCAAATTTTTTTTGTGCGATCATCTGTTCTCTTCCTCAACCATATTATTTCATCTGCATCGATCCGGATACAGAATATTATGGATGTGATTCAAACGGATTGTCTTCATTTGAACTGATTCCATGAATTAGTCCATGGATATATCGGGACTTTTTCTTCCCGCCTGGAATTAAAATTTTTTTTTTCGGGCAGTCATTTCAAACATTTGTTCTGGAAAGAAATATCCTTTCGGGATGTAACAATACAGTATTCCAATTTTGTCAAAATATATAATGAGCCCATCTCAAGAATTGAATTTTCCATGAATTATTAGACGGATTTCTCACTTCAAATGTGAGGAACTTAGTTTGGCGCTAATTTAAATGTTGAAAAGGAAATTATGCGGCATTGAGCGAAGTTACACATTCTTAATAATAAATTATCAGTGAATGAATTATTGAGCATAATTCATTCGATTGATTTATCCGATCAAATTGCAAATCAGTTCGTCATTAGAAAATGTATATTTGTTTCCTCTCTCTCTTCCTGTGATACAACGGAACAATCATTTCTTCCAACGGTTAATTTAAAATTGATGTCTGAAAAGAACATGAAAGCCTATGACTTAGAGAAGTGAAGGAAATTGAAAAGTATTTCTTGAAATTAGATATTACATTAGTGTAAACTGATCGCTATTCTCTTTATTTCAAATTACTTCAATAGCATAGCACTGAAACCTTCCAATCTCATTCATTCTAAATTATTTTATACATTGTCATGAATATGGTTGAATAAGTTAAATTAAACTAACATTAAATCAAGATTTGCAACAAGATATGCAGTCTAATAATATCATCCCCTCTAATTCATTGTCGTATTGGGATTTGAATAGAAAAGTATTAATTGAAATCCAATTTATTCCTGACTCCTTCCCAAGATTTCTGGTAAATCGGTGGAGCATTAATTGAAGAAGACTCAATAATTAATCATGCGAAGAGATTGAAACAACCCTGCGGTTAAATTGTATTACGATTAAATTAAGTCATTGATACTTCGAAATCATCTCGTCTTAATTAGCTAATCCATATTGATTTGCTTAAAGCTTAAGAATATATTCCGTTGTGTGATCCTGCATTATCCAATTATTCGAGTGATGGATATACTTTCATAAGTTATCCCAAACGGATCGATAAATATTACCGAGTCATTTTAAAGCGTCATTTTTGATAATTTCCACTTCACTTTTAATCTTTTCTTCCCATTTCTCTTCATATCATATCAAATGAGCAAAATTTTTTCATTTTTTTATTTGACATATAGCTGAAAGTTTATTTCCATCGTGTAATTTCCTTCACTAAAACCAAGCAAAAAATGATTATATTGCATCAAATACGTCGATGAAAAAAGTCAAAAAAAAAAAAAAAAAAAAAAAAATTACTAAAATTTTATCAACAATCTAATATACAATGGTATCATGTCTCCTTAAAATTGTTGATGACAATGAGGAAGAAAGAGAATAATTGTTAGCAAAGAAGACATAAAATATTTTCTGAGTTTGCTAGACAAACTAAAAATTCCTATTGAATGCTCTTTGTATATATATATGTCTATGTTTGAAATAATTTAGAAAAGAAAAAAAAAAAAGGGAAAAAAGAAAAGAAAAGCCTGTAATCTAACAATATAATCTTAAATGGTTAGCATAAGAAGCCGATTAGGAATTACGTTATGTATCTTAGACCAACTAAACACCGAATGGTACACTTTGGATCGGTCTCTCTCTCTCTCTCTCTCTCTGTCTTGTATTCATCCAAAATCCATCTTGTCTCCTTTTTATTTCACAAATCTTCTCTCATTTTTAGATGAAAATGTTTCTAAATTTTTTTTTTTTTATAACAATAAAAAAATCGAAGTTGTCATTTATCAATAGTAGACATGGGGAAATTCTACGCCAAAAAAGATACATGCTACAGAATACAACCATAAGATTCTTCAGGAAAGAATTGTTGATGATTGATGGAATAATCGTTTGCTCTTATTTAAGCGAACAGCTAATGAGCTAATTACTTCTATAAATTATTTATATGGTTGTAAACTAGTAACATTAAAACAATAGCATGAAACTCGTATGTATTATATTGCTAATGTATCATTACAGTTAAAAGGTCAACCAACTATTGAGTATTCATTAATGCTAGAAATCTTTGTGGTGTTACATTTGTCTGAGTTGAATTGTTATTAGTTAATCTCTTCCTATTAATTGTTGAAAGGAACTTTATTGATTATGAAATGATAAATGGTAGTGAATTCTTAGATGTGTACAACTTATTTAACTATAAATGTTATATCACTGTGGAGAAAGTATTCAGCGTTTACAAAATCATTCTGTAGTTCTGCTTATTGTTGATTAGAACTTTCTTAGGGATATTATGCAATCATTCCACAACAGCATTAATAACAGAATATATTTTAAAAAATACAAATCCATATTGATCATCCATCGAAAGCAATTTAAAATTAAACCATAGCTGCATTCTTTATGAATAATTCAACCATTTGTAGTACTCAATCAAAGTGAGACCAACTCAACCTTATATTGTATATGTTCACTGCTGCACAGAATGAAATTATCCCAGCAATTAATCACACTGTCCAAGAAAAACAAAAGCAAGATCTATTCAGCTTTTCCCGCTTAATTTACGAACTTAAACTTGTAGTTTAAACAGACCACGGCGCTTTACACGAGAGAATCTGCTGTTGATCAAATCTCTATCTACTATCGGATTACTTCCAGATCGCACAACCCAGTTTCAGGGATAGATGTGATGCTTGGATAGTGTCGAACTGAATCCCGAAAAAAAAAAAAAAGTAGGACACACTCCAACACTTCAAGCTACAATCACTTTACGAATCATTTTTACTAGTTTAGTATTGTGAAAAAGTACAACAAATTGTCTCAAATTCATTGACATTATAGTCCAGATTTCAAAAATGCAATTTCCAGAAAAATCTCAAAAAGAAGTTGTGATCGAAACGTAAGGAAAGTTAAGTCAGAAAAATAATATCACCCCACATAAAGAAAGCATCATCAAATTCAAAAGATGAAAGGAAGGTTATGCATCTGCCCAAAACGGTAAAACTGCATACCGGACAAGTGTTAGTCAGATCATCTGCTAGTCATGCAACCACATTATCTAATTCAATAAATGAGGCAAATCAATACCTTCTACTGCAGTTTCATTAAAAAAATCTACATGCATTTCACAACATGACAAAGCAGCAATATTAATACGTACAAAAGGTATAACTATCACACTGCTTACAACTGTGACAAGGAAAAGTTTTAAAATTAGTCGCGAAAATTGATGCTACGAAATGAAACAAGTACACAGCAGTAAAAAACACAATCATGACTGTTCTGTTTTTCGATGACTTTGATTTAATAAGAAAATATCATGTCTGAATCAGGAGCAAATTAGATGTATAACTTAATTACAAGTGCTTCGTTCAGGCACGATAACCGAAGTAGTCTGAAGTCGTTTTATATATCAACATGTACAATTACCAACAGTCTGATCTGCACCGGCACCAAGAGCAAAACCTGATCGATCGCTATCCCAGAGCCCAGGTGTTTGCAAAACCTAAAAAATAAGAAATACTGCCATAAATCTTATAAATGTTAGAAACGTGATTTTCTAGTGTCTTCACATATGCCACATGCCTCAGCTCGCTTCTCCTTAACTCATAGAGTTAAGCCATCACAAATAAAGATCAGCATTGGCTAGTTCACATCACTGGCATTGTCGCTATAGTAAAAATGATGTTTAAAATGATATTTTGTAGTCAACTACTGATAATATAATAGCAAGCAAGATAAATGTTTAAAATCTGCAGTGAATGTATCATTCTCAGCACCAATGGGAGGCGAACTAAACTAAGGCTCATAATATTAGTTCAATTTTTGGAGTTAAAAAAAAAACTACGGGAAGGAATGAATACAAACCTTTTCAATAAGTTCCTCAAATGCGCACTGTACACCTTCACGAGTTTTAGCACTTGCTTCAATAAACAGCATGCGATACTTTTTCGCGAATTCTAATCCTTCTTCTCGAGTAACCTCTCTACTGGGCTATAAAACCACCACATATTTAATACGCTGGCCTAATTTCTTGGCTATATATAGTTCATTTACAATTCATTACCAGAAAGCTTACTATATCAATTTTATTTCCAATGAGCATTTTTACAGCATCCGTTTTAGTTGAATATGTGTCTACTTCATTCATCCAGTGGCCAAGTCGTTCAAATGTTTGACGATTTGACACATCGTATACTGGAAAGTGAGAACGTGTCATTTAATAAATTCTTAATGTAATTTTCTGGAAAGATCGAAAAAACATATGAAAACGGTATTACACGGTTTCGATAACTCAGGAGTATCGATGACGACGGGAAAATCTCAGCTATAAGGACGTTTATATTCATGGTATCACTCTAAGAAGTAAGTTTCATTCAATCCAATAATTTGTTGTCACATGAATACCAAGGCAAAACCAAAGATCATCAACTGCTTACCACATATCACTCCTTGTGCTCCCCTATAATAACTTGGCGTTAAAGTACGAAACCGTTCTTGTCCAGCTGTGTCCTGAAAAAAGCAATGTATAAGCACTCGACATGCAGGTCGAAAAAATTCTTGAAAAATACATTTCTAAACTACTTTTATTCGTATGACTCGATAAATCAGACCTTGCACCTTGGTTAACTATTAGAATGTAATGAAACAAGCGGGATATATAAAAGTTTCGAGAAAGTTCAGATGTCTCTGTTACGTGTTCGCCGTGCTAAGCCTAGATAATCTAAACAAATGACAACATAACCGGATTAATGATATGGTTGATAGAGATGTGAGTCCATCCGGTAGATAAATGCATGCTAAATCCTACATGGAGTGATGGGAATATAATAAGTATGCTACTACGGTAAACAAAATGAAAGAAACTTGCCCAAATAGCTAACTTCACCCGATTCTGATCGACCATCATTGATGTAACTCGAAAATCAACTCCTTAATATGAATATAATCAAATATTTATCCACAATGCTTTACAATTCCAAAAATGCCCATCACAAACCTTCGTAACAACAAATGATGGAAACCAACCAATTGTAGCGGCGATTTCCGGGTCGAATGTATCATCCACAAACCTCAACATTAGGCTGAAACAAATTTCAATTGCCATGAAACTTTCGTAAATTTTTATGAAATTTTCCTTCTGAACGGTGAATTTGTCTGCTGAAATCTGCAACTTATTTCCTTATCTAGATACGAACTACTTCACTATTCAGTGAAATTACTATTTTTAAAACAATAGCATACACTATCATTACTTGTAACATAAACTTCAGATGACAGTGCCAGAATTATTTCTGTTCCTCGCAGAAACGCTTTCATGTCATGTAGATTTGCATATTACTTATGTTTACTCAGATAATCATGCATACTTACGCCCCTTATTCTATAAGCTTACGTATATGTACATATTAAAACCACTCAAGAGTAACTAACCTTGACTTGCCGACACCACTTTCACCAATAATTAAAATTTTCAACGTTGTAATAGCTGTATTTTCGTCATCCATCCCTGAAACGCAAATGATTTTACTAATTGAAATGAAATCTATCAAAAATTTAATTCACCCAAAACAATACATATCCTCACATTCCCCCGCCTCAACAACTTTGCCCACTTCCCGGAAAAAAACCACAGGAACTAATCATCAGAAGAATGAAATAACCGTACACTGACATTCCATTCGGGAACCAACTTTCAACTATTGCAACTCCAAAATAATTCAAATTAAATGATATTATTGAAATAACCAGAAATCCCGAGGGAAAAGCTGAGAAAGGAATTGATTTTAGCTCAAATATATTAGTCGAACAAATGAATTTTATATTTTTTCCATTATTAGAAGAGAGGGAGAAGGGAAATATACACTTACCCGCATGCTTCTCTTTTCGATCGATTCTTTATTCCTTGCGATAGCAGAGGGAAAATTCTTATTCCTCTCTTTTTATCATCTTCATCTTTTCAACCATTAATTAAGGAAATGAATTTTCTAACTCAAGAAATATCGACGATCCTTGAACAATCTAATCCTTCGTTATCTCTGATCAGTTTTCTGCTGTTCATTTGATCTTTAATAACATTCAACCATTTCCACATTTTTGTTCAATCTTTTGGTGAATTTTATGATTGGAAAATGATGAGATCATGTCCACTTCCTTTCTGTCTGTTTAGCGCAACATTTTCGTGCGTGCAATTAGCATTTCTTCAGTCATTGAATATAAATTAACTATTAGCTGTACAAATTGATTATGCTTTCTGACCATGAATATGACAGCCAACGCATTTTTGCCAACGATAAATGAGTTCGTTTATTCCTGTGAATTAGAAACCCGTCATTCGGAATCCGAGAACTCTCAGAAGCATTTTCTGCATCATTCTGCAAAAGATCAGTAAAGAAATGATAACTGGCTAAATGAGAGATCAGGTGAACATGACAGATGAGACAAAACTTTGTTGTTCAAGAAACATTAATTTCCGGGTTTAGTCATCATTGTCGTGAGGAAGAATTGAACCCTCCTTATTGATCAATGTCAGGTTCAGTTTTCTCATGGATTTGTTGAGTATACTTTTCAAACGAAATAATTTCGCCGAGATTCAGTCATCTTTTGTTGCGATAAATCATCACACAATGACCATGACCTTTTTTCATACAAGTTCAACATTGCGTAGTGTTTTCTCGGTCCAGCCACTAAGCTGATTATCACTGATTAGTTATTCGCTAAATTCTATCGCGAGTAATTAATTGTTGTTGTTGCGTAAAATAAGAAAAGATGACACTTCAAAAAGACTTTTTTTTTATTAATTATCGGTCAGTTTATGAGATAGTATTTGTCGAAGTTTCTTCACTTCTTTAATTTAGACGAAATGCCGAACGATTGTAGGGTAGCTGACGCTGAGTTTTTCAGCAATTTCTCGTGTAGTTGCAAATAGATCAGCTCCAGTGATTGCTCTCTGAGTTTCGTATGATCGGTTATTACTCATCTTCTTCACAAGACTTTTTGAACCACAATTACGCTATGTGGTTGCAAACATTTCCTATTGCAGATGTATTGTTGATATCACCAGCTTCATTATTGTGCATCAATCTTGAAGTCATATTAAAAAATCATTCGAATTTATTTTTCGTATCACTTTCTTGGTCTAAAATAACTATGAAATAAGCAACAAGTTATATCAAGCAATAAGTAAGCAATAAAATGATGTAATATAGTACATTTATTCAAAGATATATTTCTAAATAAAGCAACGAAATTCAATGACACAAAAAATGAAATGACTTTTTCACCAATTTAATATATAAGTAAAAAAAAATACGTAATATCAGCAGATTGTAATGCTCCTCTTTCCCAACGATAACGATAAGTGACGCGTGAAGTAAGGCGTTGAAATTACATCACAATCGTCCCTTGTGTCGTCATGTTTTAAAAATATATCACTCTTACATAATTGTATGATTATCCATCTCGTTAGCGACCTTATTTAAACTTGCACATCATATCCTTTTTCCTTCTTCTCTTCTGAAATTTTTATTTCAGAAAGTTTCATCGACTTCAACACGTATCAATATGTGTCAACTGCTGTAGATGAAACCAGAATCTTTAATTTCAATTTGCCATTACGGTATTTCTCAATTATAGTAAAATTATTTAATGAATATGCAAATATATTTATGAACATGTGGGTGTGCTTATTCTACTGATTCAGGGAAGTCAATTTCTTCTGATCCCGGATTTCCTAAAATTCTCATTCTTCAGAACTGTAATTTTTATCTATTTTAACGAATTTTTAGTTCTAACTTATATTTAATAAATTTTCAGATGTATGGAAAAGATATGCCATACTGTTTATTGTTACAAATCGCACTATCATTTCACGTTGAAGAATTCATCCAATTTTTAATGAATTAGGGATAATTGTAAGTTCACGTAATTGAAGACAATGAGTCCTTCAAATGGATTCAAATTAATGGCAAAAACAATGTGGTTATTTGAATTTTGATTCAAATTAATGGCAAGAACAATGTGGTCATTTGAATTTTGAATTTTGAGTGAATTTATAATAAATCATAAAAAAACAGATTGAGTTCCTAATATCAGTAGTAGCCAAAATTTATAGTATAATTAATACAATGCGTCTTCAACGAAGAATCCATTCATGCTTCATTCAGATATGTATCTTTTAAAAGGTTGTTAATTCTAATAAGAGGATAACAACTCTTCTTCATATCAATTCTCTTTCAATTGCGCTACTTCAGATGCAAAACTTTTTCCGCATAGTGTTTTTCAAAGTTGCCGTAAGAATAAAATCAGACTGTTTATAAGATTTTCAAGAGTCTAAAGAGACATTCAAACAGAATTGCAACGTTTTAATTTCTACTTCTGAAATGATTCCTAATAAAGAAAAGGTTAGTTGAAAGGTATCAACCTATGAAATAAATTTTTAGAGTTATATTGAAGTAAAAGTGTTGAGAAAAGGGAAATAAGACAAAACATCAAATGAAATTAATCGGAAAATGCTCGGAAAGACGATGTTGAAAAAGGTTTTTTTTTCAGAAAAAGTTAAAATAGAAATTTTCCTCAATGAATTTTTCTTTGCAGTCTCAGGAAGTGAAAAGACTGGTAAGAAAGAATGAAGTTAGATTGGTTTTAATTTTAAAAGTGTTCTTGATTTGTAATCAAACTAAGAAATTATTGTTTTCCTCCAGAATACTTCATCATTCTTCTAAATATACAACTTAAAATTCTTCTTTTTTCGGTTAACTATTCAGATGTATGCAGCAAAAATCCTTTTCTGGAACTATCATTAATGAAAATGGAAGCAATGATTTTTTCATGTATCGCAAACAATAGTCATTCCAATAATGTGAATGGATCCTTGGTTCGTTGAGAAAATTTTCTTCTTACGATTGCAAAAATCAAGAAAAGGAAGGGAATTACTTGATTGCTTAACAGGAAAAAGAAAAAAATTTTGAATCTCCAATTATCAAGCTTAGTTGAACATTTTCTTTAGCACAAACAAATATTTTCCCTTTGATCCTTTTGCAAGATAAGTTTGGCAATTTAATTACAGTATCCGATGAAGTACTTCATCTGTACTTAATGTATGAATGTTTTAACTGATCCTTTATTTGTGATTTATTCATTGCAACAATCAAATATTAATGACACAATTTCAAGATTAGACTATATTGTCATACCATTTGTTTTATATTATTCTGATCTGATATTCTTGATCCGGTCATCGGTTATCTAATTTTAACTCATCGAAATTAGCAACACTTTTTGACTCGCTTTATGAAGCATCCAGAACTTTTTTCCTATAGAATCAATATCACAGTGAAAGATTTTTCGGTTGAATTATTTACTAATTTACAATTTTACACATTTCTAATTTACAATTTTTGCACAAAAATGCACATTTTACCGCAATAAAATACTTTAAATTAATTATTAGATTGATTAATTATTGGATTGGTCAGTTTATTTTTTAAGTAGCTCGATAATCAGTTGGCTTAATTAGTTGGTTAACAGAAAAATAGCAAGATATTATTTGAATCAGAAATGATTATGATAAAACATGTGCGATCTATTAAATGTTTTCAGGTAAACTTCCTGAAATTATCAATTCGTAGTGAAAATCTTTAACGGATATGATATTAGCTGACATGTCATATGAGGTATAATATAAAATTGAAAATGAAAAACTCATTGAAATAAATTCTGTCGATTATTTACTTCTAATTTTTGAAGGAAGAGGAATCATCATTTTCTTTTTTGCAAAATAGCCTTAGCCGGGAATGAACCGAAAGCAGAGGAAATGAAATGTTCCAATACTTCCGCTTATTTTTTCACCTTTCTCCAGTAGGAAGGCTTTACATAATATTGTTTGTTTGTTCCGTTTAAAAGTTTTCAGAAATAATCAATGAAATTTGAGATAAAAATTTCACGCTGACTTTGTGAACAATATTTACATTTTTTCTTGACATAATACAATAACAATTTTCTTTAAAAAATGTTTTACAAGCAAGGAATGACGAATTTATCAATTGTTCTCATAAAAAAGACTTTGAACTATTTAAGAAGAATACTTCGATTTATTTATGCTAAGTAAATTTGACATAATCAATGTTGTATGTTTTAGTAAATTTAAGTTTATATAATACTATTTCGAAACATTCTATCTTTTCATATATTTTTACAAATAAATCCAAATGTGATTTATCCGATACATATTCCTGAAACTTCGCAAATTACTGCTTTATTGTTCTCCGGCTCTTTGCTCCTTTCTTACTTCATACTCTTTTCCGTCATTTGCTTAGCAAACGATACACATTTTTATGTCAATATTATTTTAGGAAAATTTATGCTACTAATTTACGTAGGGAAGAAGATAATCGAATGTTTAGCACAAATATAATACTTGTAAATTGCTCCCAACTTCCAGATGTTTCACTTTTATCACTTCAATTCCTTCGAGTTCATTCCACTTTCGTTCTCATTCTGACAGAAATATTTTATTAAATGAAAAATATTTGCTTTTTAAAAATTAGTCAATCCTTCCGTTATTGTTTTTATGAAATATATTGCAGAAATCCTATCATTCTGTTGGCATTTTATTAAATTTAATAAACTATAAGAAGATCTAGCAATTGATTACTCAAATATTTTAAGTTAACATTTCTTGGCTTCACTCTTCAATACTAAATTTGAAGCAATGGAAAAGTGAATTTCCTTTATCTATCTTTTTATTGTATTATTACCAATCATTCTCCATTTATTTCTCTCGGTCCCTCTCAATTTGCAATAAATTTTTACTACAAATTCCTTTTTCTTATCAGAAATAACTGGGAATTCTTCAGGTTTTATTACTTTTAACAAGCTATTGGTTAATGATAGTCTAATTAAAGTAACTTAATTTCTTTTTAATTTCTAAAATTTATTTGCCAAGAAGTGCTTAGTAAACTTTTTTACCTTTATCTTCTCTGATCATCGGTAATATCTTAAATATGAGATCTGATTTGATATCTTTTGCCCAATGACGTGTTTACGTACGAATCGTATCCAACATGGGATCACGTTGTATGAAAAGACGTCAAATAGCCGTATTGAAAGCATAATAATTTTAAAACATTTGAAACAGAAAAATATGCTCAGTCTTGAAACTAGGTTCTTTTTATAATATTCAAATCATTCAAAGCTAACAACATCAGAGGAAGCCTCAATATCAAACATTGAATTTCTCTACAACTACGTCAAAAGTATTTTCTTCGTTGCTTTCAATGATAGTAGCCAAAACAGATCAAAAGACAATCGCCACCTCTTCGTCGGCCAAACTACTGATAGGCTTACAAAATGCCATCGATTTAATGATTTACTTTTGTCAATCGCTGCTGCATCTCAGTTTTTCCAATCTAATAGTTGCATCAGATCAGTTGGGCTGCCAAGTATTTAGTTTTACTCAGTGTTCATAACATTTGGCATATTTTCTTTGCGATACTACATCAAAGAATAAGCCAATTATTGATCGAAATTACTTAGTTCAACAGGAAAGTGTAATACAGTGATGTGTAGGGTCACTTTAGGAATGTCAAAGTTCAGCCTCATCACAACTCCATCAGTGATGACGCTGAAAATTGAAGAAATCTGAATAAAAAAATTGAAATCCTTCTGTTGCCTTTCCTTTTTCTATCGTAATTACGCAGAATATTTGTTCTCTCTTATGTTTCCTTTTTTCATTTCATATCATTTATGATAATAGAAGCAATGAAATTTAATGAGACAATATCATTATTAAAATTTAATCCTTTGTCAGAAATTTTACGGAATTATTACTGTTATTAGAGGAAATAATCGTTATTTACATTTCTTCATTTTACTTTATTTCAGATTTGCAATTTTTTCTATGTATTAGAAATTTTTCCCAATTAATTATAGGAACAATTTTGTTGCATCAAATTTAATTTTAAACAAAATATAATTTAACATTCGATGATTAATAATGCTACTTTTATACTCATTTATTTTTTATTCATTTATTGTTGTCTCAATCAATGGTTGAAATCATAAAGTTATTTTGCTTTATTTCTAGGAAATTAGAGGGAATAAAATTTTTCTTCAACTATTTCTATTGACAGATGAATAATTGGCGGTTATAAATTAGTTAGTTTTTGGTCTGACAACTGATTCAAATATACACTCAGTGAAAATTTTACTTATTAATTGAAATAGCTATTAAAATTCTTGAGAACGATAAATTGCTTTTCTACAGTGATAATTTTTCCACTTGTAAATAATTTAAACTGCAATTTATTCAGTATCGACAATGCGTATTTGTTGTATTTAAAAACGATTCCCATTTCACAACTGTTTTTCTCAGAAAACGCAAACTCAATCTTCATTTATTTTCGAACAAATTCAACTAAATGTACATATCGCGAAAGATTTTCCCCAATCTTTTTTTTTTCCTGCAAAAAATTAAAAATCCCAAAAGTGCAACTGATAGAATGTTCCATTCTGATGTGATGAATGGTACCTACGGTGAAATTACTTAAAAATACTTACATTTAGTGTTAAATGTAATGCATGTAGAAGGGAGGAAATAACGTAACCAACCAATCTTAATGTTTCTTTATTCTTTCACAGTTGTAAAAAATCTAAATTAGATTGGCCATATGTTATTTTATGTATTTGCCCAATAGATTTTATGTTTGGGCCACGTTTCATTCCTCTTTCCTCAAAAGCTACATATTATAGACGGATACAAAATATAAGTCAAAGGAATCATTCGAGAGAGTAATAAAAGTTCTATCATGCTTTCATCAGAGGAAAGAGGGAAGTGTTTCAGGAACGTATCGAGCAAAACAGAAAAGAAGTTGCTACATATTGACAGATAATCTGAATTATTAATACTTCAGCGCTGTTCAGGAATTTCACTTCCGTTTGTGTCATGCAGTTCTGTCAACTTCAATGCAACGTATCAGAAAAATTATTCCATCGACCATGTTAGTTTTAATAGCTTAGTATATGTAAGATGCAAAAAGTAAAAGATCAAATTATAGGTTAGATTTAGGTCGATGATCTTTACATTAGCTGATGTAAGGAGACAGATAATTGCAAATTGGTTTATGTCTAAAAATCCTCAATTCCTAATAAGTCACTTCCATTAAATCATTTTTCGAAGGAACTAACTTCCACAAGTCCATTTTTAAATTACTTTTGTGGACAGCTTGACTCGACATTATGTGTAACTAAAAGCCTAAGTGGACATTTACTCTTCTCGATGAAAACAAGGAAGATTTTTACGGTGGTGCAGAGACTTAGTTTTTAAAATTCTTTGCTAAATTTATTATAAAGGGTACTTTGGATCGATTAATCTTAAAATATTTTTAAAATTAGTCTTTTCTTGCTTCATCTCGCTGTTCCAATACTTCCCCATTCATTTGTTCCATCGTACTTGCGTTAACGGAACAAAAAGCGGTTAAGAATGAAAACGAGTAATTAGTGAAATTCATTCGTCTTCGTTTTATACTTCATTTTTTTTTTCAATCCTTTTATTTCCCACATTTCATTTAAGTTTTTCAATCTTTTCAAAAATTTCCTTTCGAATTTTTATTCTTTCAAGCACTTTTTTCATTTTGTTCAATTCAATTTCCAATATCCTTTGGATCCTGAAATTCGAACAGCTTTTTCATGGTAAAAACATGTAATAAACAATTCAGAAATGTATTCATTATATTTTAAGTTGCTCAATATATGTACTTATTACTTTATACTTACTTGTCCCATATTCATCCAATTATTTCAAAATATTCCAATTATCATGTTGAGGATTTATTCTTTTCTAAACATTGTAAAATTTAAAAATTTATTTACTCCATGTAATCTGTTCTATGAATTGTTGATTGGCCGCTATAGCTTACTTAATTAGCAATATTAAACATTTGATGCAACTCAATATTATAGCCAAGAAAATAATAAAGAAGATAATGTGAAGTGCTTAAGGCTTAGATTTACGAAACAATTTGTAGCTAAAACTATTGATATATTCAAGAAATTTTCAAACTTCTAATCAACCAACTAACAGGCATACAATAACAGGTCAATATGTTGATCGTAATTGAGTAAATGTACTATAGTATTTGATTAATTAATAGTAATTTGAGAGAACTGAGATTAAAGATATACAATATGAATGGAACGAATTTAATGAAATGTTTTTGTTGTTTTAATATAATAATTCGATTAATATTACATTTTAAATCCACTTAACATGCACAATTTCAGAAACATTATAGATTTTCCTTGCTTTTTTTTTTTTTGATAGTAACATCACAACACAGAATAAAAATAATTCATTTTCCTAATTATCTTATTTTATTACCAAATTACAATATACTAATGATACATTCCTTAGTTGAAGTTAAATTTTTAAAAAATTTTTCTTAGCCTTTGGTTGCTATAATTTTTTTTTCGAAAGAATTATTTTCAAAATCATTTTGCTCTGACGAAATGATGGATTGAAAAATATCTTAAAAATATTAGAAAAGTACATCAAACAAACATTATAAAATATAAACAATTTCCTTATCCTCTAATTATATCCTATTGTGATCACTTTGACTTTTATGATTCGATAATGTTGTTGAACTTTGATAGATTGAAATCATGAAATAAGTAAGATTGAAGCAATATTAAAGTAATAATTACTCATAAATATTTCTTATTCTCAACAGATGTCATTAGTTATACTTATTTTCTTATTGCATTATTAGTTGATGGTGTATGGCTTCCCAAAAATATAATAAATTTATATGAAGCAGATTGATGAAAAAAGGCTCCTAATTGATGTAATCATTTTTTTTTTTTTTTCTTTACTAACAATTTCTTTTCATAAATATATTTCATATTACTACATAGGAATGCGTTTTTATCGAAAAAAGGAAAGTTTGAAAGAATTTGGTTGGCAGAAGATATTGTGGTAGAAAAAGTATCCAATGAAACTGTGTTCATTTTTTAATAAGATTGTAAGATTTCCATTAGATCTTGATGAATTAAAAGCAATAATCCATTCAATTATAGTTGATCCGGGGGATCTCGTCTTTTAATCTAGCAATTCACAAGTGATTAAGTAAATAATAAATATATAAAGATGTATTTTGAATAATTTTAAATTACTACGTAATGAAAACTTTGTCTAATTCCATTGTAATTTCCCCGAATTTCATTTACAGTCATTCTTCAAAAAAAATCTCGTATCTTTTTTTTTTCTTTTGTTCCCTAGAAACTCATTAATTTAAACATGAGATATTCAACATTATATTAAAAATGAATAGCAAAATAAGGCGACAAAGAAAAATAAATTTGATTCGTTTTCGATTTTAACAGATTTCTTAAAGTTTCTTTCACTATTCTAAGAGGAAAAAAAAAAAAACTAAAAATGTATGTGAGAATAAATTAAAGAACGTAGGGAATATATTTAAACATTATCCTTTACTTTATATTTTTTATTTTTGATTAAATGTTCTCTTTACATAGCCTTTCTTTTTTCAATAAAATTTGAACATTTTGTTGGCACAAAAAAAAAAAAAATATCGTCGAAAAATGCATTGATACTTATCGTTTTTCTCTCTTATACTTAAATTTAGATAAACAAATAAATAAAAAACTAAATATATATATATATATATATATATATATATATATGTAGCTTAAGTGTAGATCTATTGATGGAAGAGAGTTCCAATTAATATTTTAATTCATCAAATCCACAATAATAAAGCTGCGAATAATGAGTACTCGATTAAAATATTCAGCCAAAATAAGAGGATAGCAACTTTACTTCACATTGTTCACCTTTTATCTTTCATATCATTTTCTTCCATCTAATCAGTTCTCAAACTTATTGAATTCTTTCAAACAACATTTAAGCTGTTTTCACCATCATTTTTTTAATGCTAAACTCTACGGGTTATTTTTAGAAAATTTAGTAAAATTTTCAAATGCAATCCTAAAGAATCGATCATGAAGTTTCATGAAACAAATTTTATACTTTGATTACACTTAAGATATCCTTTAGTACATTTTGTAAAATTTCTCAACTTTTCCCTAAATTTATTTTGAATTTATCCAAATATTGCAACTGCCAAATATATCGCATCAAACACTTTGAGTTTATCGACGGCCTTTCACTGCCTTCAATTTGCATATTTTTGCCGAAAGAAATATTGGAAAGCAAATGTGTATCATATTTTCGATCTCTTAAAATTCAACTTTCCGGGATATTTATAGTTGCATCTCAACAAATTTTTTGCAACTTAGACTGAGCACTTAGAAATAGAAAAAAGGATCAATTAATCAAACAGAAAATAACAAATCCCAAAAGAATCATTTGTTCAAAATTCTACATAAATCGAAAAGGAAGCAAAAGCTTAGAATCGCTCTCGTTAAAAAGCTTTTTACTTTTTCCCAATTACTGAGCAAACTTTCATACCTGATGGAATGATACTTTTCCTAGGGTTTTCAACTCATTTATTTCTGATAAATTTATCAAAATTTCATGATTTTACTCAAAAAGGAAAGAAGGAAACACGAAGTTTATACCAGACTAAAAGAAAAACAGCACTAATTATTGCACATCAATTACCGTATGCTTACTTTGAAATCAATTAAAAATACAAAACAGACAGATTAGCATAATATTCTTTGATTAATATCTTTACAAAACAATTTTCACTTTTTTTCTTACCTTGATCATCATCAAAAATATTAGCTTTGATCTATTATCCCAATCAGTTGCTATACTCAAAAAAACTGATGAACAACGAAGTTTTCTACTTCATAACTGAAAAATACAAAGAAATAACTTCAATGATGGGTGAAAGAGAAAAATTGAATATTAGAAATGATTCTATGACAACACTCTCGATGACAGTATCCGTGTTGATTCTTGAAAGATATCGGGGAAGAAATAAACGCTAATAAATGAGAGTGCAAGGAAAAATTTATTTACTGATATTTCTATTTATGTATATTTCCTGATTATTGGATTTCAGTTGGTGGGCGCATCTTCAAAAATCCATCCATCTATAATAGATTCATTGACGATAAATTACTTTTTAGCTTAGTCTTTCTACACATTTTATCGAATAAATTTCATCCAACGATGTAAAATTTATGATTTGAAATAGCTCTTTTAACTAAGAAATTACCGGTCTACCTTTTCAAAAAAAAGAGCAAATTGAATTGAGAGTAAATCAACCATTTTTCATGAAATTTCCCTCAGACTACATTATAAGATGTATTTTAGAAGATGCATGAATTATGAAAAATTTTTGATTTAAAATGTTGTTTATATCTGTCAAAAAGAAATCTTAGTTTAATTATGATATAAGTGCCAGATAAGACTAATCCATTACTTTGCTTTAACAGATCAATATTTTAATAGAAGTATTATTATAGCAACGAAGAGAATTTGAATAAAGAAATAATAAAGAACTATTGATTTCAATTTGCAGTATAGTTGATCGAAAAAATTTTTTGCATTGTTTTGAAATAGTACTATGATCAAAAAGTGCAATTTATAAGCTTAAATGAAGCTTGATTATTTAAGTCTTATGCAATGCTAATTTCCACATTCAGGCATTCGAACAGCTTGATGATTCCTTTTGGATTTATCCTAATTTTAGGTATTTACTCAATAAAATCTGATATTTATGATTGACTTTCATGCTATCTTCTGTTTTCACCAGATAAATTTTGCTGAATACTACTTCAAACCTTCTTTCTAATCAATCGTTTTGATAACTCAACTGAATCATTTGTTGCATGTATCTGTTAAGAAAATATGCAACTCTTTTTCCATTAACTTTAGTCTTTAAACTTTTCTCATTGGTTTAATCACACGAAAATTCCCCGCAAATTTAATCGTAAGAGAGTTAGGGTGAAGAGTCCTGCACCTCTATCGTAAAAAATTTTGAATATTAATTTTATTATTTTTGAAGTCATTAATTTTTCATATCGATTATAAGTTATTCATTTGCAACGGTGCAGATAACTATGTTTAATGAATAATAGAATTTTGAAGTATTGAAATCTATTTCGCATCTTCACGTATTCTAATTACAATTATAATTATTAAAATTTTCATGTATCCATGATGTAGGACAAGGGTATTTTGACCACTAAGAATGCAGAGTTCAACAAGTGCGCTGTCCTATTCCGTCAACTTTCATCTATCAAATCGATCAATTCTAATCTCTGAGTAATTTTTACGATCTCAAGCATTGATGAAAAACAGCATTGTCGTGAAATCAGCATTGTTTAAGGATATTGAAAAGAAAAGAAATAAAAGGAATTAAAAAAGAAATTAAGACAAAAATTAAGTTACAAAATTGTTTGATCGAAAAAATGATCAATGAAATTGTAAGGTTATTTACGATATAATATAAAACCATTTGCCAGCAATACACAATCATCAATTTGAACCTATTAACTGCATTCAACTGTTTATATAATCATAGAAATATAATTAAAAATTGCTTTAAATCTAATATATTATCTTAGAATTTATAAGTGAGCATGTGTTAAATATTAAGCACATAAGATAATTAATTTTAAGGATAAATGGTTCTGATAGATTCAATTTCTAGAATGATAACAGTGTAATATTATCTCGTTTTCTGTTAAATCAACATATGTTGCATTAACTTTCAGAAATTTTCTGTGATTCCCATCATGTTTTGATTATTATATAAAATGAAATAATTTTTAAAGTTATCTAAAAGGCCTATAAGTGAATTTCTTTATTTTACCATATATTATTTTATTGATATATTGAAAATAACAATTGAATGACATAAAAGTTTCGTGTTTCATTTTGGTTAAAAATGAGAAAATGTCGGAAATGACATCAGAATTTGATGAAAAAATAAAGGATAGCATGGAATAAAAAAATTAATTTCATCTCAACTACTTCCTCAATGAAATTTCCCGTCCGGTATTTTCGAGAGTTTATTCTTTACCACTTATCTGCATGCCTCATTTATTTCCATCACATTTTACTAATATGTCACGCGCTTGAATGAATCACATGATTTGCATTTCCTGTTTTGACCTCACATGTGTATTCATTCTTATGTGATTGATTGGAATGACTTTCGATTTCTGTATGGATTTTTTAAATTTCTTTTTTCAGTTTAGTTATGAAAAATAAAAACCTAACCATTGTACATTTAGCTAAAAGGAATTATTGTTTTTTCTTCTTTTTGAATTAAATAATCTCTTTCAAAACACAGTAATTATTAAAAAAAAAAAAAAAAAAATCGAAATTTCTTTTCATTTAACTAACTTAACTTTTCATAATAATACTCTTCGATTATTCCTCACACTAAAAAGCATGCAAGAGTACGAATCATTTGTCATCGTCAGCTGTTACTTGTCTTGTTTAAAAATTCAAAAAAGTAAAAAATTTTGGAAGTGCATTGAATAAACAATCAAAATCTTCAAATCATGCAAATAAACATAATATGTGCCAATTGAGCAGCATCATTTGATCGTCTCAATTTATATTTATCATTTTATTAATTTCACTACCCTCTTGATTCTTTCAAGTTTTCAGCGATACTTTTAGTATTTGCAATATCCATTCCTTATCGTAGTATGAAGCGTAATAAGCTAATTGTCTGATAGGAATTAGGGAGATACTCTTTAGCATGTCAACGGATAAAAGTGGATTAAAAAGAATAGAATTTTGGTTCTTTCCATTTTCAGAATATACCACTATTAGTTGTAAAAACAATTCCTCTAAATAATCCCTTTTGAAAACAAAAATTGATGATCATTACTACGATATGAAATTATTGCAACTATGATATGAAATTGATAATTAAAAATTATGCATATTTCATGCATGTATCATTCAAATAATTGTTTTAATTCAACATTTCCAATCCCTTCTTAATGCATTCTGTTCTTTTATTGATATTTATTGTTAAAATCAGCCGAAGATGTACAAACAACTTCGTTTCTTTCGCAATTTTTTTTTTCTTAACTCTTAAACTCATAATTGCCATTAATAAGAATGGTTCAGAAACGATTTGTAGGCATTCATTCTGTTTCTGTTCCCGAAATACGATTTGCTAATGTATTTTGAAAAATTTCACTTAAAAACAAAAGAAAAAAAAAAGACAAATCGATACGTTACGGTAGTGTTTTTCGAGAGGTATCCAAAACGATTAAAATATAGAGTTTGAATTTTTCTTTAAAATTAGCAAAACCAGGTTAGAAGAAAGGAAATTTGCTTGTTTATTGTAAAAATTCGGGATTATGCTAATATCAAATCATTCAATACAGTCATAAATATCATTAGTTAACGGCAATCCTAGGTATCTTTTCGGTTTATTTTGGAACTTTTGAACATTATATTTACCCTTCTATCCATTTCAGTAAACTTTAACTTTCATATAAGATGAATGATCCGATTTTGAATCTGAGCTGATTGAATTGCCAATTCCCGTTTAATGAAAGATCTTTTCCATGTAATTTCTGTCAGAAATATTCCTAATGCATTTGTGGATTCTGATAAATGTATGCAAATAGAAGAAATTGAATTACTTTCTTCACAAATGGAGAAATTGTTGAGGAAGCAGGAAAATTCTTGGCAATGTTATAGCAGCAAATGAAAATTTTTCGAGAAACAAATTCATATTTTCATCCTTGACGAGAAAAGCAAAATTAATTTCACTCAACAAATGACGACATAGATTTTATAGTTGATACAAATTTTTTTTTTCACGACTGGAGTAATTTAATTTTTCATACAAATAAATCTCTTTGTCAGACAAAAAATTTCATAATTAACAGTGAAAAAAAATATTTTAAATAAACAAGACGCAATTTTAAACATATGGTGCATGCAAACTTATTTGTTAAAATTCGAATGAAATTTCAAACCGATCTATTTTAAGTGCATTATGGAATTACTCGTGTGCGTCCCGTTCATGAACCTTAAATTTTTGTTTAGAAAAAATATTAAAAATTGAACTATATTAATTCAACTATTGTTGCAGTAAATAATGGCAACTGGAAAGTTTATTGGAGGTTATCCAAGGTAAGCTTAGCAAAAAAACAGAATTATTTTTTGGACTTATATCTTCAATAGGCTTGAAATAGACGATCTCATCAATATGAAATTAGCATAAGTGGGTGAAATGACAAAATTTGCTCATTCCAAAAGAGCAAATGCCAAATATATTATGCATAAATAATTATAATCATATGGAATAATATATAAATTAGTACATATTTATATTTCGTTGTTTCTGACTTTATTCCTGATGACTGTTTTTTCTTATAGGTAATATTATAAAGTTCACGTGTGCATAATGTTACTCTCATCTTTAACTCAAATTGTAGAATTTGAGACTTTTATTTCATTATTAAAATCATTCTAAACATTAAATGCATATTTTTGCTCATAGTTCAATCTAAGATCAGTTCTTTTTTTACAAACATCAATCATTTTCATTTTACTTTTTCTTTTTATTCTCCATTCCATTCTTTACCGATCATTCTCTAAAAATTTTTATTCTTCCTTTGTTGATTTCCTTTTTCTTTCTTTTTCTTTTTTTTGACATTTTTTTTTATTGGTATAACTTTACGATATTTTCGCAGATCATATTGGCATGATTCAAATGTTATTTACATTTATAAATGGATGAAAGGAAAAAGAGTAAAGATGATTGGATAAATTGAATCATATAATCAAATAAGTTAAATTTTATTAAATTCTAGGGATATCGCATTGTAGTACTTGTCTAGTGTAAACACGTCAATTATTTGAAAATCCAGGTTTTAAAACTATTTTTAGTGAAATGCTTAACTTTTTTAAAAGAATAATGTGGAAAGATTTTTGAAGCTTTTTTTGAATTTCCGATTTTGGAAATGAAAAAAGAAACTTGCCACAGAGTTCACTTTCAGTTTCAAATTTCGAATTCCCAAGCTAGACATTGCAAAAATCGCATGTTAACAAATCGAGCCATCTGAAAATAACTAATGCAGCATGCAGTCCGACTTACTAATCTTCAGGATTGCATCATTCTTGGCTTACTTGAATAAACTCTCGGAATGGTTTTAATTTCTTGTTTTTTTTTTTTTTTTTTGCTTATTGTAGCATTAATTTCTTCTATAACAATTATTGTTTTGTATGCATCATCAGACAATGCTACCATTATCACTTCGTTATCACTTGCTTTTTCCTTATGGTACAATTACTACTTTCTTATCACTTTTTTCATCCATTCTCTCCGTTCATTGCGAAAATCGTTGAATGTATTTTATTAATTCAAACATCACATATTTCTTTTTTCAATGATTTTAGACAGCAATGAAAAATCACGAAATGTGCATAACATTTTAAAAAGTAAGACTTGTTACAATGAAATGGATAATTTAATAAATGTCAGTAGGCCTGATATTTGAAGCTAAGGATCAGTAGCCTCAGTTTTGCAAAATTTATTTAATTTGAATCAAAATTTAACAAAAGTCTGATAGAATTTGTAATGATTGATGAGGAAGACAATAGCATATCCGTATTAGTGATCAATGTTCGAACGAAATAATCGTTTCAGTGATCAGCTCAGTAATAGATGCCAGTACTGATTGCTAAAATGAATGGAGATGTGCTATGAATTTTATAGAAATATCACTAAAATGAAACAACAAATTCTAAATTTTACATTAAATGAGCATCATTTATAAATTATTCACAAAATATTTTGAGCTAAAATTTCATTATTCCATTTAAAGAATCAAAAAGAAAAAACAATCTTTGCATTCTTAGAGAAAGATCAAAATTGCACTCTGTCTTGTTGTAGTAACATCTCATTAAAAAATAATGTAGCAACTATCAACAATTGCTTGAGCTTTCAATGCGGTGGTTCTTAGTATGATAAAGCCAAAGCAATAGAGCGAAGAAAAAAAAACAAAAAACTTTAGTTGTAGTCTCTAATACCTTTAGGCATTCTCCGTCTTCATTCTTTTATTTTGGATAAAGCCAAATTTTATCCCTATTTCGAAATGCTCATATTTTCTCATATTTAAATATTAGCTTTTGTTTTATCTCACATTATAAGCATTGTTTTGGAACAGCAACCTTAAGCTAGTATACTACCATCATCATATTTAGTTGAAGTAACTAGGCCATTTTCTTGATGTTAACAGTAGCCTATAGTATGCTGAATGCATGAATCTAATTTTTTTTTTTTTTTCATATTGTTTGATTGCTTATGTTTATGTGTTTATCATTCTAAGAAAGTATGGACGAACGAGAATTGTTTTTTGGACTAAGTTGCAAGCAATCTTCCTATTTTAATTTCCAATTCACATTTGTTCAAATCTCTTTCATTTTCTTACTTTCTAAATTAATTCCTTTTCAAAATATTTTTATTTTTGAGAGCATAAATTATCCAAGCATGTACAATGAAACTACGAGGTCACAGCAGAAGAGAACTAAGCAGAAAAGGTTATCCACTACAATCATCATTTAATATAATCGAATTTAATTTAATCTATGATAAAACATTCAATACGTAAACAAACTAGCAATTCAGGAAATTTGATCCTTTGACGTTTTAAAATTAGTACAAAGATCAAATAAAATCATCAAAATCAACAACAAAAAAAAAAAAGGCAAAATCAAAAAGTGTAGTAAATACGCAGGTAATGCAAATTATAAGTGCTTAGATTTCATTCAAAATTTATTCCTACTTAGAAACAAAACCGAAGAGGATATTAAATTTCAATTGTTTGTACATCTTTTTTTTGTCAAATTTGTAATTTTTATGATGGTGCATTTGAATGATAGCTATTTACTAGATAGATTGAACAGTATAATTTGATCTTTTGTGCTTAAATCTTTTTAAAAAGATCCATATGCATAATTGTTCCAACTAGAAGAAACGATTTAGCAGACAACTCCATTAAATCGAATAGTGATAATTTGATTCCATATGAATAAAGGTCACGATACCTTTGCACCCAGTTAAATTTCTCATCCAAATAACCAAACATCCCGCATAGCTTAATATAATTGCATGATTAACAAAGCAGCATATTGATTTCTCTGCTCAAACATTTATTTCTATGCAATCTATCTAATAATTCTTGATTATTAGCTTCGATAACTTCGAGACGAAAAAGATAAAAAAATTGAAAGTAAATGAAAAAAAGAATGGAAAAAAAAAAGAAATTTTCAAAGCTATAAAAGCTATGGAATTGCAATCTTTTCTAACCTCATAAATGCGCCATGTATTTAACATTTTAATATGACAGGAAATGTCACCGGAAAAAAAATTTTTTTTTTTTTTTCATATTTATACTATGACTTTTGTTAAATACTGGAAAGATTCGATGAGATTTTCAAAGCTTTTAAATGTTTGCTATAAAATTAAAATTAAAATATTAAAATAAACATCGTATAATCATTCTTTCATTCTTTCTTAACTATCATTGCTAATTTATATGTACATTTTTTTTTCCATTCCAATTATTTTTATTAAAAATTGAGATTGTCATTTTGAGGCAGAGTAAATGATAGAAAGATTCGAAAATCAAAATTTAATTAATGTGAAAGGAATTATTCTATTCTTCCTTTGTTTCCAATTAAAATTTCACAACTTCATACTTTTCCCACTTTATATATCAATTTCAGTCTTTCTGTTTATCTTAAAGCATTGACTACTTAAATCAGTTTTGAGTCAAATTATCTCTTGATAGAAACAGATGCACTCAGAATTTATTCAGTTAGTCGGATAATGGATTATACTTTGAATTAGAAGTAGTAGTTGTGACAGGAGAAGAAGAAGGGTTAAAAGCAACTGATTTCGTGTTCCTATAGGTGCCTAAAATCAAATTAAACATTCATAATGTTTGGGCAACCTCAACAAAAATTTTTTTCTAAAATATCGACTTAATTAAGCAAAGTGTTTCTTTCATTTTTATCATCGGTTTTTTTTTTTTTTCTTAACATCATATATACAAAATTTTACAAATTCAAAAAACTCCAATTTATCTTTTAGAATGTATTCAGAAGAGTGACATGCAACAATTGCATGCTCTCTATGCAAGATGACCATGCATGAGCACATCTCAATGATATTAATTGTCGAACTTTTGCTAAGTTAGATTACTAATAACCTAATTCACCAAATGTTAATCAGATAATTCGTATGTTTGTAAATTCCAATTATCATTTCTTTACTCTTTTTATTTCAATTTCTTTCAAATACTGTATTCCATTTGAGGTAATAAAATTCCATTGTATCCTTCTTAATATTTTCATTGATTTTAAACTTTCGCATTGAGTAGAATAAAATTTCAGGGATATGATTTATTTTATTGTTTATTTATTTTTTGAAATAAGTTTTTTTCTCCGATGAATAATTATCAAAGAAGGCTTAATTTTCGAACAAATCATTCATTAAGCACTTTCGTATGTAATTATGTATGCTTCTCTTTAAATGTTTTGAACAAATTGCGAGAGAATCATTATGATGCATTCGTATCTAAAATTAAAATTTTCTGAATTTATAAAGAAAAAAATTTTATAACGATTTACAGGAAAGTGAAGAACAAAGGGATTATTTATTTCTCATCGTATTAATGATTTGTATGTATCGTGAAATTATTAATGTGACAAGTGAGCAGTTAGAGTAATTATTTTATGGGAAAAGTCTATTTTTATTTCTACGCTACGACAATTGTGTGATGGAATCAACTTTAACAAGAAATGCTACTTTATCCGATAGTTTTACTCTGGAAGAAGAAGTTATTTCATCGTCCGCTATTGCAATGCTAAATTTAACGGAAGCAACGGATACGACTGATGTAATGAAGGTAATCAGTGATATCTAATTTCATTTTTCTATTATTTCACTTGTTTACGTCTTTTCATTTAGTTATCTATTAAATCGATACATATTTTCTGACACAATTAGCAAAAGATGTGTTTTCAGTAACGTTGCTACAGTTTTTCATTTAATGCATGAATATCCTAATGTGATACTTTGAATGAACTTTCTCTTCCATTCAGTTAGCAAAGTCTAATTAATTGATCTTCACTGAAGGTGTTAAATATTTTAATTAACAAATGATATACTAAAAATGTTAATGATATGAGAGGATTAGAAGGATTATTTTAAAAATCATAAAAATTGCAAAAATTTCCAGATGCACTGGAGAATATGAACTGATTATCAGTGATACATAATAGATCCGTGGTATACACACAGTTTATGTAGTAAGTACCATTGATAGGAAATGATTGCCTATTATCGGAGATTCCTCAGAGACAGTGAATACCTTTTTAAGGATAAAACAAGGAAATCAAAGAAAAAAAAAGCTAAATTCAAATGCATTATCTGACAGAGGAAAGTATCCTTTCGGCACTCAATGAAATGCTAACTAAAATTGTCATCATAGCAAATTATGAATATCCTCAAAATTAGCCAATAGTTAGTTAGCCTGTTAATTTCTTCCCAATATTTGGCCAAAAAAATAAGGTAATTTCAATGTGGACTAGCAGTAACGATATCTGATGAGTGTTAAACGTGAAACTAACTAAGATTAATAATCTAATTAAAAATTGAAAGGTAAAATACTAAGCACGATGATTTTCATTTTTTGTTCTATTTTCGTCCCCTGCTATAATTCCATTTAATGCTTCTATTATTTTGCAGTTATCAACAAAAAAAAAAAAAATCAGTTTTAGTCTTTAAATTTAATTCTGTATACTTTAACTTATTTAAATAGAATATCAATAATTTTTCCTTGTTTGTTTACAATTGTTTAACTGCTACAAACTTGCAGAGTTTGTTTTTCCTTTTTTCTTTACCCTTTTAGCCTCAATTTTTCTCAAAATAACAATAGGAATATGAGGAAATTGTTTTCGCTTATGTTTTTGTTTCCCTACCCTTCAAATGAGAAGAAAAACGAAAAATTGATTAGCGCAAAAGATTTGTTTAAAATGTTAACTGTCAATTCAACCATCGCATTTAGAATTCATACTCTTTAATATGGAATAATCTTTCATGAAAAAGAATGAAAATAATAATAATAATACATTTTATAGAGGAAAGTATGAAGGATTAATTAGTCTAATTTTTAAACAGAATAATATTCGATCGATGTATTTATTTATGTTTTAACAAGTTAGGACTGTTCTTGTATTTTGAACTATGATCAAAGAAATAGGTAAAGTGAAGAGAAGAACAACTGATTATAAATTTTATGTATTTACAAGGGATTCAATTGCAGCATTCAATTGAAGCAAATTAAATTGTAAATGAATTAGAAAGGGATAATCTAATAAGATTATATTAAAAATTGAACCAATTTGAACCGAACTAAATTAAATTAACACAAATTTATAGATGGCAACCATTGGAGCACTTTTAGTTGTAATTATTATGGCATGTATCATTGGCAATTTATTTGTTATTGTTGCAATTCTTGTTGAGCGTGATCTCAAAACACGACCGCAATATTATTTGATATTTTCGCTCGCTGTTGCTGATTTATTAGTTAGTTTGAATTTTAAAAAAGTCTTTCAATATTAACATTAAAATTTGAAATTTTTGAAAGAAATTGAATCATTGTTCAGAAAAGGGAAAATTAAGATTATCGTGAGACGAAATTTCTCACCATGCGAAATTGATCTTTTGCCCTTTAACTAGCTTAAAATGTTAGTCATTAGATCATTTCCTTAGCTTTATCCGATTATTATATCCCTTATTATGTTACCTTTTCGTTCGAAGATCACTTTATTGACGCTGTCAATCACTAACTACATTATGATGAGATTGGATGTCGAAATTAAGGGAATGATGATTTCAAATATTTCCTTCGAAACAAACTTCACAATTTTTTCAATTTTCAGGTAGGTGTAATAGTGACACCATTAGGTGCCTGGTCAACAATAACACGTGTATGGACATTTGGCGTAGAATTATGTGATTTCTGGATTAGCATCGATGTATTAGTCTGTACAAGTTCAATCCTTCATTTAGTTGCAATAGGTAAAACAAATTATTTTTTCTGCCCATATATTAACTATTACATGACAATAAAAAAAGAATAGTAATCTAAAAATTTCTAAATTAACAATTTTTCAGCATTAGATCGTTATTGGAGCGTTACGGATGTATCCTATGTGCAAAATCGCACACCATATCGTATATTTGGCATGTTAGGCATTATTTGGCTCTTATCATCACTCATTTCATTGGCTCCAATGTTTGGCTGGAAAGATAATGATTTCTATCGACGGGTGATGGAGCAACATGTGTGCCTTATTAGTCAACAAATAAGTTATCAGGCAAGTTATCAAGCTACTTCACCAAAAGTTTTCTACTTTCTAATAGTTGTTATTTTATAAGACATCGTATCACATATGCAAATAGGTTTATCAGTCGAAGTAGAAGTAAATTTAGCATATAGCACTACTAATATATCATTAAATAAATGTATTTCTGAACTCTGTCTGTATCTCTCTCTCTCTCTCTCTCTCTCTCTCAACAACTGATGACTTCATCCGTTTAATTAATAATATCACTTGCATATCTGATTAACTTTTAACTACATTATCAAATGATTTAGCAAGGACAGATACCTTTGTCGTTATTATATGCAAAGTAATGAAAAGAACAAAGTAAAACGTAAAACTTTAAAAAGTGCTGCATAGGTCAAAGTTTATTTCCATTCAAACAAATAAATATATACCTTAATTGATGAGAAATTTTTCAATACTTTTAAATGTTTTTCTTTTTTTTTGTTCAATTACAAAGCATAAATAATGATGTATGAAGAGATGACACAAAGGACTGATATGATAAAATTGATAAGAAAGCATTTTGAATAGATCCTAACGATATATTTCTTTCAATAGCAATTTTTCAATCGATATTTTTCCCTTTTTTTTGGTGGAAGGAAAGTTTAAGAAGATAATTTATAATTAAAAAATTGAACATAAAAGATATAAGATGGCTTTAGTAAAACGGATTAGAAAATCGCTGGTCGTTTAAAAAGACAAGAGCTACTGCACTGAGTTAATTGTTTTCAAATTATAATAAATAAGCTCCAAAACAGAACGGCCTACTCTCGAAATTTAAAATTTTTTATTTTTACTTCGACAGTGACTGATATATGTCATGTAATTTTGTTTTTATCACCAAAAATGAGATGTAGGCCTACATATAATGCATCTATATTTATGTAAAAGATTGACTCCATTCCTATTTTATGATCGATATGGAGAATGATTGCAGAACATCTAGGCCAGAGTACATCATCCAGGCCAGATTATGGATATTAGGAATGCCCAGGGTATAGTTTTATGACAGCAAGTGGTCCATAATCAAATTAAGCGAGAAAATAATTATGACCAATGTAAATTATTCATGGAGAATCATTTCTTAAATTTTATAATTTCCTCCTTTATTCACCACTTCCTGGAAGTCACAAAAATTTTTTGTCATTTCGGAAGTATATATCTCGAAACTGTCGTATAATGTTGGACCGGAAAAACTCCTAATATAAAATATTAAAGAAGTAAAAGCAAATATGACTTCTGTTAATTGCTGAAATAATTATTAAAAAATGCTTGATCTTAATCCATTTAAATTCAATTAGCTGGTTGATATATGCATCAAGGAATTTCAACAAAGATCGACAACATTTATTTGAAATGTTACAAGTAATAAGTATATTTTCATGTCTGATCATCGTTTACATAAGAGTATTATTAAGTAAAGAGTAAGCCAATTACAGATATTTAGTACGGCAACCGCCTTTTACATTCCATTATGCGCTATTATATCCATTTATTATAAAATTATGCGTGCAGCAAAAAGCCGTTTCAAACGTGAACGTGAACGTCGTAAAACCGCCAATTATTCGTTTAAGGATGCTAAGTCTCAAGCGCAACGTGGGGACCTTCTGAAGGTGAGCATATTATTGTACAATTTAATGTTTCAAAAAAAATTTTTGACTTTAATTTAAATTATTTCACTTTCCCATTGCGGAAATGTTACGCATTCCAACGACAGTTACAACAAAAGATATCAATCATAATTAATACAAGTAATGACGCCAACCGATAAAGTAATGTAGTTTAGGAAATGAATAAATGTTATAAGTTTTGCATTAATTCAACAACTTGAATAAATAAGAAAATTGAGAATAAAAAATTCATCTGAACATTTTGGTGATCATTTGATGCATTATATACTATCAAATAATATTTATAGTCAGAAATGGAAACTAATCGAGACATGACAAATACAAGTGAAAAAGTTCCAATTAGTACTAATCCAACGTCTGAAGAACAACTCTCACTTGATGCAGTTGAAACTCATCTGGATCAATGTAATTTATAATCGAGTTCATTCATTTTCCTTATCATTTGGAAGATTTTTCATTATTGAAACCATCTAATTAGTAGTTTAATTAAAAAGCACACTTTGGCAGTTGAAATAATTCAGTGGGAACAAAGAAAAAGTATTAAGCATACAGTCGAGTCATTAGCAAGAAATTAAATAAACTTATAATAGCGATAAAATAGGTTCACAGGAAAGATGAAATAGATCATTTTATAATCAATCAATCATTGTTATTTTCATCTCGATCCCTTACAAAGTGAGAATCTTGTAGAGGTGAAATTAAAGTTTATGAACGAATAAAATTAAACTCAAATAAAAAGTACTATATGATGATCTCGTAGTGAATGGTAAAAGTCAAGAGAGAAAAATAAACATTTCTACGAGAAGGAAAAAAGGATGCTTCAAAGAGAATGCAGAAATGAAACGTGAACGTAAAGCATGGCGTACGCTTGCTATTATTACTGGAACATTTGTAGCCTGTTGGACACCATTTTTTCTCATATCTTTATATCGACCGATATGTCGTTGCCAAATACCGATATTGCTCGAGTCCATTACCAGCTGGTTAGGTTAGTATTAGTAAATTTGAAATTCTAATTTCATTAATCGTAATTTATGCAGAGTGATAAAAAATGTAACCAGTAAAATTTACTTTCATTCAAATTATAGGTTACTTGAATTCAGCACTTAATCCGATCATCTATACTGTATTTTCCAATGATTTTCGAGCAGCTTTCAAACGTATTCTTGCTCGACTGCTATTTCTCAAAATGCCACGATCACAACACCGATAACAGCAACGATGATTTAGGCTTCAAATTTCATCAGTTAGGGAGATTGGAAATTAGGAAGATCTTTCATATTTGGTGGACTTTAATATTGAAATTCGTTTGTAAATCATAGTATTGTATGTATCGATATGTATTCTTATGTTCATAGAATATATCCACAAGATCTCTTTATCGTACAATCTACACAGCCCGACTTTATGAAGTTGTTATTTTATTAAGGAAGAAAAATAATGGATGAGGAAGATATCGAAACACAACAGAACATATACCTGGTGGCTTGCAACAGAGTAAGAAGGTGCTACTACGCATCCATCAGACTGCTAATTATCGTAAATAATTGTGTTTTTTTTTTTTTCTTTTCAATGAATCATTCATTGATTACCGATCAGACCAGCAAAGGTAAAGGAAATATAGTAAGTATCCTGGACCCAAAAAAAAGAAATTGTTTGATATTATAAACTCAAATAACAATCAAATTATTGATGATTGTGAAGTAGACGACAACCGAAATTGTTAAAAATAACTCAACTGTTGTTCGAAAAATCTGAGAAAGTAGCAGTATCACTAATAAAATACCCCTAATGTAATAAAGTTTCCTGGAGCCTTAGATATTGATTGACTGAATCTTTAATCAAGCCGGAAGTTTTTAAAAGTCAGATAAATTCCACCACTCATATTATATTCATGATGACGTCCTTTTACTTTATTTACATAAAGACGAAAAGGTAAATGATTAATTACTTAGAATATTTTTATCCCTAATTTGAAATGAGCTCCAAAGTAGGTATTAGACAAGTAAATACAACCTCTTTTTTAATACTAACTTTAGCTCACTTTTCCTAATGTTAAAAAAAAATAAGTCGACATTAGCATTTCAAATTTTAATGGCAAGAAAAACGGCTGCAATAACACAAACAGCATCAAATTATAATTGGAATATTATTTTCAGAAAGAAATAAAATGATTAAAATCAAATTGAGCCTACAATAGACCAATAAATCAAAGCAGCAGGAAAGTTCCTTAAATGCATATTATACATGCTTCATTTGATTGCACCTTTTCTCAATGATATACCGCAATATCTTATATTCGGCACTCATCAGCGAGGGATGCAACATACTTACAGCTAAAAATTAGCACGATCATCACAAAGATGTTGTTAGACGTTCCTTTTTTTTCTTTTTTTTTTGTGAAAAAAATTTTTTGAGTAAAAGTTAAATCGAAATACACTAAGAATCCTTCGCTCTATTATATTCTGTCCTACTAATCGAAACTTTTCCCGCCAGTCTTTTTTCATCCTAACTCATAAAATTAAGTCTTTTCATTATAAATCTTTTTATGACAAAAAAAGAACAGGGCGAAGTTAAAATTATTTTAAAACAGAAAATTTTTGGTAATGGCCTTCTGCAGGAACAAATATAAAATGGAATGAAAATGAAACGAATACCAAAACAACGGAACGTTTCACATATGGAAACAAGCAGATGTTCACAGATGCACAAAATTAGAATCAAGAAAAAATAAAAAGATAAAGAGTAGCTATGAAAAACAAGAATAAAACCGGCAATAAATTGATTTAGTTCTTTTAATACCGGAAAATCCTGAAGGATTACTCATAAGACCCTAAAACTTTATTTATTTTAACCTGTGGTACATTATTACTGGTGCCTAATCTGATGAATGTATTGCTCCCTGTCACAGTTATAAAAAACCTGGTTATAACACAGCGTATTGAAATAAGAAATGTAATAAGTTGCTCCTTAAAATACATCACATCCATGGAACGGCAGCCAATAACTGCTGAAAGATAAAATCTGCAATTGAAAACCTACTGTTAGTATGTGGCCAAATTATAGATCATGAATTTTTCGACAACCAAAATCTTCAGAAAAAATCTTGGATTTGAAAGCCAAATTTCATAATAATAAAGAAAATAAAAGACTCCACACCACGCAATACAAATTGGCAAGGTATGGCAACATATCACCGCAACTTATCATTTTACTGGTCGACCCAATCGGAAGGTACCCATGCTGGCTCATGTTCTAATTTGTTCACTATGTTCCGTAACTGTTCGAATGAAGCTTCGAAATTAGCATTTGTCAGTACATGATCGAACATATGTCCGTAGATCTGGAAAAGCTGTTCACCAGCTGAGATCATTTGTTCAAATTCCGAATCTGTAAATCCTCGAACTGCTACTGGTGTTGATGTATTAATACCACCATGGTGATCAGGATCCGTAGCTTGCAAATTCCGTGCACGATGCTGACGTCGAGTTTCCTAGAAAAATATGACATGCAATAACTTCAATATCCATAATATTCTTACAGTCATCTATACAAATTCTTGAAAACAAATAGCGAAATTTACGAAAACTTAAGCATTAAAATCAAAAGTAACTAGCCAACTGCTTATAGCAGTTATGACTTGAAGCGTCACGAACGAATCCAAGTAAAAATTGGTCAATGAAATAATTCTCTGCTGTTAATATACCTTTAAAATATCAAACGGCGGTGGTTTAACAAAAATAACGAAGGACTTAAACACTTTGGAACGCAAAACCCGTAGTGCCAAAGGATGAGTATTCAGTACAGGTATGCGACCTGCAAATGAACTGAAATAATGTAACAGCATAACGATAACGTTTTCTTTTAATGTCTTTCCCATTTCTGATAAAAATCTGAATCCTTAATCTGTAATATCGTACCTTGCTTGATAACAGCATGAACCGAATCAGCAAGCGTACCATACAAATTTCCTTTATATTCACCATATTCCAAGAATCGCCCTTGTCTTATCCATTGTTCCATACTGTCGCGTTTTGCAAAATGGTAATCAACACCATCTTTTTCATAGGAACTGCAACCTATTGCTGATTGTTGGCCTTTCGTTTCATGAATTTCTTAATCGGTAATTTCTGTTACTAATTTCTGTTCTCCTCATAGTGCTTCTTATTCAATTGGAAATAAAAACAAATAGAGTAACACTGACTAATCATTTCCTCAGATTTTTCATTTCAATAGCTGATAGTTACAGCGAGCTGTAATTGGAAACATGAAACAAAAACGATCAAGATCAAAACGAAACTAAAGCAAGCAGTGATTCTGGTAAACCCACCTCGATGTTTGAAACAGTGTTCCGTTTAGTTAAATAATTTTCACGGAATTTTCCAGAGCCTCTTAAGCGCTGCCAATATTAAAAAAACTGTTCACGACGAAACTTTTTGTAATTAAAAAATATACCGTTGAGGACGACTGGTATGGGGCACACTTGTTGCATAACGATCACTGTTAATGGAAATTAGTCGTTTTTTCAGTTCATTACGCCCAACACCAGGAGGTCCAATTAAAACGACAGGCCGGATAAGAGATTGTTTTGGATAAAGTAGTGATACTGGTTCGTATAATAAACTGTCAATCTGAAATTAAAATAACTGAAATTAACTTAGGTTGGAAAAATAAAAGGCGAAATAATCTGTAATAAAAGTAGCGAAATGAGTTAATTTCGAAATGCAATAAATTTATCGAGTAAAATCTCAATACTTGATGGTTAAAATAACACTATGTGAGTTCAAGGAAAAAAGGAAAATAAAGGTTTCGTTAGTTGTACTGATGATAAAAGAAGCCTACTAAATGCTGAAAAAAATAATATTTACAGCTTTTGGTGGAAATAAAAAACCTCATTGCTAGCTTTCAGAGACTTTCGATTTCCACCCCTGAACTTTTCATTTTCCCTCAGAGTTCGATGTTTTTGTTGCAATTCTTCCGATGGGATGACACCCACCCGTTTTTTGAGCTGATTAACTGAAACAAGATATCATTCCTTCCTTATTTTGTTCAACAAAAAATATTGCACAAAAACTTCAAAAATGCTACAAGCAATAACGGAAAGAAGTTGCTTCAATCAAACAAAAACTGCAGTGTATGATGGATCTAACCGGCAGATGCTAATGGTAATGCCGCAAATGAGCCATGTCCAAGTGAACGTGCTTGCCACCAATGTTCATCACCTGTTACCACTAACTCCAATATTTCTCCCCGGGTGAAACAAAGAGCTGCTTCCGGACATGGATGTAAAGAATCCCGACTACCAGAATAATCGATCTATAATTAAAATCTGTACTCAATTCATCTACTGGATCGTCTAGAATCTTGCGCTGGAACACAGTTTACATCTTTCTCTCTTGTAAATTGATGAAAAAAAGTGTCAGTAATTCTTTTAAAATCCTTTTTGTTACTGACATATTCCTAGTTGAAGGATCAACCAACAAACACAACAATACAATTAAACGTAGAATAAAGAAAGTAAATGAATATTAAGACATGAAAATTACCAAAGCACGAACGTGTCGTGATTCATTCCACGCAATAGCTGCAGGTATTTCAGCGGGTTCTAATTTGAAAATGACGGTACCGTTTTCACTGTTTTCGTTACCCAACAGTTTGACAATTTCATTTGGACTCATGCCCGTAACACAGACATTGTTCACTTCCAAAACTCGATCTCCAACCTGTAAAGTTTAAAAACAGTGAGAATATCAAGCTTTCTCGAAAAAACGACATAAATTACAGTAACTTGTACAATTTCATCAGTCATAATTTTTTGCTGACAAATCCATCTATCCATCTATCATATGGAAAATGAGAATACAGAATTATTTGGAAATCTATGATAAACGGTGATAGAACTTTATTTCAACACGTTTTGTGTATTCTTTGAAATAACTAAAAAACATAGAGAAGACACCGCTAAAAATGAAACTGTCTACGCTAACAACGAATTTTAAATTAAATTAAGTAGCAATATCTATTCTCACACTAAAAAAAAATTACCCAAACCTGAATATTGCCGCTACGATCAGCCACTCCTCCAGCTATAACACGGGCAATATACACTCTTCCATCAGTATCACATTTTATGGTAGCACCAAGCGCTTCATTACCTTTTACCAATCGAACCAGTTTAACAGCAATACCATCATCGTCATCAACTTCATACGGTATTTCTGGTAATTGTGGCAAATAGGTACGGTTTGAAGTAATATCATATACGGAGAATAGGCTCTAAAATTTTAACAGTAGTAATGATAAAAGGATTTCTGACCATTTAATAAAATTTGGTCTAAATAATTGGTCAAAATATACAATCCAAGACAGGTCTGCTTGATATAACTATGCTCGAGATCGGATTACGTATCTACATCTTACAAAGGTTTATTCTTAGGGTGTTAGTGATTAGATGAAATTTCAATTCTTATAAAAGGTAACTGATGCCGCCACCTTAATAATTGGTTTGGAGAGAAGTGAAACAAGTTGTTGCACTGCCACTGATGGTGGCGCTGATTCCTCCCATTCGTATAACAATGAATCAACTATTTCGGTTAATATACTATCCCTGAAAACCGAATTTCATTACGGTCACATTACAAAACACTGGGTTTTTTTCAAATCGGAAAATTCTAGGATGCGTTATCTGGTTTTCCATTCTTTCAATAGGTAACGCACTTTCCGAAAAGCAGGAACTCCGGCAAGCGACATGATATGGTAAAATTCAATTAAGATACCCAATTCGAGAAAGATGTAGACCACGACCGACCAGTGTTCTGTGGATTACAACAACACGTTTAAGATCGTCGGTTGTTAAGCGTTTCTTCCGTTTACCAAATTCATCCTCAACACAATCCAGGATACATTCATATGCTTTCGCAAAAGCTTCGAACGTGACAGGCGTTGTATCCATCCGCCGTCGCCTATGATAACTAATCAAACATCGGTGCCTATTCAATAAATCTTCCAATAAAGCTGAAATTTTATAGAAAACTCATGAAATTGTCAAGAAATAAAGTAATTACATGCCATAACTGTTGGAGGAAACGTTGCTTACGCATTGTAAAATGTAAAATGTAGCTACGTATACTACACGTCTTGCTTACGCTCCTCGTAAAATATAACTACATATGAAACATATCTTTCTCGCGCATTGCGTAATAATTACGCATAATATACGTCCACATAATCACAACCGAAGATGATAAACTTTCCTAATTCATCGCTAAAACAATCGGGAAAAATATGAACTCCTACAACGGTGAAGAATTGTAAATGACTATAATCCACCGAAAAACATTCCGGAAATGGTCATACACTCTTACAGTTTACCAGAATTACAATCCGGCAAGAAATTCATCACTGGTTATAGTGACTTGAACCTATTTCCAAACCACGCAATCAGAGTGCACTATTCTCGCGCATGCACGAAATGAAATTTTTGAACTGTTTCGTGCAGCCCATTTGGAAAAATGAAAGGAATTGGGATTTGGATTTTTTCAAATTTCCAATTGAAATTTATGAATTGCAATTACAAAATTATAAGTTATTTTATAAGTGGCAATTACAAATCAAATCAATTTTTCTAAATATTATGGAACGGTTGCTTCGCTTAACCGGTTTTAATGGTGTATGTTTACAAAATAATTCATACAACTTCAACGATCCTACTTTGATCTAAGACATGTAAAATTATGTAGAACGTGTACGTATAGCTTTGAATAGAATCACGTCCAACAGCTAGGCCACAAGATCAGCATAATATGTCGGGCTCATATTACACAGCCATATACTATTAGAATCCCTTGCAAGATCATACTCAAATCATCTCAAACTGAGAATATCTTATAACCGAAGTCATCGTTTTTATCAATTTGATCTGAATATTTTTCGTCGCATTACATGGAATTCTGGGAGTATACTTAGACGATGAAAATTTTCTAAGAAATGAAAAACATTTCTGATTTGTTATCCAATGGATCAATTATTCCTGGATAAATTTTATTCCAATTTTGAACTGAAATATGAAATAACTATAAATTATTGTCATAATGTTGTGACATTGATGATGTCAATTGTCGAAATATATTGCAGTTGCCGAAAGCAGCACCTCAAGATATATTAAAACATCCGGATACCGGTGAAACCCTATATGTCTCCTCACTTGCTCTTCTTAAGATGCTTCGACACGGTCGTGCTGGTGTTCCTATGGAGGTAGTGTTACTATTAACTACCAAATGTTTGAAATATATTTGACCATCTAACGATAACAATAAGTGATAAGGAAGGAATAATCTAAGATCCAACTTCGAATAGTTGTATTACTTCAGGTATTATCAGGTAGATAATCAAATGATTGAATTGATAGTATCAGCATTGCCGCATGGACATCCTGAGTGGTACTTAATGAGAGTTATTGATTAATATTGTAGAAAAGGTGAGGTAAACAAGGGTAGGAATTGAGAGAAAGTGATTCAAGTGATATGGCTAGAAGTCTTCTTAATGACAACATAATTAATTATGAAAAGATCTCAGTTAATATCTTCAATTCATCAAACGCTTGACCTCATTTCAAATTTTCATATACTTTAATCTATGAATCAATAATAATCGATTCATATAATTAACTGTGCAACGCTTACTCGGCTTGATAATTATTGTTAATTGTAATTATAATGGAATCTTTAGGTAATGGGTTTAATGCTAGGCGAATTTGTGGATGATTTTACGATCAATGTTGTTGATGTATTTGCTATGCCACAATCTGGAACAGTATGGAACAGAATCTTCTTTGAAAAATACTGTATGAGAAGTAAGATGGAAACGGAGAGGGCGGGGAAGCCAGAACGGAAGAAGGAATCAGTCCGGCAAGATAAATAAGGATTTTAAGATGGCAAGGGAAGATTTGATACTTTTCTACTTTCTAAATTTACCACTGGAACGTTGCTACTAATAGCTCTTATTATGTCTGGGCGATCTTGTCAGCTAACTCAGGAAAGAAGCATTGAAGTTGATTTAAAAAAAAAAAGTCCTTTCAATACCCACTTTATACTGTACTGTACATCGACTTTCTTTAGTAATCAGTAAATTTTTGGGGTGTATCTGTGGAAGCGGTTGATCCGGTATATCAGACCAGAATGTTGGACATGTTAAATCGAACAGGACGAGCTGAAATGGTTGTCGGCTGGTATCATTCACATCCAGGATTCGGTTGTTGGTTATCCGGTGTTGATATCGCCACACAGCGAAGTTTTGAAGCTCTCAGTGATCGTGCTGTTGCTCTCGTTATCGATCCAATACAATCGGTCAAAGGAAAGGTAAACATCTTTTAAGTCTGTTCTTTTATCATTAAATCATTGAAAGATATCATCAAAACAAGCCATATTCTAATTGTTACTTTTAGGTAGTAATCGATGCATTTCGTACTGCTGGACCAAATACTTTGGAATTTAGTTTTTTGGAAGGTACCCAAAAGACACTAGCACCCACTCAAGAATCACGACAAACTACTTCTAACTTGGGACATTTGATGAAACATTCCATTATTGAACAACTTCATGGACTAGGCAAAAGGTTTCTCATTAGTAGTTTTTTTTTTTTCAACATAATTTTCTCTTAAATTCCACGAGTTCTTGAAAAAAATTCCAAGTAGTTCAAAAGTTAGAACTTAGAAAATGAAAACAATTTAAATCAAAGAGCTCTTCCGATTATGATGCGCTTTATTTCGCATACAACTTTAATTTTTGAATTTAATTCACGACATTAACCTATTTCTTCCACTCAATGCATTCTTTTATTAGTTAATTCAGTGCTTGACGAAGTTTTTATTTTTAAATTTTAGTTATTATTCAATAACGATAAACTTCAAGTTAACAGTTAAAGAGCAGCAAATGTTGCAAAGTGTACACATGAAAAATTGGGCTGAAGGATTACGACTGAATAGTTTCGAAAGTGCGGCAAAAAACAATTTAGCAAATATGCAAGAAATGGTTAAAATGATCAACCTTTACAACAAAGTAATATGAATTTTACCTTAAATTTATGTTAGCCTAACTTTAATAAGAACAGAAATTGGAATGAAATCAGGTAATTACAAAGAAGAGGATATTAACGGGAAATCTGAAGTAACCTTCGTACCACAAGAACTATTCGATTCCATTTATTGCACAATATTTGGCCATTAAGTGGACTTAGGATTGGTTTGTAATTCATTGCTGGTTGAGAAATCAAGAAGTTTTGTGGAGAATTTAGCAATGCAAATAGTAATATCGTTTCAGAGGATCAACATAAAAGTTCAACTTAGGCCTTGTTAAGATGAACTCATATCTTCGTTGTGATGAACCACCGATGATAATTAAGACACTGAAAAATATTTAAATTCTAAACATTTAAACTTTGTTTTTCTTGTTATGGAAGAACTTTTATTCCATTGTGAAGTTTTTTTTTCTACAATTATTAAATATTTGAATTTCGTGATTTCATCGGCCATGAAATTTTCGAAATTAAACTTTGAGAAATTCGAAGAAAAAGAAAAAAGAACATCCTCTATCAAATTAGTAGTCAGGATTTTGATTTTTCTGTTACCGTATTGTAAGGTTAACTGGACATGAAGTTGAATCTTTTATAAACTGCTTATGAGGAGTTACTCATTCTGTTTATATTCTTAGATTTCAATTAAAATCAATTTGTATACAATTGAACCTGTAACAGTTGAGGGTTATCTTTCTTAAAATCAGGAATTGTGCATAATACCGAAAAAACCACGCAATGAAAAAGGAACAGAAAGTAAAACGGAGAAATCAAAGGGAACGGAAACTAAAACGGAGAAGTCAAAAGCATTATCAAAAGGTGAAATTGAAGTAAACCAAGTTGGTCATTTCGATCCGAAACGACATCTTGCCACTATTGCAAATGATTTAATGAAGGATAACATTGTACATGAATTGTGTTCCATGATCGATGCCAGTGCTTTTCAATAATTACCTTTCGAAATAAATTCAAATTCACAGCCATATTACAATTCCTTCACTTTTCGAAAATGCTCTTTAAAAATTGTGTGACTTCCATGATGTATGCAAATTTTGAATTTCTGACTTTTTCTTGTAATTTCATTTCAATAAAACTTCAGAATCTGTTACTTTAAGTGTAGGATGGGGGATTAGTAATCATCAAAGTCCCCGCACCGTAGAAAAGTTCGATGCGTGAAAATAATTGTTTTCGATTTTTCCGCAAATGATGTTAAAGTCTTTCAGTAATTACGGAAACATACACTTATTTTCATCTCCCACGAAAGTTAACGAGCAGAACTGAAGCTCTTATTTTCAACTTCATTCTTTATCTGCTAACTTTATACCTAAAACTTATGATTCAAATTGAAATAAGTTTATTATTTGAGTTATAGTTATAATTTCGAAATGAAAATGAATACATTCGTATTCGCATTTATCGCACTTATACACAATATAAATATCATTATCTTTCAAAGGATTACGTGGTACAAGATGGTAAAAGGCAGGTACGTAGGTGCGGATAACAGAAATAAATGTTACAGCTGGTTATTCAAATGACTAGGCAACAGAAAAACCTGAATTGTAAACCAATAAATCAACATCATGGACAAATTTATCACGTAACGAAGTAGTGGTTTCTCACTTATTTTAAAATTTCTCAGGTTTTACGAAATCATTAATTATGAAGCTAAAGTTTCAAATTGAAATATTAGGGATATGATGAAAGAGATAGAAAGGATAGGCATACTTTGGTGTTAAATAAAGCAATATTAGTATCATTATTTGGTATAAAATAGATACTTTACTGAACAACTGACAAACTGATCAAACATCCTATAATTTAAAAAGTTTTTGATATTACGACTCTCAGTTACGATATTTAAGGAATTTCAAAGAAATACCTTTGGCCTTCAAAGATACCAAAAGTAAATTTATTCAATTTTCATTCATTAATTTCATTATAAGAAATATTTCAAAAAAAAGACAGGAAAATAAAATATTACCACGAAACCAACATAAGTGATAAAGAACGTGTTAATGAAGTTTAGAAACGAGACACTTCAAGAGATTTGCGGTTTTTTAAGACACCGAACGATTTCTGGAAGCTTTTTTTGAAACTTTTGAAGAAATTTTCCGACCAGTTTTCCGGAACCGTATCGTAAATATCGACTCGACTAGTATTCTGCAATCGGAGAAAATAGAAAATTAATCGTCTTTAGATTAATATTATCTTTTATTAAGAAATTCCATAAAATCCTTGGAAATCACTAAGAGTTGGAGCAACATTTTTAGACTTTGATAATGCAACGATTACATCTTTAGTAATCTTGAGTAAAGTTCGTAAATTGAATTATTTTTACAGCTTTTAAATCTGAATAATTCTGACTTTGTAACACATCTTTTACTTTTAGTAAGAATTTCACTATCAAATTTATACCTTTTCATTTGGGTCAATGTACTGGCCTCCATTCATTTGCGTATACGATGACAGGTCATTTATATCTGAAGAAAATCACACATCATTACCGAATAGCGATAATTACGATAATTGCGCAATATACATTAAACAGGAGCAATTCCTTAATTACCGTTTATCTACAGTATTACAACTTACTCCGGCATGATCATATTTTGCTTATGTATTATTTTGATTTAATTTGTTTGTGCCATTTCTATCCATTCTAACTTTAATTCAATATAATGTAAGTGTAATATTTCATATAATCTATATGAACTCAGTTTAATTCATATAGATTCAAATTTCAATTCCATTTTTAGCTACAACCATTGATCGTGTTTTTCTTCATTGCATAATTTTGAACTGCAAATTGAAAGCAGTAAAAAACGTTACCATTTTAATCAATTATCTAACTAATTTCTGATTAAGTCTCTATTTGAACTTTTAAATAAAAATACTACAGTTAGATCATAGGTAATTTCATTACTGATGATTGAAAAGAGATAAGGAATTTTCAGTAGTAATTCAGAAGTAGAGAAATACCGGAAACGAGAAAATGACTTAAATATGTGTTTTTTTTTTTTTTTCTTAAGAAATCCAAACGCAAAATTATAAAAACTAAATTAGTAATCATAATAAAATAAACAACAATGATATATTAGATGACTGAAAATGCAACAGCAATCATTTTAGGCAATTTCGAAATTTTTAAAAACAGAGAAGTATTTCTTTAAATTTTTGTTGATATAAATCATAGATTCGAGATGGATTATACATTCATAATTGGGACATTATTTATGTTCTTATTGATTTGTTTCCATTTCTTCTCAATTTTTTTTTTTTTTTTTTCATTTCATTTTGTATTATCTTACCTTCATTTGCACCCAATTTTCTGTTAAATTTATTACTTTCACCTTTCGTACTAAATTTTCATAACATATCATTTAGTACTTCTCCTCATTGTTGCCACTTTAATACGACAAAAATAGGACAATGTTTTCATGTCGATGATTAGCCTGCTTAATTAATTTAATTATCATCTATAAACTTCCAGTCTGATTACATGTCATTTTTTTTTTTTTTTTTTTTTGTTATAAAAGAAATTTCATACTTTCGCAAATAATCTTTCAAGATTACTTACAACCATTAGCAGTCAATTTTGAGGAAGATCCATTGGTTTTCTGAAGTGTCCGTACATCTCTAACTGGCAAATTGATTACATGACCATATTTGATATCATTTACCGGCTATAATATAAATTAAAAATATAACTTTCTAGAAGCTAAATGAAGAATGATATGGGAAAGGATGAAAAACAAAATACATACCTGAAAGAGATTACGTACATGTGAACGACTATTCCGCCTACGTCCTGATGGAGCGGTCTGAATAGACTTTGTTGTTGGAGCAAATGAAACCATCTTGGAGGAATCTATTGTAAGGTTCTGATGTGGACTACATGTATCAGTCTTCAAAATTCCCTGCATAGTGCCTAAAGATTAGCTTATTTATGATAATAATGCATACTTTTCATTTGTAATATTATTAATGTGTATAATGCGACATTTTCATATATTGATAATAACAGACAATATGGCTCTTAAGTGGATTAAAGCCACTGCTTGGCTATTTTTTTCTCTTCTTATGATCAATATATAACCGTATCAACCAGTGGAACACTTGATAATATTGGGGCGTAGTAAACTATCAGATAGACAGTACTAGTGATATAGTTCGTAAATGTTGAGGATATGAAACTACCGGATAACGATACTAGTGATGTAGTTCGTAAATGTTGAGGATATGAAACTACCGGATAACGATACTAGTGATGTAGTTCGTAAATGATGTGGATATAATATAAACCTCGAAGTGTACTGAGGATTAGTAAAAAGAAAATGAACAATGGCTAGTTGATTTAACAGGACACTAAAAGTGAAATGGAGAGATTGATATACAGTAATCTATAGGCAATTGGAATAATGGAAAAGAATAATGAAAATGCAAAATTTTCATCAGAATTGATGGAATTATAGTAAATCCGAAACTGTGAAACAAAAAAAAAAAAACATAGGAAACAAGGTCAGTTGTTTACCGTTGACCTGAATTTGAATTTCATCGTATAATCGGCGACCATTCGTCCGTGATAAAATTACTACATCCGGATGATCCGGTTCAACGGTTAGCCTTATCGACGAAACAGCAAATTCACCCCATTGTTCTGCGAAATAAACAACAGTTATCTGTAGTTCATGATCATCCATTCATTTTACATGCAGGTTTCAATTCGGAAAATACAAAAGCAATTTTTCTACTTATTCATTTTAAATGTAACAGAGGAAAAATTTCTACCACCCAAAAAAAAATTATGCAAGTTTTGTAAAGAGTGTGGGGAAAAAAATTGTCAGTACTCTCAAGTCGACGGCCTTCAAAATGACAATAATTCGAATAAGTCACAAAAATTGATAATATAAATTTATGGAATTCTTAAATAAGAGTTCGAGATTTTCTGAGAAGTTTCATTACTTAAAAACAAGTGAAGTAAACGAACCGCAATCAGCAATTTGCAAGATGATAGCATGCCTCCATGCAGCAATATCTTCCTCACTATCCGATGTTAAGATAAACTGCTTGTCTCGTTTTGTCCCAGCCAAATAACGGTCTGAGGTAACAATAATACTACGTTGATGTTTACATGGTAATACCTTTGAATCCTGCAATTTTCAACAGAAAATTAGATCAAAAGTTTGTCTTAATTCTTAAAAATTTGATCATTTTTAAATTGTATTTTTCTTCAGAAATGTAAAGCAAATATTTATTCAATAACGTGACTGGAAGATTAACTGCAGGATGAAAAATGGAAAATGAATATTTCATGGTATAGTATCGAGAACTTCAAGTATACGAGTAAAGACTGATTGTATTTTATAACAATTAGTAAACTTTCTCTTGATTTACTGCAAGGTTGTATTTTTCCCTTCAGAACCACTTAACCCACGTATGCAAAAGTGATTCATTAACACCAACGGATATCGCCAATAATTATCAGCATATACACTTTTTTTTGTTTTAATTTAAGCCATTTCTAGTGCTGACCCCATTGCTATGTGATGTATGCTAACGCAACCCGCTCGCGACGTTGTCGGTGTAGCACAAAAGTAAATCTCCTTTGCTCAAGTATTCCATTGTTTATAAGATGACAGTATTATTAGCCTAGGCTTGTCCATTTGGTAAGTAATTTAAACAAAAGAAGACAATGGAAATAGAAATAAGGACAAAGAAAGGATGGTATAAAAATGAGTTGCAAAGAGTAGATGGGGTCATTGTTATTATTACCTTCATTAAAAGTGAAAACTAATGGATCGGATCACCGACGTTGGAGGTAGTACGTGGAATTGTTTGCGGAAATAGCCAGGAAGTTTCCGCAGTAAAAAATGGATTGAGCGGATCATATTGAAGAGTTTCAATAACAGGTCGAATATAGTAAGGGTTTAATTTTCTGTGCTATTAGTGAACTTCTTGTGCATCTTCCCTGACACACATTATTGATTAAAATTTCTAAATTTCTCACAAATAATACATAATACTTACCTACCTTGTTAATATAAATGTGAAGAAGAGCTTGATCCTGTGAATGTAGTGAACTGCTTGTTGAACATCGTAAAACACCAGCCTGCAGAAAATTTTGCAATTTTTAGAAGAAATTTAATTTGATTTTTCTACTTTTTCAAAATCATTACTATAACTTATCTTCGTTAAGTGCGTCTGATACAAACCTGTAATCTGCAACGCATATTCTGATACAAATAATCATAACCCACAGGTTTGATTGTTAAGATACCATCCGATAGAGGCATTGCTACTGAATTTGGTTGGGCAACAATTCGACATCGAATATGGCCATATAATGGTGGGCCATGGTTAGCCGCTGTAATGTAAAATGCTAATAATAATTTCGTATATATAGAAAGTAAGCATAGAAAAAGCGATGTTTTAATAAAATATCGAATATTTCACTTAACAATTTATGCAATGAAACTTGAAGCCAAGTCCTATTTTTTAAATTTTCTTTTATTTTATTAATGTAAACATAGCTGAAAAGTGGGAAATTGCTGAAAATGTACTTCAAATAGGATCCAAACACTCTTCTCATTACTTCCAGAATCGGTATGGTAAGTTTTATTGCATCAGTCACGACATAATATAAGTGAGGACGAATTTAATTTTTTAAAAACTTCAGTTTCGGTTCTATTCTTTTTTTTTTTTTTGTTAAATTCCATGTCAGGATAAGGACGATGATCAATAGTTCATGGCAATGGATTGATAAAAAAGTTGAATTTCATTTCACTGTTTGCTAAAAAATTAATGCTGATTTGAGGTTTAAGTTTTAAATTTGTGCTTTTGGAGTTTCAAATCCGAACAATTAATCAATTACTGACGAAAGAGGTCGTACGGAAATAGTAAGAAATATGAGAATGGTTTAATAAATATATATTCTTATCAATCTATCAAATGGATTTCAATGAGTACCATTTGGTGACAGATGAAGGTCATAAATTCCGGGTTTTGGTTTCGCATCACTCAAAGTCAGTGTTGCTCGACCTAACAGATGAAAATATTTATTGTTTGAACTATCCTGACTGCCACCATTGCTGCCACCTTCACCATTCATTAATGGATCAAGTGACATCATATCATCGCTCAACCAGCTTGTCTTCTAAATTTTACCAATTATTTGAGAAACTTGCCTTCGTAAATTTTTTAGATTTGAAAAAATTGAAAAATGCAGCGCGCTAAAAGAAGGAATAACTAACATAATTAGCGCCAAATCGTCGCCCAAATGAACGGGTTAATTTCTGTTTGAATGATTGATTAGTATCACCACCATCAGTTCGTGATGCATACAGCTGAATTTCAATTTCGAAATCCACCGGCTGATTTTCGCTAAAACTTCCATGAATTTTACTTCAATATCGCATCAAAATCAAATCAAACCCTTGTATTCTCAAATCCTGATCATTCTGCAGCTAATAACAAATTCGCTGATTTCTTTCTGACTTCATACCTCAAAATAAAATTATGAATAGTGATGAAAATATTTAAACACTTCTTAAAAGTTATCTTTCCTCGTAAAAAATATAATTTCGAAAAAGCAGTATATATATATATATATATATATATATATATATATATCAAAAAATGAAGTATGAAATTTCAAAAAAAAGAGGGAAGTATAGATTTGGTTTTTCAGATAATTTTAAATAATGAACAAACAAGATGAAGGAATCGGTAAATGTCACATCGGTACATGTACGATCAACGGATGTTACAATACGGCTATCGTTGACATTATTAGTGGCTTGAAGTGCCACAAACATCGAATACACTTTACCTTCTAAAAAAAAAATCTGATGATCAACTCTGAATTTACTTCATTAACAGGTGGGATACATTTTGTTGAATGGTTATTTTATCTATTAGAATAATGTTCAAGTTGTTTTACGATGAAACGATTTCATATCAGATATGATGACAGAAGTAAGCTAAGCAACATTTTTGAAGATAAAAATTTAGGAGAAACTCGAATAAGCAGATAAATTAGCCGAAATTTATATTTCATTAAATATTCTAAGTGAAATTAGCTTAGATGTACCAACAAAAACTTCTCAGCATATTAAAGATTGATTTAAGTTTAGATTTTCCTGAATTTTGACTGATTCGCAAAAAACAGCTTATTGAAAACTTCGAGTTTAAAAATTTACAAATTCGAAAGGATTAAAGTACTATTTAATTACTCCAAAAAATAAAACACGTGATAAATGACAAAACACGCACATACCTCCACGTGTTCCGAAGTGTTCGTCGCTATTCCAAGCTAACGGCACTGATAAATGAGATATACCAATTCGAGCTCTGCTTGGACCATTCGACAAGCTTGAAATACGATGCACTTCTCTCTCTCCAACACTATAAATTTTATTTCTAATAACGAATAAAAAACTCCAAATTCAATTATAAACAAAGATTTGTAGAATATTTAAACTTAACGAGAATTGATAGACAACATTGAATAGCAAAGGTTAATTTCTTTTTTTTTTTTTAACAAATTTAGACATCCGTCTGTAATAATACTAACACTAAAATAAAATTAGAGATTACATTGTCAATTTCAATTAAAAATTAAATGTCAACTACATGAAGATGAAAGTATGAATGTGAAACATACTCTACGGTGGAGATTTTTTGATGTGGTAATTTGGTAGGTAATACAGTTATGCCTGACTGAGAATCTCCTACAAGAATGGATACGGTACCATCACTCTTATCCGCCATGTTATCGTTCCAGTACAAATTTTTTTATAATTATGCCATTTTGTAGATAGCTTCATATCCTTACTGCCACATGCTTTATTAAATTTCTAAAAAGTTCTAAATTTCCATTTGAGCAAAATTATCGCAAAAACACACACAACGATCTATAATTATGTACAATGCCGGGAAAACTTGTTTTGCAATATGAGCAAATAAATTTGGAATGAATCTGTCTATTTCAAAATTTCAAATGCAAAGAGCAAAGGGAGGTTGGGAAAGCCAATATCAAATCATTATAGGGTATAATCGTCAAAATGCAGTTGCAGGATTTGTTTATATGGTACATTGCTCGATGTAAATAAATATTCAGCAGTTTTGTAACATTACCTATTTATACCTCTTATAATGCTGGCAATCATAAATGATAATTGAAAATTGATACTGATACAAATTTCCTACAAAATGAAAAAAGTGAACTCGAAAAGTAATTAATAAACATATGCATTACAAAAAGTTTATTGAAATACAACGCTAATTTCCGTTCATCAACTTATATGATTTAAATATTTAGTGATAGAAAATTTCCTCTTTCTTTTAAAATCTAATTTAAGACTTAATAAAGTTAATAACATGCTGATAGTATTTCAATCGGAATTCATCATGATAACATGACAAGTCCAAAGTGGCATCTTACCGATTCAGGTTTCGGTTAGAGAAGTGAAAACTGATTAATTTCCCTTCTCATCTACCCTGATGAAATAGATTATTACTGATAATTATAGTAGAAGAAAAAAAGAAAATTACTCGCATCGTTAATTTCATTCGAAAAAATATCATGGATGTAAAAACAATTATACATATAAAAAATAAACACATAATGATGATAATTTCAATCACAATCAATGTTCTTCCTATTGATACAATGAAATGCAAATTGCAATGTTAAATGAACTAATCAAATAATTTCTTAGTAAACTTTAAAATGAAGTTGACATTTGCCTTCTATTTATTGATGAATACTTATCCGATAGTTTCGGTAAACTTTCTCTCTCTCTCTCTTTCTCTCTCTTCCCTATGACCTTCTTTAGGAGGAAGAAAGCGTGTCACACAAAATTGGTCGATTTTACCTCTCAAATTCAAAAGTCATTAAAAAGTACATCAACACGATAACCCAGCTCATCCACACCAAACATCAAGAAACATTTGCTTTCATCGTTGAACGAAGTTTTGCTTTTTTTTTCTATGATTCATTCAATTTTACGATGATCTTAGCCCAATTTCTGGACAAGAAATTTAATAACACCTTCCACTCACAATTATTTTGTTTCAATTGAGAAATTTTAAGCAGTTCGAAGGTTAAATGTCTGCAGTAGGTATAATTCATAAAAGTTGGTCAATTGAATGCTGAAAATATAGCAATTTTTTGCGGCATTTATATTCATTTTTTTACAGTCCGAAACCTAGTAAGACTGTTTTATTTTATAGATTTGGAACCTACTACTATCTTATCATCTAAATCTTGAACTTCCGACTTTTTTTTTATTGAAATGTTGAAAATAAAATGTAGTCTGAGGACTGGATATGGAAATGAATTTTCAAAACAATAAATCAAATAGAAATCCTTTTTGAATAAACAGAAAATCCGTTTGACAACAATGTGAAACAATAACAAATAATGTTATGTATAAAGGCATACATGATACACATGCAACATTTTCCGGAAAAGAGGTAAGGAGTAGTAATACACTCTTTATATATATTTTCAAATAAATAGAGAAGATAATTAAATTAGCGGACAGCCATGGCTAATTTCTTATTCAAAGTTCAGTGAGATAGCACTTTTCAAGAGTCTAAGGAAATAAGTGGAATATTTAGTGGACAGCCATCAACGAGACAATAAATGGTTGCACAAAGTTTAATAATATTCTCGTAAGAAGCAGAAATTTACGACAAACATGTCCGCGTTATTGCTTCTCCGATAAAACATTCCCCGCTACTACAGGGAAGACAAGGAAAACGAAGAAAAGTGAAAATATATTCAAATATTTTGTGAATTCTCACGAAATCGCCAAATTATGCACTTCTTCTTCTCATCTTTTTTAAATTTTAACTTAGATACGAATACAGAAAAACGGATATCATTCCGCATATCGTTCTAAATAAACAATAACAAAAGCATTTTCATTCTGTGATACAATGTATCTGTCATTGGTCGGAGAATCATATGCGGGATACGGTGTTAAATTTTCTTGTGCAAAAGAAGCTTACAGTATCAATCAAATTATTCCGCTTACTTCACGCAAATTTCAAACTTCCGGATTTTAACGGGTAAAAAATTATGGAGTATTGTCGATTTGCTTTCAGCAAGCATTCAAAGATATGTCCAATGATAAGTTTAAACACAAAGATGAAATGGTATTACAGACATTTTGTTGAAAGAATGAAAGAATTCAAGAAATGATCGATGAGTAAACAAAAATTTGTTTCGTTTTGGAAAAATGGAAAAAAAAATTTTGAAAAAAAAAAGGTCGACAAAGGAATAAGTGTGTCAATTTAATAATGTGTAATGAAAGTAAGGTGATAAATGCTAGTGGACGATGGTCTTGTCATTAGTAGTAGCATTACCTTTTTTGATGTATCTTTGGATTATATCAAATAATCAGGTTGATAGCAATGGGTCCATTGCATCATTTCAAAGATCATAATAAGTTTTAACATAATTCTGTTTAATTCATTTGCTGATTGAACAATTGATATTCCAAAAAAGTCTTTCATTGCACTTTCTTTTTTTTTTTTTAAATCGATTCGATTTGTTATATCACTTAACCATATAAAGTTAGATAAAAGAAATCAGTTTAATGGGAAAATTTGATTAAAAAACATTGAAACTATCTTGCTAGCTATTATTGGAACTTCCAACAAACATATTTCACTTTCTCATCCGATTTTCTAAAATTAACTGAAACTAACTTCTATAATGATGGGAACATAATAAAAGAACGTAATAAAATTTTAACATTGCTTCCATCTGTTGTTTATTACGAAAATTTATATAAAAAAGAGGAATTTCTGATTTTTTTCGGTTGTGAATTTCTAACCGGAAGTTCAGAAAGTTCTGAAATAATATATAATTCCTAAAATTTACGAGAGATAATTTAAGACAATTGGAATGTCTGCAAAAATTAGAAAAATAAACAAATACGGAGTGTGAAATTCATAAAAGGGAAGGTTGGAAAAACAAAAAAAAACATAGTGCAAAAGCAATGGCTGGGAAATTTAGGAAACGAAGACCATCTTTAATATCTGGCATAGGTTTCCCGGTTTCTGGTGTGGGTTTTCCGATTATCTTACTGTATCCGATTAAAATAAACTGACCAAAATGTACCCCTGCAGTAAAAAATTTTTTAGCGAAATAAATTGCTAGGAAATGGCCAGTGTTCAAAACAATATAGTCAAGCAGAGAGAGAGAGAGAGAGAGAGAGAACAATAGGGACGATTCCAGGTCATGAAGAGGTCACATCACCCCTTCACGTATCGATCTCTAATTTATTTGCTTACCATATCTTATTTGAATTGCTATCACATAATAACAAATCAAACTCTCACTAAATTTTGAAGTCTCTTCAAACTAAATTAATCACTTCAATCAATTTGAAATGACTTCAATTCGATGCTTTCATTATTCTTTCACAAATAGGCAATGTTGAGTGGAAGAAGAGAAATCCTTTTTCACTTCTCTAAACTTTTTTATGAAGTATTGTTTATCTATCGATATATGTAAACAAAGAAAAGACAGCATTTATCACCCAACCGATAAGATGGAAAAGGTGAAAAGAAATACCGAAAAACTTCTGCAAAATGATTGTGATTCAAAACAAAATACTTTGTTAATGACACTCATTCATATATACACACACATACACACACACGCATACACACACACGCATACACACACACACATACACACACATACATACATACACATACATAACAATTACAGACAGACGGACACACACATACATAGTACAGATAAGGCAGCAATATGATTTGTAGCCTAAGTCGAAAATGATGCAAGCAGTGTTGGTTAGGCCAAAGGATGAAGAGTAACCGTTTCCTGTTTGTCATCGATCCGGAATGACAATCAAACACATACATGGTAGCAGTATATTTAATTCATTGAATGGCACTAAACATAACACGTTTTTGCAAACAATGATTTCACCTGTACCTGAACAATGGCATTGAGTTGTTATTATCAATAATCAAAGCATTCTAACATTCGTTATGCACCCCATTTGACCTTTTTGCATGAAACTTACTATCTATTGTAATCATTAGGAGTGACCATTTAGTGAGTATTAAATGACCCCTCTCTAATTTTTATCACAAAAAATGATGACACACCATTGAGTGCTATGCTATAGGAATTTTAATGGATTTTGAAATATTTTTTTTTGTTTATCCTAAGCGACAAGCATAGGTCATATGATAAAGCGGAATTCGTATAAATGAATGAAAATGAAATTTCAATTTAAAGGTAACTTTGGATTTTCTAATAAGTAGTCCAAATGTATTAGCTTAAGTCAAACTCACAAAATTTGATTGGTGTAAGATTGCTAATTAATCACCTTGTAAAGTTAATTTAATCTTAGATTAAAAACATTGTTTATGCGTAAATAAAATAACAGCGAATGTCGCATATAAACGACTAATAAAGCAAATAAATTTTGTATTACAAAAACTATGTCCTTAGTTTATAGTGATTAATTGTCCGGAACCGGTTTCAGGAATGATTACAATGGAAGATGGAACAAGCAATTGTTATTCCTGGAAGGGCCAAAAGATTTTGAATTGTTATTTATGACAAGATAATCGCTAAGTGCCACTTCCCAATTTCATTTTCAATTATATAATCATGATGGCTTAAGAAAATATGGACGAATTTTTATTATAATTTAAAAATATATTCAAATTTACTATTATGCTTCAAAGTTTAATCCATTCTTATACTCTTGGCAATATATTTACAATGTTTTCGAAATAAGGAAAGGGAGTATGTTAATTTTGTTTTGAATAGTTTTCCATCCTGTGACATCTCAATAAAACATAAATAGGGCTTTATGTAAGCTAATGTAAAAAGGAAATTAGCATTTAACAGTTTTTCACTTTATTTTTTCATAAAATTAATTTAACAAGGAGATGAATGATTGAATTTCAAGACAGAAATCATAACTATTGTCATCATCAACATTTCATGCAATTTATTTCAGTTACTAACTAAATGAATTTTCCTATAATTTGATTATTTAGTTTAATAGATGGATGGGGAATAATAACGAATGAAATAATGTTGTATTAGTATTGGTTGAAATATGAGATTTAAATGGTACAGCTAATTTCTATCTAATTTCAGAAATGAATTAGAATATATGAACTGGTTGTAATGGTTAAGAATTGAATGATGTTTATTGTGAGTAAATGATACCCATAAATCCTAGCATTTTTATGCTTCCATATATATCATGTATTAATTACATATTTATACGAAAATAAATAATCCATTTGCATATTATTCCAATGAGTGTTGTAAGATGGACGTTAAAATCATCTGCCATCAGCAAATAAATAAAATCTGGGAAAATTCAAATCGGTAACACTCTTACCGCTTGATGAATTGAAATTGAAAGAATCAAAAAGTAAGAATAGTAAAATTAATGAGGTAAATATAGGAATTGGTATTGGAGTATTAAAATGATTGCAGCATAGTATACATCGGCAATAGCAATAGTAACGAAGTAACGAAAAGTTGTGGTATAGATGATGTGGAAATGCTTCTGTATTCTGTTAGAGTTTATGAATTCAAGTTTGCATTTCTTTCCATTCAGTTCAGTTTCAGCGAAGTTTATTTGCACAGGCCAATTATTCTGATATCAAAGAGCTAGGAAGAGAAGTTGAAGGGTGTTATTTGATAATAACTATCATATGCAAACATTATTGCTGCATTATTAAATCCATAGTACTAAAACAGTTATCATTTGTGCTTATGTTTACGTTAAACCTGTTGATCAGTCGTTAATTAAATTGTCGATAACTTTTTTCTATTTAAATATCAGCATGGTTGTCGGTCTTATTAATGACAAGAAAAGCTTAGGTAATAAAGCATCACGACAAACTCTCCTATTCAAATCGATCATAAATCACAATGTATCAATTAAAATTGCCTACGTTGATAATATTGCTGACAGCTGTGAAATAAATCTTACATTCACATATTAAGATTGTTTATACATTAATTGCAAGTTTACCTGACATCCAATTTGAATGCCTATATTTTGTAACTTTTGAATATTAAATTGAATTATTTTCACTGTATTAATCTGCGATACATTTTTAAAACGGAGAACTGAACTTTTCTGCCCTTACATAAGATGCATGAGTAGTACAATGTGTGATATGATATTGCTGATCAAGGAAATTAAAACAAGTTGAAAATGATGTTCATATGAAAAGGAAATTCCTGCTCATTATAGTTATCATAGATTTATTGGAAAGTTTCGCGGTATTGTTAACTTGAATTGAAAACTGGCTTTATCTTTCACTTCACTGAAATGACTAAATATGATATGATATGGAACTTTCTCTCTCTTAACAGAATTTTTTTTTAAATGACATGAAGCATTACTTCAACCAATTTCCAATAACTGTGAGATAATGTTAATGTAACAAGAGGTGAAATTCCTTGTTATGTAAATATTTTAACAATAAACCTTTCCTTTGATTTTACCGGCTAAAGTATATTATTTCCTGTATATTGCTATGCTACAATGAAAGTTTCTTTTTCTACTTTAAAATTAATCGATTTTTGTCATATTTCAAATTCAGTATCCAAATGTCTCTTTTCAGATTAATGATGTAAAGAGTAATTTTGTCTGATCTGATAGGAAAAAAGAAAAGATATAACTGTTTTGAAGAGATATTAAATACTTATAGCTGTTGGCTAAGCCTACTATGACAAATGTGGTATTTTTCATGCATTTTTCTTTCAAAATGATTTTATTATCTCTTCTTGTCATATAAAAAAATAATTTCAAGAAGAAAAAGGTACAAAAAGAATGAAGTAACAAAACTGTCATCAAAACATTTTGATAGATTTAAATTTTGTTGAAGAATTAAACAACATCAGTTATTATTTACGGAAAGGAACAAATTAACATTTATAATTGATTATGTGAAGTGAACAAATGAATGAAAAAAGTTAAAATTTGCGCAACTTTCATCATAAAGAGGAATTTTCACCTCGTCATCATTTTCTGTCTAAAAACGTTGGTGTCAACAAGAAACAAAAGTAAATTAGCCTGGTCGAAGAGAATAATGATGCCAAGATAATAAGCCGAAAGTATAAATCCGGCATGTGATAGAATCTCAGTGTAGCCAAAAACATTTTACTGGTAAGCAGACTTCTGGCCAAAACGGATTTAAAGTTTTATATTCTTAATTCAGGATTTATATTATCCGTTGTAGAAAACAAAGTATCGTTGGATATTTCAACTGATATTTGAACTTTTCCATGTATTATTTTAAATATAATTTTAGTATTTGAAAAATATTTAACTGATTGATTAGAAATTAATAGAAAGGAGCAAACTAAAAATTGAAGGGATTTTTTTGGAAGAGCAAATGGAATAAATGAAGGCAAAAATTGTAGTGAGTAATGCACAATAAGCTGAAAATTGAGGATAGAAATGTCTTCTTCAAAATGCGGGATAATCTTCCCGTGTCCCACAATAAGGATTATTCAACAGGAGAATTGAGGAGATCATAAAATTCGACGATGTACGATAGAGTGAGCTATTTGTGAGGTGCACAATTATGAGAGAAATGTCCTCGTTTAATGGATGAACATTTGTTAGTTCATCAACTAACAAGTTTATTAGTTATAATTTGGCTAAAGTGAAGAAAATTTCATTCAGTTTGATGAACGAATTGTAATCGGAGAACTGGAAGTATTAAATCTAAGCGCACATTTCCCGATGATAATTTTTTCAGTAAATCTCTTGTAATATCGCAATTTCATAAGGGACAATATTTACCTGAAGAAATTAGCTTAAAGTTATTAACATTCATATTGTATTTCTTAATTTGCTCGCTTATTAAATAGTCAAATAAATGGTAATATTAAAAATATGTGAAAAGATTGGTACGACATCCTTCATATTAGAAGTATTAGAAGGGTTTTTTGGACAGATTATTAGTTATTAGACAATAAAGCGTAGGTTTTATTGTCAATTAGTTCCTTTGCTAATTATTTGATTCTTTTGTATTTCAGATAACACTGAGAACAAATGCGTTACAGTGTGAAGATCAGTAATAATAAAAATAATAATAATAATAATGATAATAGTTATAATAATAATAATAATAATAATAATAATAATAATAATAATAATAATAATAATAATAATAATAATAATAATAATAATAATAATAATAATAATAATAATAATAATAATAATAATAATAAT